>CM029599.1:3932015-4532015 GCA_017311375.1 Mytilus coruscus | reverse complement strand
ATGAAGCTTTTGTTTGGGAAACCCCAAAAATTAAAAAAAAAAATGGTGCACAATGTCATTATGTTGGGAAAAATCCATTAAAGTTGATTGATTTCCATTCAGAGGTTTTGGAGGAGTTGCAGATGAAGATGTTCACCCCTATAATTTGAAAGGGCAAAGTCCATGATTTGGTAAGAGAAACCCCAGAAATTGATCAGATCAAAAAGATAAATAAGAAATGTACAAGTACATTATGTTATTAAGATTATGTGAAAGTTTAGTCGATATATTCATAACTTTAGAAGAAATTAGTGTCAAAATTACAAATTTGGGGCAATTTAGACCTTGACATATAGTAAAGACACTTTTGTTTGGGTGTTGAGTTGCTATCTCAGAGACATATAGTTTACCCAATTTCCTGTAATACATAGAAACAATGATCATTTAGTAATATTCCTAACATTGTATTCTTGTTACCTTAACTTACTGATAAAATTCCTGCAAATATGATGATTGATCCTCGTAACATCTGCCACACAGAAGCATCAACATATATAAGGCCTATTCCTACAAAATATAAACCAATCAACCATACTATCTACTTTAAATCACATTTAAATCTTTAATATTTATTATAAAAAGATTTCAATGCAAAAAAAATGTTTGAAATGAACTTTGAAACAACTGCAATTATGGCAATTAAACCACACATGTTAGTTTAAAACCTAAACTACTATTAAAGCAAAGTTCATGTTTCATCTTAAAAATCATTTTGAAATTAAAGAAATAAATTAAGAAGAGCACAATGCCATTAGATACATGAGATTCCCTTAATGTTCTACTTAAATCTAGTTACTGGTTTAGGAAGAGTTGTAGATACATGTACAAAGTGCAGAGGGCAAACAAATATTTACTGAACAGATAGAATAGACCAACAACCATCCCTCTACACATTCTTCAGTAAGTGGATTATAACCAGTCTGGTGTTGAGAACAGGGGACAAGACCAACAACCATCACTCTACCCATGCTTCAGTAAGTGGAGTATAACCAGTCTGGTATTGAGAACAGAAGACAAGACCAACAACCATCACTCTACCCATGCTTCAGTAAGTGGAGTATAACCAGTCTGGTATTGAGAACAGAAGACAAGACCAACAACCATCCCTCTACACATTCTTCAGTAAGTGGAGTATAACCAGTCTGGTGTTGAGAACAGGGGACAAGACCAACAACCATCACTCTACCCATGCTTCAGTAAGTGGAGTATAACCAGTCTGGTATTGAGAACAGAAGACAAGACCAACAACCATCACTCTACCCATGCTTCAGTAAGTGAAGTATAACCAGTCTGGTATTGAGAACAGAAGACAAGACCAACAACCATCCCTCTACATATTCTTCAGTAAGTGGAGTATAACCAGTCTGGTGTTGAGTACAGGGGACAATGTTAATATACAAAAACATACCAGCCACTGATGTACCAATTAAGTCACACATGGTAGGTACTGCTATAATTAACTGTACTATTCTGAAAACATAAAATTGATATGACATGACCCTCAAAACTGGTTAGGTTAGTAGATATAAGAAAATTGTTTCAAAAATATTGAATAAACATTATTCAAGAGGAAACATTGTGGAAACAACCTGACTTTAATAGTATTCCACCAAAGCTCAGTAAAATGGTTCAGGGTAGGTTTAAGCTTTAAACAGATATATAATTTTTTTACTTCTAGATTGAGAGTAATCCTGAATTCAATTTATAAATGAAATAAAAAAAAATGTAAATATTACTTAGACAAGAGCAAAGAACAAAATTACAAACAATATATCTTGAAGAAAAGTTTTTTTCTGAACCCATAAAAAATAGTTCAAAAATCATCTTTATTCATATAATATGCTGTACATTATATTGGTACAACTAAATTACCTAGGTTGAGGAGGAATATCTGTCATATCTTTGTTTTGTTCAGCATACTACAAATATAACAAAATAAATTTTACTTTGCATTTAAGTTAAGCGCAACACTGTTTAACTCAGCATCTAATTAAGCATAAAAAAATTTGTCATATCTTAATTTTTTCCCTTTATTGCATGGGACTTCAGGGTTAATAGCAGATCTATGAATGTCTCTGTTAAAAAATTTTAACCAGGATTTAGAGCTTGTTACAGACTGTTTGTAAAATTGTCTTCTAGATGTATTTTGGTTGTTTTAATTGTTGGGTTAGTGTCTGATTGACGTATTCTACTCCTGTCATTTTATTCATATCAAATAAACAGCCATATTAAGTATGTTGCTCATTTTATTTGTCTGTATTTAACCTATTTTTTTTGAAAATATTAAAATAAGCACTCATCATTTATATTGTTTACCTGGAAATACAGTTTCATTAAACATCTAATTTGTTAAGTTATAGCTATAGAAAATACATGAACAACACACTTATTAATGAATCAAGAATCAAGAATCTTTGTTTGGCAAAAGTTTATGACATATACCCCACTTCTATTCTCAGAAGGTGTCACAGTGGCCCAGTAATCTAAATAGTTCTTCTACTGTATCACTAGCGTGTCAACTCTGAGATTGCGAATTCAAACCCTGCACGTGGCAGGTATGTATGACTTCAAACTTAATTGACTAGGATTGCCAGTTTTCCTGCTGAAAGTCGGTGGTTCCATAGGGCACTTCTGCTTTTTCCACCAATAAAAACTGACCGCCACAATATAGCCAATAGTGCTGAAAGTGACAGCCCGTTAATCACAGACAATCAATCTGTTCTCGAAAAACAATCAAGATCACGAGATACCTCAGGATGACACTTACTTCCCACCTGCAGAACAGCAGAGAAAAATAAGGTAATCGACAAATAAAACAGAATAAGATCTGTAACTCACCATTATATACCAAATAAACAAAAATTAGCTCAATATCTAGAGGCATAACAGTAAAATCCAGAAAACCTTACGATTTAAGAGATGGAATGGCAGACATTGTTTAAGAGATGGAATGGCAGACATTGGTAACACTACACGAGGGTCTGGAGGGAATTTACAGAATAGAGAAAAACATACAAAATGTGCAGAATAAAGGGGGAAAAATAAAGAATAGAGAAAAATATGCCCAAGAAAATAAAGAATGGAGAATAGCTGGGTATTAAATATAAAGAATAAGAGAATAATGGTCTAAAATATTAAAAAATAAAGAAATGAGGGACCTCCAATCCAGACTGTTCTACATTCCCAATGAGTGGTGGGGAAGGGAGGCTTGGAAAAAATCAGCCAAAAAATGTTTGGCGTAAGAGATTAAGGATATTTTAGCATATTTAAAGTAAACTGTTTAATCCATTGCTTTTGTGAAAAAGTTACCTCTTTTCTCCTTTTATCTCTTTCTTTCTTCCTTACAATACAATAACCACCTAAACATATCATCTCTCCTGAAAATACAACTAACTTTACAATCAGCTAAACAATAGAGGGGGTTTTGATGGTACATATTTCATCACCAAGACGTTTCTTGAATTCAATTTTTTCAATGTCAGAGGTGTTTGGGAATTCATATTGTATAGTAGCATTCATTTTTTGGTGACAAGACTAGAAGAGAATTTTTCTATTATAGAATCACAGTGCACTCAATCTTTATTTGATTTGTAAGTAAATAAAACAGTAGTTGGACTCATTTCAGAATTATGTAGAAAGAAAATTTTTTTCTGAAAGAGGTTTATAAGATACATTATCAACATGTCTTTTTGTTGCTAATGTTGTTAGGTTGTTGTCTCATTTATATGTGATCCACATCAACTTTTATTTATATCTATAAGATAACAACTTGAATTGTGTTATAAGACAAACCTTCCCAAAACAGATTTAAATCAGAGAGAGTTTCTACTTTCTATGTTTCAAATCTTCTTGTTATAAATGTTTTCCATTTAATTTGTTTTTATGACCTTTGCTTGTCTTTTCATTTTATTCTTTTGTCCATGTTTTTGTCTGTCCTGCATTGAAATATGTTTTTTTGTAATTTCTCTTTTGTTATTTTCTTACTTTCTTTTACAATACAACAAATCAATTGAGAATACAGTTACTGTGAGCAGGGATGGGGTAATCGTAATCTGTAATCGTAATCGATTGTAATGGATTACATTTTTTCCAGTAATCGACAGTAATCTGTAATCGAAGACATTTTCGATTACATGTAATCATAATTTAATCGATTACAGCAAAAATTATGATGTAATCATCGATTACTTTTCGATTACATTTCGATTACTTTAGTCAAATAGTATGATGAAATATAACCTATTTTAAATGAAAATATGTATGTGTTCATCACTTGTTAGTACAGATAGAATAAAATGTATTAATAAGACTTCAGAGTTTATCAATTACCTTATTTATATCTATTGTCTCAAGCTGTATTATGATCAACCAGATCTCCTACCAAATTTTACTGTATAACCAGCTTTTGAAACAATTGACTTTACTGTCTTAAATGCTTGTCAATAATTTAAAGACCTTTTATTTTGAAATGAGAAAATAGATTTTAATAAGAATTGAGTCTTATGATAAGTTCTGTTCTACATTGACATTGAAGCGTAATTTTCAATAAGAGTTGAAATTTTAACTAGAATAGATCAACAGTTGATTCGATTCGTCATAATATTATGATATAAAAATTAGAAATTACACAAAATCCTTTTGCCAATGTACCAATGGCTATGCTTTGAAATTCTTGTTCAGAAATAGATACATGTATCCCATTTTGACACTAAAAATATATATTGTTTTTCATTTTGAATAGAGCATAAAAAATTCTCAACAAACTTCTTGTCTTTACTAATCAGATGATCAGGGACTTCTAATCAATGAGATGCCAACTTTGTTTTGATTTCAATTATGTCTAATTAAGAGGAAAATTACATTATATTGCCACAGGTTATGAAATGTACTCCATTGGCAGTTTTATAACCTGTAATTAGGGAGGTTATCCAAACAAAAGGATTAATTCATGCATGTATTAATTATAAATATTATAAATTTACATCTTTGAAATTAGCTGAACTAGTTAATTATTCTACTTTTTTATAAAAATTTTTAGAGGAAACTTCTAACATTGTTATGAACTATATTCAAATATAGTAAAAATGAGTAAATACAAACTATGTAACTTAAGTCAGTATGACTGCAAAAATTTGCAAAATATGGAGAATCCAAAGATGTCATTGCAAGAACTTTATCACCACTCACTCGTGTTGAAAACCAAAATTAAAGAATTTTTAAATATTTCAAATACTCAGTAAGAAAGAGCTTCCATCAAGAAAACAATCGTCAACTTAACATTTGAAAACAATGCTTTAAATGCTGTTTTTATAAAGTTCTAAATTTCCACTATACATACGTTGAACAACATATTTGTTTAACTTACTTTATTATTTTTTTGTAATTTTGTAGCATATAATGACAGTAATCGAAAAGTAATGTAATTACTTTTGGTAAAGTAATCGATTGCAATCGATTACACACAAAAATCAGAGTAATCGATTTTTAATCGAATACACAAAAACCCTTCAAGTAATCGATTACATTTGTCAGTAATCGTGCCCATCCCTGACTGTGAGTTCTTTTATTTTTTTTGCTGGTGTCAATTTTTTAGTAGTCTGAAAAAATATATGCTAATTTGAGGGTATCATGTATTTAATTTTGTGATTTAATCAAAATTAACAAAAATTTATATTTTGAAAAGTTTTTAATTTCATTGATTTCCTCCTACATTTGTCCTACCAACAAAATCCACATTAATTATTATCCCTCTAGAAATATTACTGAATCCACAGTATAAAATTTACCGTAATTAGATTATGTCATTTAATTCTATTTTAATAGGTTTTGACAAATCAATTGAATTCCAGTTAACAGCAATAACTGGTGAAAGGGGATGCACAGTGGATTTGAAAAGTGAATACATGTACATGATGTACTTGTGTTTTTAATACACTAGAACTGTTGTTCAGAGTATGGCATGCATTATCGAACCAAACATTTAACTCCCAATTTTGATGAAAGGTTATCCCTGATTTTTACTCTCGTCAGATAGGTAGATGGGTTTACATGGACTTTCTTTTCTTGAAATAGGTGCACATGTGCTTTCTATATAGTCTCAATATAAAAAAAAAAGTGTTTCATTTTTCATGCCAAAGATCTACACTAAAATATTTGAAAGATGTGTATTTTTTATCTTTTAGTACTAAAAGCTTGAAATTCTTGGAATGGAAAATACATTTGTATGTCACAGAAGGTATGGTTATACTTCAGTAATGTTTTGACTGTTAAAGGGTTAAGTTTATATTTAAATATTTGAAGAAAAGAAAAATGTGTAAGTTTGTTGCAAAAGCCATATCTGAATATTCAATTTCAGTCCAAATGGGAGATAACTATTAAAAGAAATTTTGATTAAGGTTACAGAATTTTACCTGGTATACAAAATGATCACAATGTACTTACCAAAGAACATAATCAGTGTTTGGAACCATGGATGGTTAAATTCATGGACTGTTCTGGTATTGTTAGCACTTCTGTCAGGATATCCTTCTACTCTGTAAGATTTAAAAAAAGTGCACACACTGAAATGTCTCGCCTGTTTTACTTATCACTGTATTCATGTTGAAAGTCTGTAATATGAAGGTTTTACTACAAGTATCACATAAACTAAACATTATCAATTTTCTATAAAAATGAGGCCACGGTAAGATGAACCATGCCAGACAGACATGTACCCTAACAATCATTCCATACACCAAATATAGTGATCCTATCACTGATAATACCTGAGAAACAGAATACACCACAAAATCTTAACACTGACCAATGAACCATGAAAATGAGTTTGAGGTCAGATGAAACCTGCCAGTCAGACATGTACACCTTATAATCATTCCATACACTAAATATAGTGGCCCTATTGCTCATAGTATCTGAGAAATAGACCAAACCACAAAAACAAAACAGTGTCCAATGAAACATGAAATTGAGGTCAAGGTCAGATGAAACCTGCTAGTGGGACATGTACACCTTACAATCATTCCATACCGAAATATAGTTGATCTACTACTTACAGTATCTGAATTATGGACACATAACTTTAACCTTGATCACTGATTCATGAAATAAGGTTGAGGTCAGTGAACCCTACCTGACGGACATGAAGACTTTGCAAGGAACCCATATACCAAATGTTGTTATCCTCTTACTCATAATAAGTGAGTATTTCACTTTTCAAAAAAACTGTTATTTTTTTCAAGCAGTTACTGAACAATGAAAATGAGGTCAAAGACAATGGACATGTGACAGACAGAAACTTTGTAACATAAGGCATCTATATACAAGGTATGAAGCATCAAGGTCTTCTAGCTTCTGAAATATAAATCTTTATACAAATAGTTTAAGCTGTCGCTGTCAGTGCCTTTGCCACCGGATTGTAATACCTCCATGTAGACAAATATTAAGATGAAAATCCAAAAAGATATATTTGTGTATAAAAATGTTTCTCTTTCAAAATTATAAATATGGTAGGAAAAATAAATATTTTGAATGGCTACCAAATTTGTTGTGATTAATTGTATTAATCATCTTTACCATGTTTAAACTTTTGTATTATTCATCTTTACCATGTTTAAATTTGTGAAGAAATAATCAAATAATTGAATACTGACATGATTGCCATCAATGAGTATTGACCTATTGCACCTCACCTTAGTCTTTCCTATTATCCATGGTGAACCTTGATCTACATTGGTGCAGTCCACTGTGCACATTACAGGATTATGAAATGTAAAATGTGTTTGCAATTTTTTTTAATAATTGTGTAACACAGGGGTTACAGGGTCATGATTTTATTTGTAAAATCATTAGAAAAACATTAAAGTCTTAAAAGTCACCAATGACTGGAAGTAGTTGTTGCAGTTCACAAAGATCCAACACATCCAAGTTTTAGCATTTAATTCCAAGTCAAAGTACTAGTATAAATTACAAAGGACAATGCCAATACAATACGACTCCTACTGTAATAGTTCTACTATGTTCTATCTTCGTTCTTTCTTATTTCTGATCATTCTGATTTTACATAGTTTACAACAAATATTTATACTGAATATTGAAAATAGACAATACTCAATTAACATGACAATACTCCAATTCAAATGATATTTCATAACCTTTAGCCATAAGTGGCAGCTTTCACATTAATAGTAATATAGAAGATAATTTTAATTACTAATATTCATACAATTTCATTCTTTCAAATTAAGCACCAAACTGAAACCTGTTTATTAAGAATTTACAATAAAATTATATTGTAAATTCTTGAGTATTAAAGAACTCAAAATTGTTAACTTTTTTTCTTCCCAACTTTTACAGTTCCCACATTTGCACAGGATATCGTAAAGTATTCTAAAGGTTTATTGACTTCTTCCCCTTTCACAGGTAACACCTGCCTCATATGATTAAGACCAGCTATCTTTTTTTATCAAATATATTTTATTTTCTTAAGAAAAAATATTGATTATAAATCTAGATATTATGTCAATGTGTGATTTTTTTTATTTATTTTAAATTTAGAATGTGTTATTCAATCTTAAATAATGTAATTGTTGTTAATTGATAATATCTTCAAAGTTACTTGTTATGGAAGCAAATTGACTCGTACCATTGTAAACTCGTACCACGTAAACTCGTACCAAAAAAGTTAACTCGTACCACTGGGAAGTCGTACCAATCAGAACTCGTACCACTGCAAACTCGTACCATTAAAAATATATTCAAAAATACGAATGTTTTATGAGAAAAAAATAGTAATATTTGATGTCTTGTTAATTTTTTATACATGAATGTTCTTGAAATTGTGGTAAATAAAGCATCAAAATGAAACATATTCTTTGTTATTCTGCCAACACTACCATTACGCCTACTGGTCATTCACTAAGGACTAAGCAACACGAATCCCACTTAAAACCGAGGGTGATCTCAGGTGCCATTTCATATATCAGCTACTTAACTAGAAAGAGCGATGCATATCTTCCACTAAAGGTGATTTATACTGCAACTAGTTGTGTTTATTTCCTAAATATAGTAACACAGCTTTATTTTGTGCAATGTCAATTTCATCATGGATAATTTTTTTCCACAATCAGGGGCTCATTAAGGGATGAAAATAAGTATGAAATTTGTGTTACAATTTAAATAGCTATCAATGTTTTAATTCAAGTTGCAGTATAAAAACAATATTAAGTCAATGTCAGAAAAATATAAACTTTTTTGTATACGGCACAAAACTCAAGAAGGGCTCGGTAAAACCTCGCCCTTCCCCAGTTTCTCAGCCTCATACAAATAAGTTTATATTTTCTAACATTGACCTAATATTGTATATTTATATACATGAGAAGAATGATAATGACCTATCAAATATATGAAATATAAGCATAGTCATATTCTGCTACAAAGTGCTACTACTACTGGGGTGTTTAACGACCTTGACTGGCTGTTAAGCCCTCACACGGTCGGTACAGTTACAATAGTACTACTGGGGTGTTTAACGACCTTGACTGGCTGTTAAGCCCTCACACGGTCGGTACAGTTACAATAGTACTACTGGGGTGTTTAACGACCTTGACTGGCTGTTAAGCCTCGCACGGTCGGTACAGTTACAATAGTACTACTGGGGTGTTTAACGACCTTGACTGGCTGTTAAGCCCTCGCACGGTCGGTACAGTTACAATAGTACTACTGGGGTGTTTAACGGCATTGACTGGCTGTTAAGCCCTCGCACGGTCGGTACAGTTACAATAGTACTACTGGGGTGTTTAATGACCTTGACTGGCTGTTAAGCCCTCGCACGGTCGGTACAGTTACAATAGTACTACTGGGGTGTTTAACGACCTTGACTGGCTGTTAAGCCCTCGCACGGTCGGTACAGTTTCAATAGTACTACTGGGGTGTTTAACGACCTTGACTGGCTGTTAAGCCCTCGCACGGTCGGTACAGTTACAATAGTACTACTGGGGGGTGTTTAACGACCTTGACTGGCTGTTAAGCCCTCGCACGGTCGGTACAGTTACAATAGTACTACTGGGGTGTTTAATGACCTTGACTGGCTGTTAAGCCTCGCACGGTCGGTACAGTTACAATAGTACTACTGGGGGTGTTTAACGACCTTGACTGGCTGTTAAGCCCTCGCACGGTCGGTACAGTTACAATAGTACTACTGGGGGGTGTTTAACGACCTTGACTGGCTGTTAAGCCCTCGCACGGTCGGTACAGTTACAATAGTACTACTGGGGGTGTTTAATGACCTTGACTGGCTGTTAAGCCCTCGCACGGTCGGTACAGTTACAATAGTACTACTGGGGTGTTTAACGACCTTCACTGGCTGTTAAGCCCTCGCACGGTCGGTACAGTTACAATAGTACTACTGGGGTGTTTAACGACCTTGACTGGCTGTTAAGCCCTCGCACGGTCGGTACAGTTACAATAGTACTACTGGGGGTGTTTAACGACCTTGACTGGCTGTTAAGCCCTCGCACAGTCGGTCCAACGTTAACACCTACCTACTGGGGTGTTTAATGACCTTGACTGGCTGTTAAGCCTCGCACGGTCGGTACAGTTACAATAGTACTACTGGGGTGTTTAACGACCTTGACTGGCTGTTAAGCCCTCGCACGGTCGGTCCAACGTTAACACCTACCTACTGGGGTGTTTAATGACCTTGACTGGCTGTTAAGCCCTCGCACGGTCGGTACAGTTACAATAGTACTACTGGGGTGTTTAACGACCTTGACTGGCTGTTAAGCCCTCGCACGGTCGGTCCAACGTTAACACCTACCTACTGGGGTGTTTAATGACCTTGACTGGCTGTTAAGCCCTCGCACGGTCGGTACAGTTACAATAGTACTACTGGGGTGTTTAACGACCTTGACTGGCTGTTAAGCCCTCACACGGTCGGTACAGTTACAATAGTACTACTGGGGTGTTTAACGACCTTGACTGGCTGTTAAGCCCTCGCACGGTCGGTACAGTTACAATAGTACTACTGGGGTGTTTAATGACCTTGACTGGCTGTTAAGCCTCACACGGTCGGTACAGTTACAATAGTACTACTGGGGTGTTTAACGACCTTGACTGGCTGTTAAGCCCTCGCACGGTCGGTACAGTTACAATAGTACTACTGGGGGTGTTTAACGACCTTGACTGGCTGTTAAGCCCTCGCACGGTCGGTACAGTTACAATAGTACTACTGGGGGTGTTTAACGACCTTGACTGGCTGTTAAGCCCTCGCACGGTCGGTACAGTTACAATAGTACTACTGGGGGGTGTTTAACGACCTTGACTGGCTGTTAAGCCCTCGCACGGTCGGTACAGTTACAATAGTACTACTGGGGGTGTTTAATGACCTTGACTGGCTGTTAAGCCCTCCCACGGTCGGTACAGTTACAATAGTACTACTGGGGGTGTTTAACGACCTTGACTGGCTGTTAAGCCTCGCACGGTCGGTACAGTTACAATAGTACTACTGGGGGTGTTTAACGACCTTGACTGGCTGTTAAGCCCTCGCACGGTCGGTACAGTTACAATAGTACTACTGGGGGTGTTTAACGACCTTGACTGGCTGTTAAGCCCTCGCACGGTCGGTACAGTTACAATAGTACTACTGGGGGTGTTTAACGACCTTGACTGGCTGTTAAGCCCTCGCACGGTCGGTACAGTTACAATAGTACTACTGGGGGTGTTTAACGACCTTGACTGGCTGTTAAGCCCTCGCACGGTCGGTACAGTTACAATAGTACTACTGGGGTGTTTAATGACCTTGACTGGCTGTTAAGCCCTCACACGGTCGGTACAGTTACAATAGTACTACATGGGGTGTTTAATGACCTTGACTGGCTGTTAAGCCTCGCACGGTCGGTACAGTTACAATAGTACTACTGGGGTGTTTAACGACCTTGACTGGCTGTTAAGCCTCGCACGGTCGGTACAGTTACAATAGTACTACTGGGGTGTTTAACGACCTTGACTGGCTGTTAAGCCCTCACCCGGTCGGTACAGTTACAATAGTACTACTGGGGTGTTTAACGACCTTGACTGGCTGTTAAGCCCTCGCACGGTCGGTCCAACGTTAACACCTACCTACTGGGGGTGTTTAACGACCTTGACTGGCTGTTGAGCCCTCGCACGGTCGGCTCGGTGCCCGAAGGTGTTTGGTGAGCGTTTAAATAATTTTGTGCCATCGGTCAGGAACAGGTGGAGGACGCCATTTTAGTAGGCCGCCATCTTGGTTTTGTGAGTTGTTTTGGTTTTCTTTTGTTTACTATTTTGGTGTTATTTCTTCACAACGGCTGCCTTCAGGGCCAGATTGGTCAGCTTGGCAGCCCGCTAACCTCGATGATGGAGTACTGGTAGATGAGTCTCGGACGTAGTAATAAAGATGACAGGAAGCATTACCAGGACCAAAGTCATGAGACAGTGAAATGAAGGTCCATCATCTAACACCTCGGATACAGCCCTCGGACGTCAATCAGCATAACACTCCCCCATCCACAATGGGTTTTGGAGTGCATGTTGACGCGGGAATTTACGCACAGTACAAACGTTTACTGTACAGCGTTGGATTGGTTTCTGTCATCTAAAGTAGTAAGTCGTTGATCCATCTAAAAGTAAACCCTCATCGAAGATAGCGGGCAAAAGAGAGCTGACCCAGCACGTCTGTTCTGCTGTAATGACTGAGACGTGACTGTGAATGACTACAAAGTGCTGAACATTGTACATGTATATAAATAAATTTCATACTTTCTAACTGTTGGTCATAAACAATTTTAAACCTTTAAAACACAATAAATAAATTCTTTCATTAAATAAAATTCCTTTTAGAAACAATAGAAAAATACCCAAATCTATTCAATGTTACTGATTTGGAATGATTAAAAATTAAATCAAATAGTTGTCAGTAAAAGTTTAAAAAGAGTCTATTCAAGGAGACAACAAAGCCAATCTGCCACGGTTTCTCTATCCAATTAGACAAGGAAAATTAACTACAAATTGGTCATTGTAATTTCAAATTATAAACTTTTTACAGATTTAAGAGGTATTGAGTGAAATTAAAGTATATATTCATCATTAAACACCATTTGAATGCATTTAAATAAGTTGGTACGAGTTTACAATGGTATGAATTTACCGTGGTACGAGTTAGCAGTGGTACGAGTTTGCATTGGTACGAGTTTTTTTTTAGTGGTACGAGTTGACATTAGTACGAGTTTACAATGGTACGAGATAACTATAATTCCTTGTTATCTGTTGGTTTGGGAGAAATCATACAAAGGAAAAATCAAATCATCTTTAGTGCCTATCTACATTCTTTTTGAAGTTTTTCCTAGTGTCTAGTACTCAGTAGTTGTGACAGACTAATGTTATCATTGGCACATCCCTTGCTTTCTAAAATAGGATTTCCAAGCCCTTGTAAAGAAATAAAGCGTTCACTTAAAACCTTAAATTTCCCTACTTGCAATCATTTTGTGCTTTTTTACTGATAGTATTTATGCTTCCAGTAACCAGCATTCCAACCATCAAAACAATCTGAAAACAGGAGAGCGCCATTTTTAAATAATGTGACACTTTGTACACCTGACACGTGATTTAAAAGGGGAGATAATTACCCGTTGTCGGTAGCTCAAGGAAGAATGAAGTAAAAAGCCGAGTATCTGTGGCATGGGTTGTTTGACAGGATGTTTTCATTCTGAACAAGGAAGTTATGATGACAATAGACCAAAAAACATGACCAACAATCGATCGTCTGAGGTTTTGGACTGGTCAAACGTTTCCCAGTTTAGTGGATATCTTTATAAAAAGCCATTTGGACATCCGTCAAATAAATGGTCTAAAAGGTGATCACAGTGTATTAAACGTTCCGTTATCAGATGTGTTATTTTTAGCCTAAGGGGATATTTATGTACATGCATGTAATTCAATAGGATAAGATATCAATCATGTCAATAATGGTATGAAACAAATTACCTGAGATTAATTGAGAGGAATATTTCATTTAAACATCTTCTGATCCAGTATTTCATGTTGGGGATTTATATTTAAAGAGTTTTTGCAAATTTCTACTTTAATTTTGTGAGAATTTAAATATATTTAACAGAATAGAGCTAAAATTTACAAGTGTCAATCACATTCTTTAAACTTGTTTCAATATTGATCCATTGTACATGTTGTATATACTGAAGACTGTTTAAATTAAATAGCTTTGAGAAGACTAGCTGCATGTGTTGCCAGGCACTGCACACAGGACTGCATACATTCAATATTGATTTTGGTTCCTTATTTGGAAGAAGAAACACATTTTTTAAAGAAAATTAACCTTGATAATAGCTGAAAGTACAGTGGTTGCTTATTTGCAAATTTACCTTGTTTGGCATAACCCTATCACCTTATTAAAGGGAAAATCTGCAATTTTTTACTTATCATCTAAATATGTTCCTCATAACATAAAAAACACATTCCCAAAGTTTCAAATTTATATTTCCTCTAATAACGAAAAAATCAAGTATTTGTAACTTTTTTGGTTGACATACGTCATCGGGTTGTGACGTTTTAACCCGATAAAGTGAATGCTGGGAAATAATAAAATCAGTGAAAGTCTTAATCGCTTATCAAATTTTTCCTTAAATAAAAGCGCTCAAATGACTGTTTCTCGTAGCTAATAACCACAAAAGAAGAATGAAAGAAAATGAACAGACGTGTAACGTTTTGCATTGATTAAATAAAAAATCTTATGGTATATATTTGCGATTTAATTTTATTTATTAATAGCTGTGATTTTTCCGAAATATTTATTGAAGACAAATTATTCACTGATATTGAACTGAAAATATTTTTCATTTTTATTTACCTGAATTATTTCATTTCAACGCAAAGTCTGTGTGGTTAGAATGTGTCAGTTATTTCAGAAAGGCATTGTTTATTTCTCGAATAGATGAGCATTTTGTAAATTAATTTGTTTATTTTACCTGAGGTCAATTAAGCCTCAAATGTACGCTTTAACAGATGTGAATATGTTGTCATTTTGAATGGATTAACAGTAATAGCAGGAATGGCGAGGTTCATACACCGAGATTAAATATCCGATGACAATGAGAAAAAAATAATTGTATGATTTCCTTGAAAATAAAATTCAAATTTTTAATTCCAGCAGTGAATAAAACTAAAAAAGGAAAAATTTTCGGTTACGTTCTCTGCAATTAACATAAAGATTCAAATATGAAGAATAAAAGAATGAAATTAATGCGTTAATTCCCCATATTTAATAGAGGGATACCATTGCACATGTGTTTAATTAAGTTTACCAGAATTCTTTAACTTGTATTTCAATGTATACGTAATAAAATTCAAATAGCAATCACCTGAAGATTATTTCTCAGGGGAGTTATTTTTTAAATGGAATGCTGATTATCATTTCTTTCATTTAAGGATCAGCATTCATTAGAAATTTAAGCTAATTAATTAACTGTTGAACAAGTTAACTTGAGATCAAAGGAGACTTATTTTCCTCATCAAATAAACTTTTATTCAAACAATTTTTTTTTATGAATAGAGCATGTTTGTTTTGTCTCGCCTTGACGGATTCAAAAATCGAGACATAGGTATGCTGTTTCCGGCAGCGGCGTCAACAATGTATTAGTTTGTGATTAGGTCTAGTTTATGGTGAACCACAAGTGGTAGGTCAAAGATATTTTGTATGCAGTTGTATAAACATTGGCACATCTCATTTCCATGGAGATTATTTGGCCCTGCCCCCTCAGTCATGGTCTATTGACTTTGAAACTTTTGCTTAGTTTACATGTATTAGTTTGTGATTAGGTCAGTTTATGGGGAACCACTAGTGGTAGGTCAATGATATTTGGTATACAGTTGTATAAGCAATGGCATATCTCATTTCCTTGGAGATTATTAGGCTCCACCCCTTAGTCATGGTCTATTGACTTTGAAAATTTTGCTTGGTTTTCATGTATTAGTTTGTGATAAGGTCAGTTCAAGGTGAACCATTAGTGGTAGGCCAAAGTTAATTGGAATTCTGTTGTATAAGCATTAGCACATCTCATTTCCATGGAGAATATTTGGCCCTGCCCCCTCAGTCATGGTCTATTGACTTTGAAACATTTGCTTAGTTTATATGTATTAGTTTGTGATTAGATCAGTTTAAGATGAACTGCTAATGTTAAGTCAGTGATATATGGTATGCAAATTTATTGGCATTTGCAAGTTTTTTCCATGGAGATTATAAAGCCCCACCCCCTCATCATGGTTCATTGACTTTGAAACTTTTACATAGTTTACAAGTTAATGTTTGTGTTTAGGTTTGTTTAAAGAGAACGACTTATGATAAGTCAGTGGTATTTGGTATGCAGTTGAATTAACATTGGCACATCTCATTTCCATGGAGATTGTTCAGCCATGTACCTTTTAATATTTGCATAACTTACATGTTAAAGTATTGCTATTTTAATTTCAACACTTGCATTTCAAAATAACAAATAGGCGAGACATATCTCTGTGTTAACAGTTTATTGGTTTATAAATGTTATTTTTTGCAAAAGAGACTCAAAAATACAAAATAGAAATATATCAGTGAGCTGATTTACCTATTTATTTAAGGGAGAAAATGAAATTTAAGTATAAGCCTTAATAGTCAGCTTTTGTATCTTCTTTTTTATTTCAGATTTTTTGTTGTTAAAGATGGCTACCTGTTTTATTATACTGAACAAGAAAGAAAAGATATGGAAAAAAGAAAATGCATCAGTATTCATCCTAAGGCATGTTTTAATTGATCACCAAACAAGGAAGTAAAATAAATGAAATGTAAAACAAAATAAAACAAAAAAGATTTGTATTGACACATGAAAGAAAAGAATAAAAAAATAAGGAGATTTGGAATGATTGCCATGGAGACGACTATCCACCAGATACCAAAAGAGGAGGAGGTAAACAACTATAAGTCGCTGTACGGCCTTACTTGCCAACCTCTGACAATGAGAAATCATGTCATGACATGACATGACATGTCAAAAAGCGTGTGAAAACGCGCGACATAGATGCGGACTTTTTGATATGAACAATCATGAATGTTCATAATTTCATATTGTACAAATTTGTTAATATGAAAAACTATATTCTACTATAAACTTTTATTGTATTCAACAGTGGTCTGTTTTGCTGCTTTTAAAGCAACACCACTAGGTACAAATTCAAAACAACTGCCAGTTTGGTTACATTCACTTGATAACAAGGCACACAATATATCATTGTCAAGTTCTGATCAGAATTCAGTGTGAATTTCTTTATAATTGAAAATGCTCACTCACAGTCAGAATTTATATTGGCTGAACTAAAATAGCTTTATCAAGCTTTGAACGAGTGTCATAACGTTTTTTTGCCATATTAAATGTCATATATTATCTCTGCCATTGCTCCCAACAAACTATATATGTTGCTATTGCCTGGTCAAAACTAGGTAGTTCATCAGAAGACAGCTGGTACTATGAGAACTGATCCAACAGTTCCGTAATATTTCCATCCCCTATGGCCTGTGGAAATCTGTTGGCTAGATTTGAAACTGAAAAAGAAAAATATTTTATTATTTGATTATCATTAAACACGTTAAATGCTTAATCAAATAGCTACATTGTAGTTCTCCTCTCACATGTATTGTTATGATTGCAACATAGGGTGCAAAATGCGTTACTCGCCCCTCGATCATTTAAATTCGAACTCCCAAATATAATTTATAAATTAATCTTAGACGTACACATCGTTTTCACTTAACAATCGGCTCTTTAGACGACGGTACAGGTCGTGAAAGCGACCTCTTTCTGTGGACATTTCCCCTACGTGAATTTGAAAGAAAAAACGTCACAAAATCGTAAAAACTAATCATAAACTACTTACCTTGAGTGCTTTTTGCTGTTCGTCCATATAGAAAAATAAACAATAGTGACAAAACAATTACTTCGAAATTTTCGGTATTTATCTTCTAATAATGAAAAAACCAGAGAATTGCGATATCACTAAAGACCAAAAAATCAAAACAACGAAATAGCGTGTAATACACATGAATATCCTGTCAGTTGGCAACTATGTGTACGGCCTTCAACAATGAGCAAGTTACTCATGCCATATAAAAAGATTTATTAGGCTGCAGCATGAAAAAATGTGATACAATTCAAATGAGAAAACCAATAGCTTGATTTATGCTAAAACAATAAACAAAAACAATTACGGCAGACATGTATGTGTGAAAAACCTCAATGAGATAGCAAGCAAATATTACAATTGATGAGACAGATGTAGCAGTTGTAACTAGTATACATAAAGTGTAATAAAATCATGTTATTTTATTTTAGGGATTCATTCCTTTGGGAGAATCTATTATTAGTATACATAATGAAGAAACACAATATTCAGCTTTCACAATCTGCAGTACTGAACTTAATGTAAGTGTAAAAAACTATTTAGAGGGGTCCTTGTGGGCAACTAATGTACTTCATCAAAAGTGGTCTCTTTCCTGGTTAAAGCAGTATCTGGCGAGGTTAAATCTTTATTGACCAGGAATAATCAAGAATGGACAGTTGTCCTGCCGAAGATCAGTGGTTCTCTCAGGAAACTCTGGCTCCTTCTGCCAATAAAAATCTGGCTGCCATGATATTGCCAAGGTTGCTGAAAATTAAAATTATTTCAAAATATAATATAACATGTGATATGTGTTAATTTGTTTATGTTTTAAAGTTCAGAATTTATTATCTGATAGAATGTATGAAATATAGCAAGATATATATCATTATAATATTGATTCACTGTTATTTAAACTATTAAAATTAAAGATTTACAATGTAAATTATTTAATTTATAGATTAATTTAGCTTAAAATCATTGAAAATAATGAAGTTTTAAAACAATTAAATTTAAAAAATTAGAAGAATTAATTAGCGTTTTAACATTTACTTTATTGTATTTAAGTTAAAATTATCTTGAATTACATATTTTAAATTCATCTACATTCTTCAATTTTCATAAATAGATTTGAATTTATACTTTTAAAATATTAAATATTCATTTTGACAACGCATTATTTATAATTTAATTCTTAATCATTCTTTTATTCATTAATTTAAATACTCTTAATTTTAATTAATACATTTTGACATTTTACATTTATAATGCTTAGTTTTTATTATTGTTATCAATCATTTTAATTAAAAATACTTATTTACTTGATCTTAAATTAATATTTATTTTGATAGTTTTTATTAACTTTTAAATTTTTAATTTTACATTTAATTATTTTGAATATATTATCTTATTTAAAATAATAAGTAATTAACTTTCAAATGTAGCAATGGATTTTTATTATTATTGATATCTTTATAGTATTTTTACATTTTATTTTTCTTGATAAGTATTTAAATTTATAATTTAAGTTATTGAATTTTGAAAGGTGATTATTGTAATAACATATTTAAATAGTCATTGTTAGTGTTTTTTTTATTTTAATTAATTATTCAAATAATTTTAATGAATATATTTTATTTGAAGATATATTTTAGAAATTTAAAATTTAAATGGTATTTATTTAATAAAATTATTTAAATTTATTTTTAAATTTAATTTTTAATTTGAATTCTAATTTAAAATTAAGGAATGATATTAAAATGAGTATTATAATTTCAACAAGTTATTCAATCAACTTATTAGAAATATTTGTTTAAACATATTTTTATTTAAGATTTTTTGTATATAATTTTATTTTAGTTATGATAGCTTGAAATCATGTTCATATTAAAGTTTTAATTATATGAAGATTTAAGACTTGTTTAATCATTGAAATTTTTTTTATTTGTGAAGGTAATATTTTAGTAAGTTAATTTTTAAGAAGTTTAATATTTATAATATTAATTTTATAAGAAGTAGTTTTTTAAGTTTTTAAATAATCTTTGAATTTATTTTTTACTTTACTGTTTTTTAATTGGAGACTTTCAGAATATTTTTTAAATTATTTTAAATTTTAATATTTTAAATTTATATTATATAATTTTTATGGACTTGTTTATGTTAGTGTAATTGAATCATATTATTTTAATAATTTTAATTAATTAGCTTTATTAAAATTTTGAAATTATTTTACCATGATTTAATACTGACTTTAAATTTTAATTTTTGATATTTATTGCTATTGGTTGATGGATAGTTCTATCCCTACAATGGTGATGTTATAGCTTCTTTGATAGAGTTTTAAACCAGTATCCATTTCTCTTAGTTCAAGTTGTCTGAGTACTGTAAATTCAGAAATTATTGCAAGGTTTTTTATTAATGCGAATAATTCGACTGGGTGAGTATCTCAATAATAAGAACTCACATTCTGATTTCTGATGCGTACATATACCTGTATGCAGATTTTCAGAAATCACAATAATTAATCTCATATTTTTGTCCATTCTTCAAAATCACAATAATTTCTGAATTTACAGTAAGTTATTTATAACATTATATACATATATTGATAAGAAAGATTGCAACTGCCAAGGATATTTTATTGTGATTCAGAAACAAAAAATATTGAAATGTATTTACATATTTCAACAGGAATTAGAGCAAATAAACAGTGAATTAGCAAAAGAGAAAGCAAAACTAGAACAGTATCATGAAGATCTGATGAAAGATTATGAACAAATGAAAGAGTGAGTTATTAAAAAACATTCATATAATCAATTCTAAATATGAAGTACTAGAAACAAATGGCAATTTAATTGTTTGTACACTACCATGGAAATAATGTGACAGCGTTCGTTTGTTATTTACTGTTAAGGATATTATTTTCCAACTACATCTTAGGTGGAAGAAAGTCTTTAACTTGTTACAAAAGTATGTACTTTTATTACTGCAATATAGATAGGCCTCTGAGATCTACACCTTGTGATTTCTTTAAGTTTTATTCTTAATGTTATTATATCTAAACTAGGAATTCTATTAATAAATAATATTTAAAAAAAAATCTAGATTCTACCCATGGCTTCCAAAACGATCATATATTCCGGACATTTATAAATTTACTAGACATTGTCCGTCTGGGAAAAGCATGAAACGGACATCTATTTTTAGTTTTCAAGGCTTTCTTAAGAGACGGTCAATACATTTTAACATAATTTAAAAAGTTTATGCGATCTTATTGACCCGACCTTTTGCTTTTAAACAGCCACACATTTCCAGTCATAAAAGTGACATGATGAATAAGTACTATCAAAACAAACCCTACTTTAATACCTTATCATTTTAATCAAGGTTTAATTAGTTGTCAGACAGCTGAAATTTACCTGTTCAGGCAACATGTTAACTATTTTGTACCGGACATTGAACCGTTTATTCAGAGTTATTTTCTTACATTTCAGCGGTCTGCATCTAATTAATTTAGTCAAAAAGATTGAAATTATCAGAAATACGTTTATAAATATGATTTGATGAAAAATTTAAAAAGGTTTTAAATGAAAAATCGTCAGAACCACGTAGTTTGAACTAGTACACTTGTGCGCATGTGTGCAGGTGGGAAATTTAATTATGCATCCTAATTCTTCAAAAATGTTAAAATTATCATTGATACCTTTATCTAATGTTCATTTCGAGTATTTTCTAGAAAAAATAATGTGGAAAGAGCTACTTAAACTCAATCGTGCTTTGTAAACGTACACAGATTTTACGTATCCGTCTCTGGTCCATGTTTTACCATTGTCAAGTCAACATCCAGTATTAGGAAAATGTTCTTTTTAAAAACGAAAGTATAGTTTTTGACAACGTTATTTTGCACAAATAAAGAGTCTAAGGCAGATATTAGTACGCTGATGTTGCACACTTTGAATGATGCACTGTCAATTTAACAGTTTACGTCAGAACATAGAATTTATATCAAAGTAAAGTTTAATCGTTTTTTGATTCAGCCATGCTGGATCTATGCGATCACTCTGGTTTTGGAAATGGTGCAGAATACTAGTTGAAGACATATCATGAAACTAATTATGTGTTTTATGACTTGCAGAAACTTTCTACACCATTTTAATCATCAACTGCCAACTTTTGACATGTTATTTGCCCTTAAATTAAGAAAAGATTGGTCGAATAACCCTTTTATTTTAGTTATACACTTGCATATAGTTCCTTTGTAAATCAAAATTTATAATGATTTACTATTTTTGAATTAATTTGAAAAGTATTTGTACATCAATTGAATCAGTTGATAAGAATTTTGAAAGTATTAGATTAGTATCTTATGCTTGTGTAAGTGATTGTTCAATGAAATTTGGGTCAACATGTGTATTAATATATCTAAGTTGATCCCCACACTTTTTTGAAATGGTATTACTCCAATTCTTTCCCTAGGCAAGTAAGAGTCATTATGATTATCAACTGTCATGATTTTCAAATAATTACACTCAAAGGTGTAAGTGTTAATTGGAAACAACCCCAGTCTTAATTCACTAAAGTTAATATCTCATGACCTGTTACATAATTAAATAGACACAATTTATTACACACCTAACTGAATACACACATTCTTGACCTCTACAAATGTATTATTTATTTTGATCTACACAACATTAAAATATTCTGTTAATTTTGCTAGCTAGCTGAATGATTAATCAGATGTGGGTTATTTTCAATGAAAAGATAAAAAATGAAAAAAAATATGTATACAAAATGCAAGCAAATTTTATTTCACTTGTAAAAACAGTGTCATTATCATCTGTCACATAAGTCAATAATCAAGTTCTAATTAATTAGTTACAATTATCAGAAATTTGGTTGAAACAATAAACAAAATTGCATAACTCTTACCTGAGCATTTTCTGTCATAAAATTTATTTGTTTGTTCTACATTTATATCCCATTATATTGCTATTTAACAGTAATTGGAAATATCTCAGCATTAGGTATTTCTTCATTTAATTTGAATGCAGGAAATGTATTTTTTCTTAATGAAGAATGAACACCAATTTAGATAAAAAATAGTTATTATTTTTTTAAATTTTTGTTGAGAAATTGGATTTTTAATGCCTCGTTCTGGAAATTATTAAGCCAGTTATTATTAATGGCATATAAAAAGATATATTACTTGTTTGACGATTTCACTTTCCATTCTTGTCATTACCATTAAATTGCAAATATTTATAAAAAAAAAATCTGACAAAGTCAAAAATTGAAATATCAATATTTATATCAATAGTTGCATCAATATTGCGAAATTCCCTACCTTTGGACAATAACATAGAAATTTTACAGTAAGATTGGAAATGAAAAGAGAAAAAAATATTGAAAAAAGTATGGTCAGAAAGAATATCAGACTAGCTATGAATATGGCTGGATCACAACATCGACGATGCTTTGATTTAATGTCAATCATTGGTTATATGATGGCCAACTGATTACTATAATTGACTTTAGTTACTAAGTCTTAAGGGATTAAAATCGGGATCAGACATAAAATGTTCGGCTGGCTCAAATATTTTTTGTAAGCCCTGATTCTACCTAACTTTTTATACGACCGCAAAAATTTTTGTGGTCGATATTGGTATGACGTTGGCGTCGTCGTCGTCGCCGTCGTCGCCGCCGTCCGGCGCCGTCGCCGTCGTCCAAGACGCATTGGTTTTCGCACTCTAACTTTAGTTTAAGTGACTGGATCTCTATGAAATTTTAACATAAGGTTCAATATCACAAAAGGAAGGTTGGGATTGATTTTGGGGTTATGGTACCAACAGTTAAGGAATTAGGGCCAAAATAAGCATTTTGTAACTTCCAGACATAACTTGTGTGTTAGTGTATGGATCTCTCTGACATTGTACCACAAGGTTCCATATCACAAAGGGAATGCTGGGATTGATTTGGGGAAATTGCCTCAAATTTTAGGAATTAGGGGCCAAAAAGGGCAAAAACAAGCATTTTCTAGTTTCATGACAATAACTTGTGTGTAAGTGTATGGATCTTTCTGAAATTGTACTACAAGGTTCCATATCACAAAGGGAAAGCTGGAATTGAGTTTGGGGTAATTGCCTGAAACGTTTAGGAATTAGGGGCCAAAAGGGCAAAACACAAGCATTTTTCTAGTTTCATGACAATAACTTGTGTGTAAGTGTATGGATCTTTCTGAAATTGTACTACAAGGTTCCATATCACAAAGGAAAGCTGGAATTGAGTTTGCGGGTAATTGCCTGAAACGTTTAGGAATTAGGGGCCAAAAGGGCCAAAATAAGCATTTTCTAGTTTCAGACAATAACTTGTGTTCAAGTGTATGGATCTCTCTGAAATTGTACTGCAAGGTACCATACCTCAAAGGGAAGGCTGGGATTGAGTTTGGGGTGATGAATCATAAGGGTTCAAAAATTTGGGGGTTTGGGGTTTCTTTTTTCCTTTTTTTTCTTTAAAATTTTCCATTTTAAGTTGGTTATTTCTGATTTATATTTAAAAGCAAATAATAATGATATGGCAGGAGATAAATTATTATATAATAAGTATTGTGCAATAGCAAGAAATTTTAATTGCACAGTATTGCGCAATAGCAAGAAATCTTCAATTGCACAGTATTGCGCAATAGCAAGAAATATCCAATAGCACAATATTGCGCAATAGCAAGAAATTGTCAATTGTACAGTATTGTGCAATAGCAAGAAATATTCAATTGCACAGTATTGCGCAATTGCAAGAAATATTCAATTGCACAGTATTGTGCAAAAGAAGATACTTTGTATAAATTGCTTATTTCTTGACCAATTTCAATGGGGTTTTATTCTTGAACTCTTGGGGTTCTTTAATATGCTGAATCTAATCGTGTATTAAGTTTTTGGATTTTGGGCCCGTTTTTAAATTGGTCCACATTGAGGTCCAAAGGGTCCAAAATTAAACTTTGTTTGATTTCATCAAAATTGAATTATTGGGGTTCTTTGATATGCCGAATCTAACCGTGTATTTAGCTTCTTAATTTTTGGTCCGTTTTCAAATTGGTCTACATTAAGGTCCAAAGGGTCCAAAATTAAACTTAGTTTGATTTTAACAAAATTGAATTCTTAGGGTTCTTTGATATGCTGAATCTAAACATGTATTTAGATTTTTGATTATGGGCCCAGTTTTCAGGTTGGTCCAAATCGGGTCCAAAATTAAACTTTGTTTGATTTCAACAAAAATTGAATATATGGGGTTCTTTGATATGCTGAATCTAACCATGTATTTAGATTTTTGATTTTGGGCCCTGTTATCAATTTTTTCCACATTGAGGTCAAAGGGTCCAAAATTAAACTTTGTTTGATTTCATCAAAATTGAATTATTGGGGTTCTTTGATATGCCGAATCTAACCGTGTATTTAGATTCTTAATTTTAGGTCCCATTTTCATATTGGTCTACATTAAGGTCCAAAGGGTCCAAAATTAAACTTAGTTTGATTTTAACAAAATTGAATTCATAGGGTTCTTTGATATGCTGAATCTAAACATGTATTTAGATTTTGATTATGGGCCCAGTTTTCAAGTTGGTCCAAATCGGGTCCAAAATTAAACTTTGTTTGATTTCAACAAAATTGAATATATGGGGTTCTTTGATATGCTGAATCTAACCATGTATTTAGATTTTTATTTTTGGGCCCTGTTATCAATTTTTCCACATTGAGGTCAAAAGGGTCCAAAATTAAACTTTGTTTGATTTCATCAAAATTGAATTATTGAGTTCTTTGATATGCCGAATCTAACCGTGTATTTAGATTCTTAATTTTGGTCCCATTTTCAAATTGGTCTACATTAAGGTCCAAAGGGTCCAAAATTAAACTTAGTTTGATTTTAACAAAATTGAATTCATAGGGTTCTTTGATATGCTGAATCTAAACATGTATTTAGATTTTTGATTATGGGCCCAGTTTTCAAGTTGGTCCAAATCAGGGTCCAAAATTAAACTTTGTTTGATTTCAACAAAAATTCAATATATGGGGTTCTTTGATATGCTGAATCTAACCATGTATTTAGATTTTTGATTTTTGGGCCCCGTTATCAACTTTGTCCACATTGAGGTCAAAAGAGTCCAAAATTAAACTTTGTTTGATTTCATCAAAAATTGAACTCTTGGGGTTCTTTGATATGCTGAATCTAACCAAGTATTTAGATTTTGGATATTGGACCATAATAGGTGAATGTCCAATTTAAAATTTTTTAAGTTCTTAGACCACATTCATTCTGTGTCAGAAACCTATGCTGTGTCAAATATTTAATCACAATCCAAATTCAGAGCTGTATCAAGCTTGAATGTTGTGTCCATACTTGCCCCAACTATTCAGGGTTCGACCTCTGCGGTCGTATCAAGCTGCGCCTCATGGAGCATTTTATTAAACATTGGAGTGAATGGAAAGACCTTTTTTAACAGTTTCCAGGTTGAAATTTAATGTTGTTTTTTTTAAATGACAATATAGGAAATTAAATGTAGGGGCAGCCGAGGTTGAGAATCTCTGAACATTAATAAAATGACCTTGACAAGTGCATATATATATATTACAGTGAATTAGATAATACCATAGAAAGTATGAAGACACTGGAGGCTGACAGTGCAGAATTGTCACACACATTACAGGAAAAAGATACAATGTTACAGGTAACACATTTTATAGTTCATCTTGTGGAATAATAATTACTATGAGGACAGGATTATACACAATGACTCTCAGTGTCAATCCTTTGATTTTGAGCGTGAAATTGTTTGATCATTTTAGATATATTCTCAGAATGGCTATAGCTTAATTTACATAGCTACAGCATTTGGATAAACATTTTTGGGAATATAATTCATTTAATATTTGAAATAAAATAAGCTTTGATTTACCAAAGAGAGGCAAAAGATACCAACAGGATATAAATTCAAACTGGTAAGTCGAAAACGAACTAACAATGTCATGGCATAAAATACCAAAACACCAGTATACAAAACACAAGATAGACCTTTATATACCTGTAAAATAAGATTAAATTACCTTTGTACAATAAATTTTCAGAGTTTAGCCAAAGACAAAGACAGAGTGTTAACGCAACTACAGGATAAAGAAAATCTTATAAATAGAGAATTTGAAGATTTGTCTCAGACCAGGAGGAATTAAAACTGGCGTTAAAACAGATAGAAGATGACACACAGGCTTTGTTAGACGATAAATCTGTAGCTGAAGACAAGTAGGTATTCAAACTAACTGTGGTGGGATATTCATGAAAATTTTATTATCCGTGGTAGGCGGTCAGTGAAAACTAAATTGCTGAAAAGTTAAAAGGTTTATTAAATGTATTTTGCTGATCGAATGGGAAGAATTGAAATGAAACAGCTTGAATTAGCATTTTAAAAGCAGACTGTTGAAATTGACACATCAGTTTCCTTATTATACAGTTAGCCAGGGTTTTCATTAAGAGCCGGCACCCGGCAGAATGTCGCCGTTTCAAAAGACGGAAATGGCCGGTTCAAATGCTTGACCAATAAATATTTTTGAAGAGAATAAAATAAAAACAAAGTTTTTATTAACCTTTTGTCTCACGGGGTTCTAATTTCATAGATTTTACAAATACAATGCCTTTTTATAACCGACTGGATCATTTCGTATGTCGAAAGTTAACTGAAAATCGGAGTCACTTATACGTTTGATTGCATTTAAATACGCTATTCAATCAATCGCCTGAATGATCAAGAATGTCAAAGGTAAAAACAAGAGAGACGTCGAAATAAAAACTACGTTATCAATGGATAACTCGTGAGAAACCAAAATTGAAAAGTTTTAGGAGGCAATTTTTTGAAATTGATTGTCAATAAATTAAATGAAACGGAATGAAAAGAACAAAAAAAATAAATAATTTCTTTACAAGTAAAAAGACAAAATAAGTGGAACCATTAACAGGTAAGACTTTTTATTTGAAGTTTATATTTTATATCAAAGAAGGTACAGTCTCATGTTTATATAAATGAGGTCTGCCCAAGCTTGCCTTCTGTGCCCTTTTTATAATGTAACAAGTATTTCATTAATTATTACCACCCTTTAATTCTTGGGGAGGGAAGGGGGGTTGAAAAAAGTGCCTAGGCTAGGATGGGTGCTGCCCAATTTTTTTTTATGTTTGGACCTTTTCTCTTCAGTTTGTAATGGTATATAGTTCCAGGTTTATTACTGCCCATTTGTTGTGGATGGGACCCAACATAGAAGGAATGCTTCCCATTTTTTATTTATAGTTGGACCTTTCCCCTCAAGTTTTACTGAAAAAGCAGGGAGGAGGGTAAATGCCAAGGCTAGGGGAAAAGGCTCTCTTTATTTTTTTCAGTTATAATTTTCCCCTTGCTGATCATTAGCCCACTCGTTGAAAAAATGGCACACATTTTGATACTTCTCAATGTAACTGGCTTCCAAGATGATGCTGACTATGACAGTGAGGAAGATGATGACAATGAGAGTGAAGACTGATGAGTTTGATTATGACAATGTGACAATCTGATACTTTTTTGCTTTGATTCAAGTGCTGAAAAAAATTCTAACAAATCTAATTTCTTTTCATTGCCTCTCCAATCATCATCATGACTTTCATGACTATGTCACAATATGTTTGTCTACAATAAACATTAGTTGTCACTGTGTGTTTATGCTGCCTAGCATGGCCAGGGTAAGCAAAACTACCCACTTAAGCACTAATGATATCCACCCTTTATGCTGCATATAACTGAAAATTATTTTTAATTATGTGCAGCATATTCTGATGTGCTAGATATAGGGTGCAGATTATAAGGGTTTAAGTGGGAAGTTTTGCTTACCCTAGCCTGGTCTTCCTAAGCACACGAACATACAATGGCAGCTTATGTTTTATATAAAAAAAATAAGGATTGCCAATGCGACAACTATCTATCAAAGTTCAAATGAAGTGGATGTATGATATCAAATATAGGCAACCGTATGACCTTCAACAATGAGAAAACCCCATACCAAAAGTAACCATAAAGTCGGCTATGAAATATGTTTGGATAGATTATTTTTGTGTGTATTTAGGTTGTTTCTTGGTATTAATGGTTTATGCTGACCCTCTGTTGCTTTCTTACTTTTTGCGAAATCAGGCCATACAATAACAATTAAGATTATTTTTGGTATATTTTTATTTGTCTTATTTTGATACGCAATATCACAAGATTGACCTTACAAGCTAAAAAAAAAAGATAGCATTCCTATCAAACCCCATTTTTTATGCACTTGTAATTAGTTTGAAAATGCCTCCGAGTGCACAATTTTCAATGTAAGGTCAAAACATTTTTTTTGGGAGGGGCAAGCCCCTAACCCTCTTTGGTCAGCCACTTCAAAATAGCAAACAGCCTGTTCATTGAAAAGTTATTGAAAGCCCTGGTTAGCACATTGTTAAAAAATGAAATTTGTTGTAGAGTACAGACAGGATATAATGTAATTTGTTGTAGAGTACAGACAGGATATAATGTAATTTGTTACTGATTTTACTTAAGAAATAATTCACGGAAGCCATAATTTGTTGGACATTTACACATGGCCTGGGCCGTGATATTCGAATTTTATCCTGAGCGATAGCGAGGGATAAAATTAACGAATATCACGGCCAAGGCCATGTGTAAATGTCCAACAAATCTATGGCTTCCATGAATTATTTCGATTCTAATAGGACAAATACAGTAATTTAAAAACTGAAGCGAAGGTAGGATTGCCGTGTGTATGGCTGTTCTATTTTACCCCCTGTAAGATAAAAGCTACAAATTTCAAATAAATCTAAGTTTTACATGAATTATTTCTTAATTAAGCTCTAGAAAAATGTGTTCAATTCTCATAATTCTTAACCAAAACATTTTTTCCCGTTGGTTACTATTTACTGTCAAATCCAGAGTTGACATGTCGTAACTAAGGAGTGAGCCGCCATGTTGACTTGCTGAAATCCACAAATGTGCGAATAATACAATAGAATAGAAAATGAAACAACACCTACCTCAAAACTCCATTTTAATGCAATATTATCCGAACTTAGGGCGTATACGTAACGGAAAACGTTCAGCTTGAGAGTTTTCATTCATATGACATCATGTTATGACATGACGTTAATGCGCCAAGATCATTCATGAAATTTCATGAATTTTATTTTATTTTGATTTTATACATTTTTAAGCTCTTGTGCATTAATTCTTTTGTTATGCATTCTAATAGGAATAACGGTTCTGTAGTTTCTTTTTCAATTTCAATTTGAACACAACGAAATCGACATAGTGTTTGCAGATAGGTTACGATACATGTGGATTTACATGGGAGGTAAATAGTAACAGCCACCAATATGCACATCTCTGAGTCTGCGCTAAGTATAGATTATCGAGAATTTTATCACGGTGTTGTTTACAAAGCGAAAGAAGCACGTCATATTAGAATTTTGATTAACAAATTATGACTGCTTGTTATAAGCTCTCTATCATTTAGGATGTCAAATTCCATTATATTTCTTTTATTATGCTAATGTGAAAAAAAGTGACCATACCTTATAATATCAAACATATAGAACATATTTTTATGGCCCCGCAACAAAGTTGTCGGGGCCATATAGTTTTACCCTTGTCCGTCATTCCGTCATTCCGCAACAAACCATTATACAGACTTTTTTTCTAAACGCCTTCAGATATTGGGCTGATTTTTTGTTTGTAAGTTAACCATGATGTGTTACAGATCAAGTTTAAGTTTCGTTCCGCTCCGCTAATTTTTGCCGAAATTACGGGCTTTGGACTTTGATAAATTGTTGAAAATCACAGTTATATGGACTTTTTTTCTAAACGCCTTCAAATATTGGGCTGATTTTTGGTATGTGAGTTAACCATGATGAGTTACAGATCAAGTTTAAGTTTAGTTCCGCTCCGCTAATTTTTGCCGAAATTACGGGCTTTGGACTTTGATAAATTGGTGAAAATCACAGTTATACGGACTTTTATTCTAAACGCCTTCAAATATTGGGCTGATTTTTGGTATGTGAGTTTACCATGATGAGTTACAGATCAAGTTTATGTTTAGTTCCGCTCTGCTAATTTTTGCCGAAATTACGGGCTTTGGACTTTGATAAATTGTTGAAAATCACAGTTATACGGACTTTTATTCTAAAAGCCTTCAGATATTGGGCTGATTTTTGGTATGTGAGTTAACCATGATAAGTTACAGATCAAGTTTAAGTTTCATTCCGCTCCGCTAATTTTTGCCGAAATTAAGGGCTTTGGACTTTGATAAATTGTTGAAAATCACAGTTATATGGACTTTTTTTCTAAACGCCTTTAGATATTGGGCTGATTTTTGGTATGTAAGTTAACCATGATGAGTTACAGATCAAGTGTAAGTTTCATTCCGCTCCGCTAATTTTTGCCGAAATTAAGGGCTTTGGACTTTGATAAATTGTTGAAAATCACAGTTATATGGACTTTTTTTCTAAACGCTTTTAGATATTGGGCTGATTTTTAGTATGTAAGTTAACCATGATGAGTTACAGATCAAGTTTAAGTTTAGTTCCGCTCCGCTGATTTTTGCCGGACTTTGATAAATTTTCAAAATCACAGTTATACAGACTTTTTTTCTAAACGCCTTTAGATATTGGTCTGATTTTTGGTATGTGAGTTAACCATGATGAGTTACAGATCAAGTTTAAGTTTAGTTCCGCTCTGCTGATTTTTGCCGAAATTAAGGGCTTTGGACTTTGATAAATTGTTGAAAATCACAGTTATACGGACTTTTTTTCTAAACGCCTTTAGATATTGGGCTGATTTTTGGTATGTAAGTTAACCATGATGAGGTACAGATCAAGTTTAAGTTTAGTTCTGCTCCGCTGATTTTTGCCGAAATTAAGGGTTTAAGACTTTGAAAATTGTTGAAAATCACAGTTATACAGACTTTTTTTCTATACGCCTTCAGATTTTGCGCTGATTTTTTATATGTGAATAGAAAATGAAAGGATATGGAGTAAATGTACATGGGACAAAATCGCACACAATACATAGAAAACATAGAAAATGTGAGACTACCATGATGAGTTACAGATCAAGTTTATGTTTCGTTCCGCTATGCTGATTTTTATGTCGTTTCAACACATCTTGTTAGATCTGCAGTGCATCCACTTCCTGTTTGCTGATAATTTGAAATTTAATTACTCATTGATCAAGGAAATTTTCATCAAACTAGTATTGGTCTTGAGAGCTTGATACTATCCATGCATGTTTGTGTCCACATGTGTTGTTGAAATTGCAGATTTTTCAACTTTTTGAGACGGGGCCATTCGTGTCGTTCCGACACATCTAGTTTTTATTTGTGTATCATTTTCCAATGAAACAGCAAGTGATGCTTTTGTTTTGGTGGTATTACACTACAGGAACAATGAGTTGTCTCCCATACATTTTAGGTTAACAAGTTATATCCCTTATAGAAGAACAAAATATAACATGCAATAATGAGTTGTTGCCCTTTATTTTAGGTTGCAGGAAAATGAGTCTATCATACAGCAACTTGAAGAAGAGAAAAAATCTATATGTGATCAGGCCACTGAGTTGAAAGAAACTATAAGGGTATGCTATTTACACATTATGGGAATGTCTTGACCTTTTTTCTTTTTTTCTTATTACTTGTTAATTTATCTATACCTAATGGGAAGTTGAATATTGATGATAAAATTTCCAAAAACAAATTGGACTAATTTATGGTATGTTATTTCCTGATGTAAAAGTGCTAGTAATGAAAATACATGTGTTATGTTCTTTAATATCTGCAAACACTGGCATATCAAACCAATATACACTCCAGAAGGAGGAGTCTAAGTATGGTGAATGTGGGAGGCTTATTGTTTTACTTGTCCATCAACAATATTTTAGCAATTCACCATTTCAGAATGATATGTCCATTGTATAGAATTTGTATAATTCAATCACAATATTGTGGTGTATGCTTTTGAAAATACTATCAAGATAGTTGAACTTGGTGTGTAAACGGTATGAATTCTTAGACTTTCAGAATAATAAACCATTCAAACTTTTTTTTCTTTTTTTAGGATTTAAGAACACAGAAAGAAATGACTGAGGCAGAGTTAAAGGTAATTAATTATCTCCTTTCAATAGCACATCTTGGCCCATGAAATAGACATATTTACATTTTTGGGTGTTTAGCTGAAATTGCTCCGAATTACCCTAGGTTTGTCTCCGAAAATAACCTTCTGGCATCATGCAACAATCACTTTTTAATTATGACGCAAAATTTTACGGGAACTTGTTTGACTTAGTTATGGCGGAAAAAATTGCATTCAAGTGTAAAAACATCAATATGTTATCCCTTTGGCCCTTGGAACATGTTGGAATCTAGTGTTAAGCTCTTATGTCTTAGTATTTCTAACATGATGCATATGCTTATTTCTCTTCAATGTTTTGAAAATGGACTGATCAGTGCTAAAACTATTATAAGAAAGTGAGCAGTGCTGCATAAATGTATATTCAACTGTTGGGTTTAAGTTTGGGTTTTAAAGATGTATAATGCATTACATGTGCTCCTATTTTAGGAGGAAATTGTGGCAAGAATGGCAGCAGAGAAGAAGCTACGAGATGCTAATATATCATTAGATAGACTAGATACAGCCGTGTCATTACAGACACCTAATATAAACCATGAAATCAAAGAAGAAATGAAAACGAATGTAAAAAATCTTAAACGTAAGTTTAACATTTCACTTAGGTTTGATATGTGTTAGGGCTGTGAAAATTATAAACATCAGCTTAAATGAATACAGAATACATACAATTGGTAAAGCCTTTAAGAAAATCCTTTTTGGGGCAAGAAAAGTTATAAGTCTTCTGAAATCCTATACTGCTGGCTGTTTCTAAAATCATGAACCATTCCAAGGAGTGTTACCGTACCCCTAAATGGCATTACAATTTTATAACTTCCATGCCTCATTACGATACCAATTTGTACACATGATCAGTTGAAAGTTTGTAAAATAGCGTCTGCATCATTTTATTAAACAAAGACAGAGAAACAATTTACAGTTAGGCTTAAATGACAGTCACTTACTTTAGTTTTCTAGATTCTCATGTTTTAATATCTTCCTTTTTATTTACATTAATTTTTATATTCATCTTACTTATCTTCAAAGATCTTCAATCTTACATTTTCCGAATTTTGCTATTTACTGTAATCAGACGTTTTTTAAGTAGATATGGTAGAAAACATGCATTGATTAAATTTGAAAACACAGTGACATTTTGGCCAGAAATTAGAAATCTAATTTAACTGCTGCAATAGACAGCTTAAACAATGTAAAAAGAGACCATCTTTATCAGACATTTCGAGCCAGTTTGCAAACACTACTGTCTTTGTTCATAGTTATATTAGTCTTATTTATAAAGTGGCTAAGTTGTCTCTGGACCCAGTTGACTTTCTCCAAGTACAATAGGAATTCACAAAAATGACGGCAATGTTAACTTGCTTCTAGAGTCTTCATCAATGTAGTTGTTGTATCATTTTTTAGTTTCTTTACCTTAACCAGGCAAATGTTTTCAAAGATTTTTATATTTAGTTTAATCTGTTTTGGTGGAGACATATGTAAGTATACTATTTTTGGAAGAAACAATATGTCAAAAGCAACAGTGGCACAGAGTAGGCTGGGTTGGTGTGGTCTGCTTTCATTGTAATTCAAGTTATTCTTATATGTATCTTCTTCCCACTCAGAGCTATCAGCTCTTTGATTATTAATTATTGTAACATTTTTGAAGAAAATTTATGACATGGTTCATTAGTTTTATAAAGTTTAATCATCAAATGAAAATTAATTTAAAAAAAAAACCCACATGATTTAAGGTCTATATTTTATTGATGTTGTAACCATGCAATCATCCAACTTAAAAACAGCAAATTAAAGGGAGAAGTGAGTATCACTTTAAAACTGAAGGCCATATCAGTGTTCTCACCAGTATTTTCAATCAATTGGAAGAAAAGTGGTTAACACATGTATGTTTTATGCTTAGAAATGTTTTGCTTTATTTCAGAAGTAAATTTTTTTTCAATTTTAGGTTTCTTTGAAGACTTGGCAACAGAGGCAGCCATTGACTCAGATAAACCTGTGATAGTTAAGAATTCTATACATGCCAGGAAAACTATAGCCAGACGTGTTAAAACAATGAAATTAGATAGACGGAAATCAAATAGTAAGTGAAGATCAATTATTTTTACTTGAGCTTTAAATGTTGTATTTCTCTGCAGGAATGGTTTAACAGATTTCAGTATAGTACATATTCATTTAGATAACAAGTTATGTGTTTTATCAACGTTTTTTCTTTATAAAGTAAGCTCATGATTGCAAAATTGTTTGTTTACCTTTTTGGGACTCTGTTTTATTGGTTATGGGAAGGTACAAAAGCAAGTAGGCAAGTGAATTTTTTTCTAGAAACTGACATTTCATTAAATGTTCGAACAGCTCATTTCAGGAAATATTTTTATTATGAAGAAGACAATATTTTTTTAGATGGGTGAACTTATCTGTGTGATACTTCTTTTCTAAATGATATTTAAATTATATGAATTCTTTTTTATCACATTTACTTTTTGCAGAATATTAATTTCTTCTGGTTAATAAATTTGATAAGGCCTTCCGATATAATCAGGTAAAAGCATGGCTTGTTATGTGTTGTTCAGAAATCTGAATGCATTTTGACCCATGTTAGGATGTTTTAAATTATCTGTGTCAGCTATTAAGAATAATTGTTGGCAAATGCCTTGGCTTTTTGATATTATGAATTTCACATTATTCCAAGTTTTGTTTATTTATCAGTAGCAACCTAAATTAATTTGATGGTCATGTCAGCTATCTTGTTTTCCTTATTTTGAGCTACCCTGGCTTATTTTTTTTTTGAAAACATTATAAAATTTGACTCCGTAATTGAGTAACCTTATTTTTTTGACTTCACACTTTCAATAAATACAGCTGAAGCTACATCCTACACAACCAGGTTAAATCCTTACATCCTACACAACCAGGTTAAATCCTTACATCCTACACAACCAGGTTAAATCCTTACATCCTACACAACCTGGTTAAATCCCTACATCCTACACAACCTGGTTAAATCCCTACATCCTACACAACCTGGTTAAATCCTTACATCCTACACAACCTGGTTAAATCCCTACATCCTTCACAACCAGATTAAGTCCCAACATCCTACACAACCTAGTTAAATCCCTACATCCTACACAACCAGGTTAAATCCTTACATCCTACACTACCAGGTTAAATCCTTACATCCTACACAACCAGGTTAAATCCTTACATCCTACACAACCTGGTTAAATCCTTACATCCTACACAACCTGGTTGAATCCCTACATCCTACACAACCTGGTTAAATCCCTACACCCTACACAACATTATTTCTTAAAAGAATCTAACAGTAAAACATCTCTGTACAAACTTTATATAAAATAATCATGAGAAATATTTTCTGCCATTTTTTAAATTCTAATTTATAAAATTAAAAAAACTCATATATTTGTCTGCTTTCAAGTTAATTATTTGGCAAATGTTTTGCATTATATTTCATCTGTATTGGAACCTAGTTATGACGATCTGGAAGGGGTTTACAGAATAGAGAATTATGGGCAATACATAGAAAATAATGGGCAAATAAAATAAAAGAATAGAGAAATATGGACCAATTGATATTACAGAATAATGGGGTGGAAATATATTAGAAAAAATAGAATAACGGGCCAAATAAATTAGAGAAACATGTCCTACAAATTAAAAGATTAATGAAATGAAGATCCCCCCCTACCCATTCAGTTCCTCAGTTATTTTGAAACTCATTAGCAAACTTCCTTTGTTCTCTATAAAATATTAACAAGTGGAAACTGTATTATTATGTATACTAATCATAATCACAGTTGACGTCTGAATCTTTTTGTGGGTATGGCACTTTTTTACTATTTCTATATAAATCTACAGGGATGACAGCACAAGATTTGTTTAGTAGTATGAGCACAGCTTTTTGATGTAAGTTCTAACTCTTCATAAACACCAACTAACATTGGTAAACAGGTACTAGGCTCAGGTAGTTTAAATACATGTTGGAATAGTTTGTTGATTTTTATTCATATTTTTAGTATAAATATTGTACATGAATATAAAAATACATGTGGCATTACAAACATTAGTTTATAATTAATATTCATAATAATTCTTCTTGCCCTAGACTGTTGATCATGGTAGTTACAAATTGGGTAAGACCCTTGATTAATTGTGGGTGGATACACCTGAAAATTAGCAAGTATTTATTGACATTCATTTAAGTTGAGTACAATTGTTATTCCGACTTAATTATGAAGTTCTAGTTAGAGAACTTTGATTAAATTTCATATTCTGCTTGAAAAAGTTCAACTTTTGATACATATTTGGTAAAACAGACCCTTTTGTTCTCTGAAAGTTTTAATTATTGAACTGCCGTGTTAATGAACACTTTTAATTCATTTTGACAGCATTTTAGGTTCAAGGTAAAAAAAGTGCCTAAATTCAAACATAATTGCGTTTAATCATATGCACATGTATTGCAGTTACTCATCTTTTCCATCATGCATGTTTGAAGTTTTGAAATGATATTTTGTTTAAACTTTTTATAATGTTGGTTGGTGAAAGTATATGAAGAGACTCGTTCCCTGTATTTATGTTATTAAGTCTGCCAGTCAGTAACAGAAATCTTCATAGCCATTGCTAACCAGTAATCACATTTATTCATTTAGTAACCATTGTAACTGATTGTTCATTATAAGCTTGTAGGCTTTACTATAAAATGTCAATAGTAAATGAAATAAGCTTTGAATTAGCAAACTTTAATGTAAAATTTCAATAGGAAGCGAATAAGCTTTGAATTAACAAACTTTGCCATATACAAGTGAAAATGAGATACTATTGCTTCAGCGAATAAAAACTAATAGTCATGCTCCAAAAATTAAAATTAAATGTTTATTCCAGGTTCTTTAGAAGCATAATATAAGGAAACTAATTCTCCGATTGGAGAAAACACAATATTCACTACTGATATGCTTTATATAAAGAAATAGTTTCTTGGGGGACTATTCTTGTTATTGTCTGACAGTAACAGTCATTTCCATAATTTAGAATTTTGAACAAGAAAACTGTTTGAGATCATTTTTGTCAAAATGGTAAGGGGAACCCAAAATGTATATTTTCTGTCGATTTTAGATCGACAATCCAAAACTAATATCAAATCTCCCTAGGAAGTGCCATCTCCATACAAACAAACACTCGTCTTATTAGCTCCATCAGAATTCTGTTACTGATTGATGTTCCCCGTTTCGTTTTAGTCAGTTTTTGCCATAAACAAGAATATGAATACTTTTGATAAATTGAAATTATCTAAAATTTTAGCCGGACAAATGTTGAAGAGTAAATGATTTTGTTTATGGCAAATGATTTCATTGTTTAAGAGTACAAAATTTCGCAGATTTATGTTCTACAAAACTTTTGACATCACGTTTTATAATTTGTTCAGTTTTATTTGTGTATTTGGTTTTGAAAATGTGGAATCAACATGAGGAAATTTTGTACTCTATGTTTATAGTACTAATACTTTTTATCTGCTAGAAATTTATTAAAGAAGATTACTATTTCTGTAGGTGACTTCTTTAAAGTCATTTGAATAAGATTTGAATGTTTCAAGTTTTTGTTCAGAGGCTGTGTTTACTAGGAATGTGTTATAAATAATGCATAATCAAGAATTATTACAGAAAATTGTCTCAGTGGTGTCATGGTAGTGTACTTGTTTCAAGTGATAGAGGATTTGGGATTTGATCCCTGGCCATATCAAACATAAGACTATAATTACATTACATGTATGTTTCATTATAATACGTTATTTTGATTTGCTAACAACAATCTCGCGTCATTCTGAAATTAACCTTCATTTCAAAATGAAATGTAATATTCATGATGACACGAGCTTCCACAATAAAGTGCACAGGTAAATAAAAGAAAAACTTGATAGAAATCTTGTTTTCATGATCCTAGCAACAAAATGTAATTATAAGTATTGAATGCTTTTTTTAGTAATTTAATAGGGTTGTAAAAGCGTTGAACGTGCGCACATTTTTAGAATGAAGCGCTTCTGCGCTTCATACAAAATGTACTTTGGTCAACACTTTTACACCCCAATAAATTTACAAAAAGAAGCATTCAATTCTAAATTAAAATTGTATTATCTGCTTCTTGTTTAAACAAGCGGTATTTTGGAGTAAGAGCAAAGACTGGTTGGTTTGAAGTCAGAAGTCAGAATAATAACATGGATGGACTTGGTGACTTACTCTTAAACTCAGCATGCCGATCTAGTACAAAACATGTTCATATATCAACATGTTGTTATTCTGATATGACCAATTATTAGGTTGTCTGCATATTGATATTTTACAATATAAATATGCAGACAACCAGATAATTGATTTATCTGGTTGTATTTTCGTTTTTGTCGAGCCTGAAACTTTTGTCGCAGAAAGCTCGACATAGGGATAGTGATCCGGCGGCGGCTGCTACGGCGGTGGCGGCGTTAGCTAACTTCTTAAAAGCTTTATATTTTAGAAGCTAGAAGACCTGGATGCTTCATACTTTGTATATAGATGCCTTATGTTACGAAGTTTCCGTCTGTCATATGTCCATTGTCCTTGACCTCATTTTCATGGTTCAGTGACTACTTGAAAAAAAGTCAACATTTTTTGTAATGTTAATTTCTTTCTTATTATGAGTAATAGGATAACTATATTTAGTATGTACGTACCTTGCAAGGTCCTCATGCCCGTCAGACAATTTTCATTTGACCTCGACCTCATTTCATGGATCAGTGAACAAGGTTAAGTTTTCGTGGTCAAGTCCATATATCAGATACTATAAGCAGTAGATCTACTATATTTGGTATATGGAATGATTGTAAGGTGTACATGTCCAACTGGTAGGTGTCATCTGACCTTGACCTCATTTTCATGGTTCAGTGGTCAAAGTTAAGTTTTGAGTTTTGGTCTTTTTTTCTAATACTATATGCAATAGGTCAACTATATTTGGTGTATGGAAATATTTTATGATGTACATGTCAGTCTCGCAGGTTTTATTTGACCTTGACCTCATTTTCACGGTTCATTTATCAGTGTTAAGTTTTTGTGTTTTGGTCTGTTTTTCTTCAACTATAAGCAATAGATCAACTATATTTGTTGTATGGAAGGATTGTAAAGTGTATATGTCTGTCTAGCAGGTATCATCTGACCTTGACCTCATTTTCATGGTTCATTGGTCAATGTTAAGTTTTCATGGTTAAGTTTGTTTCTTAGATACTATAAGCAATAGGTTAACTATATTTAATGCATAAATTGATTGTAAGCTGTACATGTCTGTCTGGCATGGTTGACCTGACCTTGACCTCATTTTCATGGTTCATTGGTCAATGTTAAGTTTTCTTGTTTAAGACTGTTTCTTAGAAACTATAAGCAATAGGTCAACTATGTTTGGTTTATTGGGTGATTGTAAGGTGTACATGTATTTCTTGTTTGGTTTATCTGACCTTGACCTCATTTTCTTGGATCATGTTAAGTTTATGTGTTACTTGTAGTAAAGCTTTATATTTAGGACTATCAACATAAAATCAATGGTTAGTAAAGAAGGCGAGACATTTCAGCGTGGGCACTCTTGTTTTTCATGATAGGAACAAGTGTTTTCTTTGTTTCACCAGCAAACTGGAAGATGACTTGATGAGTTCAGGTCAAACATATCAACGTTGGTTCTTTCATTATGACATTGGTGATATGTCCGGGTCAACGTATTTGACGTCACAAAGCCGTGATATGCAATTATATTAAGACCTGAGCAGAGTGATACAGACAGTAGGAGGACTGATAAACATGTAGTATTTGCCACTGCATGTTAAATACCAATCCATCCAACCACCCATATTATGTTGTGTTTCAGGTATCTTATTGATACTATAGATCATAGAAATAAGAATTATTGGTTCCATTTGCTTGGGCTTTCCTTCTAGATATTGTAAGAAAAGTGGGTCGTCTGATAAATGTGGAACAGTACAGACTAAAAATAAAATATTAAGGTTCTGATACGCATATCTGTAAGCCGATATTCCTGATATCGCAATAATTATTATCGTATTTTTGTCTTTTCTTAAAAAATTGCAATAATAAATGCATGCAATAATTTATGAATTAACAGTAGTCTCATTCTAGTTCATTCAACTTTTGATTTTGAGCTAGTCATATAGTATATACATTTGTCTATTGTTAAAGACTGTATGTTGACCTCTAGATGTCTGAAGAACTCAGAAGTCAGCAATGGTGCTCTGTAAAGGAAAAATCTAAGCATTCAATAACAGCTCAGGGGACAAAAATTTACCCAAAATATTAGCTGTATATTCCAACTGGGTTTCATTAGTTCATGAATTCATCACAGATTCCAAGCTAACTTCTGGATGCATGTAATTTAGTTGAATGTTCTGAATATGTAGAAATATGATAGTTATAGTTTGTTTACACAACTTGCCTATATACAGAGGCTGTTTACACAACCTGCCTATGTACAGAGGCTGTTTACACAACCTGCCTATATACAGAGGCTTGCATCTTCAAATATTCCTGTAAACTTGTTTAAACTCTAATTTAGTATTTTATAAGTATGTATTAGGCTAGATCAGACCTTATTTATTCTATTACAAATAATATATTAAGACATTAAATGCACTGGTACAAGGGAGATATCTATTTCCTTTTTTGTATCCTGACTTCCTCTGTATAAAATAGGACATGTAACCTTGGAAATGAGTTGGTCAGTCACAACTGTTTTATTTGTTTTGAAAAATGTCATATTTAAGTAGAAGTATGGCTGGTTGTTTTATAAATATAGTATACATACATATACATTATTGTGTATTGATGTAGATACAAAAAACAAGACTAAGTTTAACATGACAGTGATGTAAGAAATTTTCCTAATGTTCAAACCATTTTGCTTTTTTACCCCATGAGTTTGAGGAATGAGTCTTTTCTTGATTGACAAGAATTTGTAGTCATAAAATTTTTGTTTACAGGGTATATAACTGCATTTGAAAATAAGACTCGGCTAAAATCAATTTGTACTGAATTGAATAGAGATTACATTTGATAATGGATGAGTGTGCACTAAATGTTTGAGTTACGAACATTATATAAATTGTAATATTATTTTGAAACAATTTTATTATATTTTTAGGTATACGTATAAGATCAACCACAATAGAACAAGTAAAGATGAAATTACCCAGGCGAGCTGCAACTACTTATATGAAAGGACCAATCAGTGATTCAGATCTACAAGAACTTATGAACCCTACATCACGTGTGTCTATTAGTCCTAATGCTTCGATAAAAACAAAAGTTGTATTCACTGAACATTTATGATAGAAAACTCATATATAAATACATATATCGGAAGTCTTTCATTTGGTACCATACTTCCTTGCAAGTACTGTAAATTCAGAAATTATTGCATGTATTTATTATTGTGATTGTAAGACAATCAACACAATTGTGAGTTTTATTGTTGTGATTTCCTGAAATGCTGCATACAAAAAATGCTATCAAAATTAAAATGTGAGTTTTTATTTTTGCAACAAATAATTTGTTGCAATTATCGCAATGATAAAAATATCGCAAAAGTTTTGAATTTACAGAATTTAATTCTATTTATTTTGTTTTTATACGACCGCAAAAAAATTTTGCAGTTGTATATTGGTATGACGTTGGCGTCGTCGTCGTCGTCCGAAGACACATTGGTTTTCGCACTCTAACTTTATTTTAAGTGAATGGATCTCTATGAAATTTTACCATAAGGTTCAATACCACAAAAGGAAGGTTAGGATTGATTTTGGGGGTAATGGTACCAACAGTTAAGGAATTAGGGGCCAAAAAGGGGCCAAAAATAAGCATTTTTGTAACTTCCAGACATAACTTGTGTGTTAGTGTATGGATCTCTCTGACATTGTACCACAAGGTTCCATATCACAAAAAGAATGCTGGGATTGATTTTGGGGGTATTTACTTCCAAATTAGAGGAATTAGGGGCCAAAAAAGGGGCAAAAAACAGGCATTTTTCTAGTTTCATGACAATAACTTGTGTGTAAGTGTATGGATCTTTCTGAAATTGTACTACAAGGTTCCATATCACAACAGGAAAGCTGGAATTGAGTTTGGGGGTAATTGCCCAGAACGTTTAGGAATTGGGGCCAAAAGGGGCCAAAATAAGCATTTTCTAGTTTCCAGACAATAACTTGTGTTCAAGTGTATGGATCTCTGAAATTGTACTGGAAGGTACCATACCACAAAGGAAGGCTGGGATTGATTTTGGAGGTAATTGCCTCAAAATTTTAGGAATTAGGGGCCAAAAAGGGGCAAAAACAAGCATTTTTCTTGTTTCAGGACAATAACTTGTGTGTAAGTGTATGGATCTTTATGAAATTGTACTACAAGGTTCCATATCACAAAGGGAAAGCTGGGTTTGAGTTTGGGGGTAATTGCCCTAAACGTTTAGGAATTTGGGGCCAAAAAGGGGCCAAAAAACAAGCATTTTCTAGTTTCCAGACAATAACTTGTGTTCAAGTGTACGGATCTCTCTGAAATTGTACTGCAAGGTACCATACCACAAAGGGAAGGCTGGGATTGAGTTTCAGGGTGATGAATCATAAGGGGGTTCAAAAAATTTGAGGGGGGATTTTTTTTTCATTTTTTTTCTTTAAAATTTTCCATTTTAAATTGGTTATTTCTGATTTATATATAAAAGCAAATAATAATGATATGGTTTGAATAGGTAAATTAAAATTTTTAAGTTCTTAGACCACATTCATTCTGTGTCAGAAACCTATGCTGTGTCAAATATTTAATCACAATCCAAATTCAGTGCTGTATCAAGCTTGAATGTTGTGTCCATACTTGCCCCAACTGTTCAGTGTTCGACCTCTGCGGTCGTATCAAGCTGCGCCCAGCGGAGCATTTTATTAGAATCTATTGAAGAAATTGTTAGAATAAGTATTTATTATTATAAAACTTAAAATAATAAATGACTTTAAAATGAGATAAATCATTGGCAAATTTGCTAACCTGTCATATGAAAAAGGCTCATACATGTTATAAGTAATAACAAAAAGCAAAAATATTTTGTTATCAAATCAGTTTTAATTTATATTGTCATAAAATGTTGCATATTTTTAAGAATCTATATACATGATATTTACAGTATAATACATATCTTGTCTCAAGCTATAGTCAATAATTCATACCTGCCAACTTTTCAAAATCTCCATTTGGGTTTTTAAGCGCAAGAGGACCTAATGCTCCTCTTATATCATGTATATTGTCATAAGTGCTTTTATTCCACTTCTATATTGTTTGGATGAGTATGTATGTGCTTAAATACCCTTTTAACTCATTTGAACACCTGTTTTGAGGTGTTCAGTTTGTATAATAAAGAATTTCAAAATTCAGGTCAACACCTCTCATTGGGGATATCCCCCATACATCTGGATAGTTGGCAGGTCTGATAATTATCCTTTTAACCAGTTTCAGAATCTAAAGGATTATGGGTAATATCATTATTCATACACTGAATGGAAATAATGTAATGTCATTGGTTGAATTTCCGTTGGTTAAAACATTACCCAGAATGCTTCAGATTCTGAAATGGCACTATGTCTCAATAGGGATAGTTATTACAATATTTGTATAACATGTATAAATTATCTGGAATAATGTATAGTTTCACTAATGTCAGTTGAGTTGAGTTTAGATTGGCTGTAATTGGTTAATTCCATGTTTATTCATTTGGATCATCAATTGTTGCCTGAAATAGGAAATTTATTAATAATGAAACTCAGAGCTTTTATTTGAATTTCCTTTTCCAGAATAAACTGTTACTTTTTGAGGTGTTTTCCTCGTTTTATAAGAAGGAATTTTAAAAGGAAGAAACATTTTGTTAGTGATTCACCTGGATACAATGTAGTAAGCATTTTAGATCCAACCCTAGTAATTTTCGATGTCTAATTAGTAACTGATATCTTGTTGTTCTATGTGATGATCCTATTTTTGTGGTCTCGTTGATTGTTATTTAGGGTTGTACTTTTTTGTCTGTTTTGATATTACAAAAAAAGTAGTAGACTTTTTTAAGCTAGAAATTAGAATAATTATGTTATCATGAACATAGTAGTAATAGTAAAACATTGAACCCATGCTCGACATGTCATTCATATTATTTTACTTTGAAAGTTTTGTACAGTTAAACTTTGCCATATCCGTTTGTTACCATGAAAAAGAAATGATTTGCCCCAACTGTTCAGGGTTGACCTCTGCGGTCGTATCAGGCTGTGCTCAGCGAAGCATTTTATGAACCATTACATACTGTCTCTAGACTGAAATCCTGTGCAAGTTTTTCCAGCTGATGTAAGTTATGTCAAAGTGAATCTCTTAGTTTAGGCCATAATAAAGATATTCTAACATTTTTAAACTTTTCTCATTCTGATCTCAAATGCAACATATTAGTTTTTTGTCTCAATAATTGTTTGAAAAGATTTTTTTTTGTTTAAATCAGATAAATTTTAGAGTTCTGTTAGTTGTATCATATAGGATATACCAGTTTGTTTACAAACAACAATGTTTAGTTTTTTATGTCTTACCAATGTGATAATCTTAAGTATACCTGAATTTATTTCATCAATGTAAATACAGAGCTTAGATTTTTTTGTAAGTATAACCGAGAATAACCTATGACCTAAGTTATAGATATAATTGTTTTTCTTGTTATAGAAGTGCTTTACATATAAATTAATTGTACTTGTATATTGTAAATATTGTATTTGTTATAGTTAACTGCAAATCAATTCACTTTTTAAATGTTTTATGGGATTACCTCCCTTTGTTTTTGTTATAAAACTTTTTGTTAATACATTTGTAGTAGATACCCACTGTAAATTTTAGATACCTCTTGGTGTTCCTCTGTTCCCTAAATTTCAGATATCTTTCTTACAAAACTTGATGTAAAAACATTTTCTATTTTATTGGCACTTTTATTTTCATATATCACATCATATAATTAATTTCGTTAAAATTTTCTTTAAACATTCCTTAAAAAAAACAAATCAGGAGAGTGCAATAGATATTTACATATCAAGTGAAGATTATTATATTGGCTTTTAGAACTACTTTGATAAAATGTCTTAACATTCTTAACTGGAAGATATGACAGAAAGATCTGGTGCTATTAAACTACGCAATCTTACAGTGCAAAATTTTCCTACAAATGTGAAGGAACATTACTCTCAAAAATCACTTGCATGTTTTTGTCAAACATTTTCATAAATATTCTGTAAGCTTCAAAGTAACACAGATTAATCTCTTTATGTTTCCAAAGAATTGGCAAAAAAAAGCATTGCTTTAAGACTGTATAGTGGCCTAGAGTTGCTTTCATCCACATCCTTTGGTGTCTGGACGACAGTTGTCTTATTTGCAATCATACCACTTTTCCTTATATTTTAAGGGATTACCTCCCTTTGTATTTATGAAACTGCCTACTATAAACACAATTCTCATTTAAAGAGTAATCTCATCTTTATCTAGTTTTGTCTCATTAATTCAAAATAAAAGAATATCTAAAAGGCCATTAGTTGAAAACATATGTGTACTATATATACTTGTTGGATATACACAATATATGTATGTATGTATTTTAAAGCTAACATTCTTGCTGTGGAGAAATATTAATTCATAAGTTTATTTATACATTCATTTGTAAGTAGTAAAATGAACTTTGAGGAGGTCAATTTCATAGTTTTTCTAATAATTACACAAATTTCTCAAAAGAGAGCTATTGCCAGTTCAAAAATATCTACTATTCAATATATAGTTTTATAATTTTCAGTCAAATAGTACAGTAAATCCATTTACTGTAAACCAACTTATTTTCGTGAGAGATTTATTTGCGTGACTTTCGTGAGTTGAAAAATAACACGAATATAAATCTTCATGAATTTGTTAAACTTTTACCTTCCTTTATATAAATGCGTCAAAATAATTTCAAAATCGCGAAAATAAATTGCCACAAAGTCGGCTACGAAGGGCTAAACGCAACATAAAGTATCCGCACAAATAAGTTGGTTTACAATATATTTGATGATGGGATTAGCTTCTAAAACAAACTGAAATGTGTGTTTGATTGCTGTGCATGTACTGATTTTGTGTCCTGGATGGATACCCCATATCCTTTGTTTTCTTTTGAAATAGGGCTATTTTGGGGAGGTTCTCCCAAGATATTAATGAATTATACATTTGTTATGATATCCACCTTTTAGTTCATTGTTAGCCAATTACAACATATTGGTTGTACACTTTTGATAATTCTACCCAAAATGCATTGGAATTGAATTGTAAATATGCTAAAGTCTCCTTGCATTTATATTCTTGTTTGTAATGTTTATATACAGTATGCTGCTTTCTGTTTTATTTGGACCCTCAGACTCAGTACAACTTGCTAGGATAGACACTTAAATTAGGCTAGGTCAGGAAACTTGAAACAGATATGTAACAACTTATACATATGTACGCCTGTTTCGTAACCAGATGTTATTTTATAATATGAAGTTAATTATTAACATTACATGTTATTAGATCTCTGTAATGATAAATGAAGTTGATTTGTAGCATCACCTCCCATACTGAGATAGAGGAAAACTTTGTTATTAGATTCTGTAGAATAATTCTTATGGTCCTTTATAATGATTCATTGTCTCACCTGCAATGAATGTAGCAGAATGCATCCCATATGGATGTTTATCCTGCAGGGCAACAACATAAATTATTTATATGATAAAATTCATATCCCTTGTGTAGATCTTTTCTTTTTTTTCAAATACATGAATTATTTTTCCTTGTGACCAGAGATCAAGATTTACTAATTACGGTACCTATTTCAAAAGCTTTTTTATTTTTTTTTTTTTTTAAATACTTGATAATAGATTTATTGCACTAAAGCTATTATTAATGTATACAGATCTTGATGGTTCAAAGTTTCCATCTGGCATAGAATATTGTATAAACACTTGTCCTAGATCTCATTTTCAAAGTTCAGTGACTGCTTAAGAAAACTGTATAGTTTTTACACATGATTTTTTTTTCAGTTATTATGAATAAATTGTCTGTCTGGCAGGATTCATCTAACCTTTACTTCCTTTTACAGGATCATTAATGATGTAAAATTTTTATGATACCTGTTATGTGATAAAGAATCAGTTATTGTATATATAATAATATAAATGACAGATGTGTACCATAAGAGCTATTGCTACAATGATTTAGATGTAGTATTTATAGAAAGGTTTCTACATGCTGTGATACACATACACAATGTTAACATAAGACGAAAGTCTCAAGAATTAATAAATTTTATCTTACCTACTGTCATATTTATTATCACTTGGCCAGCACCCACCTCATTTTAAATCCACACTGTTTATCCATTTGTTCTAAATGTTAGATATATTGTGTTTCCTCAGTATGACTGACTTGGTGGTTTTTAACAAACTTGACAGTGAGTGAGTGGCTGTTGAAAACCCTTGCACAGTCAGTCCTCAATATCGACAAATAGGGGAGTTTTTAACAACCTTGACTACCCATGAGGGTCTTGCATGGTCAGAAAATATATCCCGCGAGGCGGATTCGAACCACAGACCTAGAGATTACTAGATTCTATACCACTACAGTCTCCCGCTCTACCAACTGAGCTTTCACAGACTGATAATATAACCAATAGACTTTGAATATATACCTGGATGTCGTTGGTTCAGTGAACATGTGATGGTGCAAGCATGGCAAAGTGTCCTATAGACACATATTTTGTTTGTTGTGTTTTTTTGTCCCCTGCGTAAATTGTTGCGGGGATATGGAAATACCAGGCGTCCGTCCATCTGGTCTTGTTAGCGCTCTCACAGGTAAAATTCTTGCCAGATTTTTACAAAACTTATACTATAGGTTAATATCAGCAATATCTTGGACAAGTTCTATAATGGTGGCCGATCGACTTTTTTTAAAAGAGTTTATATGCCCTTGGAAATATTAAATTTATGGAAAATGGCCTCTTTAGCGCTCTCATGGGTACAATTCTTGCCAGATTTTTATAAAACTTATACTATAGGTTAATATCAGCAACATCTTGGACAAGTTCTATAATGGTGGACGATCGACTTTTTTATACGACCGAAAAAAATAAATTTGCGGTCGTATATTGCTATCACGTCGTTGTCGTCCGAAAACATTTGGTTTCCGCACAATAACTTTAGTTTAAGTGTATGGATCTTTATGAAATTTGACCAAAAGGTTCAATACCACAAAAGGAAGGTTGGGATTGTTTTTTGGGGTGATGGTCCCAACCGTTTAGGAATTAGGGGCCAAAAAGGGGCCCAAAACAAGCATTTTTCTAGTTTCAGGACAATAACTTGTGTATAAGTATTTTGATTGCTCTGAAATTGTACCACAAGGTTCAATACCACAAGTAGAAGGTTGGGATTCATTTTGGGGGTAATTGCCAAAACCGTTCAGGAATTAGGGGTCAAAAATGGTCTAAAACAAGCATTTATTAGTTTTCAGACAATAACTTGTGTTTAAGTGTATGGATGTCTCTTAAATTGTACCACATGTTACAAAAAGAAAATTCCTTCAAATATTTTTTTTTTGGAGAGGTGGGGGGTTAAAAAAAAATTATTTTTGGGGGCAATTTTTTCCTCAAGATTTAAGAAATCAAAAGAAAATTTCTTCAAATATATATTTTTTGGAAAAAGGGGGGGGGGGTCAATTTTTTCCCCCTCAAGATTTAAGAAATTGTCAATTTTCCAAAGAAAATTAGGGGTCACAATTTATTTTGCTAATTCTTTGTGTATAGTCTGAAACCAGATTTACTAACTACTGCACAACAGCAAGAAATCTTCAATTGAATATAAATTCAAATCATATAACCAATTTCAAGTTCTTTGACTACATTATTCTGTGTCAGAAACCTATAATGTGTCAAATATTTAAGTACAATCCAAATTCAGACCTGTATCAAGCTTGAATATTGTGTCCATTTTTGCCCCAACTGTTCAGGGTTGGACCTCTGCGGTCATATCCAGCTGCGCTAAGCAAAACAGTTTATTTAAAAGAGTTATGACCCCTTGGAAATATTAAATTTATGGAAAATGGCCTCGTTAGCACTCCCACGGGTGCAATTCTTGCCAGATTTTTATAAAACTTATACTATAGGTTACTATCAGCAATATCTCGGACAAGTTCTATAATGGTGGACGATCGACTTTTTTTAAAAGAGGTATGACCCTTGGAAAAATTAAATTTATGGAAAATGGCCTTGTTTAAGCGCTCTCACGGGTACAATTTTTATAAAACTTATAGTATACTATAAGTTATGCCCTTGAAGGTCTGTTTGAAAAATTTAATATACAATAAAAAAAACACTTTTTTGTCCCTGAGCAAGCTTTTTATTTATAAATTGTTTTAAAGAACAACAAAAAAAAAGTGTTTTTTTAAGTTATTGCCCCTGGATAGTTAAAATTTGTGCAACGCGGGGGACATTGGAACTCTGTTCTTTTATTACTTTTACAACACATGGTCTAGATAGGTAAAAAGTGAAGGTTTGTGTGTAAGAAAAATTGATTTAAACCCACCACATTTTGTACCTGTAAGCCAAGTCAGGCAATTTCAACCATGTGTTGTTTCTTGTTGTGTTTTTGTTTGTACATCTATTTTTTCAGAGGAGTTATATGGGTTGTTGGTTGTTGTGGTCTGTTGCACAGTACAATATTCTGCAAATTCCTATGTTGAAAATTATCCTTTGACAAATATTTTTTAAAATGTCTGCCATAATACATTAAAAAAAACCAAAAAGCTAAGATTTTATGAAACTTCATATTTACTTAGGGCATATCCTGATTTTTTTTCTAATAGGTCATGGAACTTGAAATCTTTATAAAAGTATTGCATTGTTTGTATCAGAATAAATTATCTGTTTATGTGCCTCAAACAAAATTTCTTAGCAGAGTCCTATAATTGACATTGTCAGTTTCCTTGTTTTTGTCTCCCCTGCAATGAAAGTCAAAGAATGAGCGACATAGGGATTACAATCTGGCGGCAGTGTAAACTATCTGTATTGTTTTGTCTCCCCTGCGACGAAAGTCAAAGAATGAGAGACATAGGGATTACAATCTGGCGGCAGTGTAAACTATCTGTATTGTTTTGTCTCCCCTGCGACGAAAGTCAAAGAATGAGAGACCTAGGGATTACAGTCTGGCGGCAGTGTAAACTATCTGTATTGTTTTGTCTCCCCTGCGACGAAAGTCAAAGAATGAGAGACCTAGGGATTACAATCTGGCAGCAGTGTAAACTATCTGAATTGTTTTGTCTCCCCTGCGACGAAAGTCAAAGAATGAGCGACATAGGGATTACAATCTGGCGGCAGTGTAAACTATCTGTATTGTTTTGTCTCCCCTGCGACGAAAGTCAAAGAATGAGAGACATAGGGATTACAATCTGGCGGCAGTGTTAACTATCTGTATTGAGCTTTAAATTTCAGAGGGTATAATACCTTGAGGCTTCACACCTTGTAAACAGATGCCTTATGTTACGATTTTTCTGTCTGTCATATGTCTATTGTCCTTGTCCTCATTTTCATGGTTCATTGACTGCTTGAAAAAAAAGTTTAGTTTTTTGTCTTGTGAATTTCTCATCATTAGTAACAGGAAATGCCTGATCTTAAATGTACATGTCAGTAAGACAGGTTTCACCTGACCTCGACCTCATTCATGGATCAGTGATCAAGGTGAAAGTTAGGTGATTAGTTCCATTTCTCAAATACAATATAAAGCAGTAGGTTAACTATATTTGGTGCCTGGAATGATTGTAAGGCTTACATGTTTATCTGGCTTGGTTTAACTGACCTTGACCGCATTTTCATGAATCGATCATTGATCATAATGTTAAGTTTATGTGATCGATACTTGTAAAACTTTATCTTTAAGACTATCAACATAAAATCAATCATAGTTAGTACAGCAGGCGAGACATTTCAGCGTGATGTGCTTCTTGTCTCAACAACATACAGGAACAAGAAAAAGAATTGAAACTCAATTTCCATATTTATGTTTTTTCCTAAATTTTCATTGAAACAAACAAATTTCTTCAGTCCCCTGCAAAAAAAAAAATGTTCTCGAGAGCATTAGAATCAAATGGCAGGGCCATTTTTTGTATGTGTCCACAATGTAAAAAAAATCAAAGAAAAATTATCCTGAATGAGATGAGTCAAAAGATAGGCAAAAACAATCAAAAACAATGTTTTAATATGTCATGATCGATATGTAGAATAATAATTAAGTCAATTTTGGTTTTTCTCATATTTTAGATTAAAAGTCTAAGCAACACATAATTTTGCAGTTTTTCTTCACCTTTAATAATAAGAAAAGAAAAAAACTATTTTATTCACTCTATCATAAACATTTTTTTCTCAAGAAAATTAGAATCCGGCAAATTATTTCCAAAAAATCCATTTTTTTCTTCTTTATTACAAGACCTATACCAAGGATATATATCTAACATACTAATATACGTCCTTGCCTATATGTACAAACTATTTTCTTACGGTTACTAACAGGAACAAGATTTGTTTTTTTTAAACTCAATGTTGAATTTAAATATGTTTTTCCTTATTTAAAGTTTCAGTGGAAACAAACTATTGTTTCACTTCTTTTCTGAAACCTGGGACATAATTATTGTCATATATTGATTTATATTAAACTATTCCCAGCTGAAACAAATTATTATTTGTTTTTTTTAATTTTAATAGAGCCAGAGATATACAAAAAAAATTACACATGAATCGAACTGTTCATATAAAAAAAAACATGCCTTTCCATAAAAGATGAATGGATGGCGCCTTATGTTTTACTAGCTTAAAAGAAACTCGAAATAAGACAGTTCAAATATTCAAATTACCTACAACATAATATAACTCAGATGTTTTAAAACTGCTGCGAAAAAAATGATACTTATATTTTTACGGTTCTCCTATTTGAGGAGAACAGATAAATTGAAAAGGACAAGTCTGAGTCTTTTATACGTTTGTGTATAGTCGGAAAGACACTTCTGATTCAAGTCCCCTTTATACATTGTCTACTTGTGAAAGCGCCAATATTTCCTGAAAACGAAACTCGATAAAACAGTACATACAGATATTCATCTTTTATTTGAAAAATTCCAACACAAGTTAGTACATTTATATTCTTGTAAACGTAGGATGTAACTATGAGGCGATAAAAGTAATGGCAAATATAGAGAAAGTACACAATAATGCATTCCGACAGAAGTTTGTCCACTTTCGTTTTCCCCAAACATTAGAGTTTCTGATATCGTACCTTTCCTCATCATTAATAACTTATAAGTTGTGTCAGGTTTATGTTGTTTGATTCCAAATTCTTTATTTGTTAATGAGAAAATGCAATGAATGAACACCCCTGTGACTTTTCCATATGTTAATGTGAACAAAGGGCAAAAACTCTTACAGAGCTTTCAGTTATATGTGTAATGTTCATGTAAACCCAACTTAAAATAAATTAAAACATTCTTTTCAATTCTATGAAAGGGATAAATTGGTGAAAATACATGGATGGTACCAAAGAGATTCAAACCCTCAACCTTATGATCTAAATGTGCAGTCTCTAACTGACCGACCCAAACATGAAACAATATCTTCCATAAATCAGCTAAGTTATACTTCCTGAGGTTCTTCATTTATACAATACTCTTCCACTATTTCTTTAATGTTTTTTTATCTAGCTCTGTGTATTATTCATCCAAGCAGCTGACAGGTCCACTACTGAACAGCTCCCAAGTTCCCTACTCTGACGCCATCTGGCTGGTTCTATTTATGTCACCCAGACATGTCACGGTCATCACTTATAACCTGGTCATACCTCATGACCATATTAATATTTAACTGCCAGGCACTTGCTTACAGACGTTCATATGTAATAAGATTGGTTTGATCTTACTACAAAAATTGGAAAACAATAATCTTGAAATAATGGCAATCACTTGCATGCAAAACACTTGAAATATGATTTAAAAGTGTTCATCTAAATTTTCTACAGGTTTTAAGAAATACCACCATGACCACAACTGTATGTCCTGAATGGACAAAACAAATATTGAGAAATCAGTGTTTGCATACATGTAGTATCATTTGTAGAATGAACAGTATATGTCTATTAAATTTTATGAAATTTCTTTACTTTGTAGAAAAATGTCATCAACTTCTCAAAAACATAGAAATTTTGTAATGGAGCCTATGGGTGATAAACCTGTAACAGAGCTCGCAGGGATTGGTGAAGTTCTTGGTGGAAGACTTTCAGAGTCGGGCTTTGATTGTGTAAGTTTTATCTGATGATGATATAATATGGAATTGTAAATTGAATGAATGCACAGAAAGGCTTTTGAGTCCAGAAAGCTTTTTATTTGATCCTAAAAATTGTAATTCTGTTGAGGTGTAAAAGCCATAAATATTGGCCTTTCATATCAAACTTTTAAATGAACTTATGATGAACACAAATGTAGTATTATTAGATTTGTGTTTTGTTAATTTATAACTTAATGTATCAGTATATCCCTGACAGCTACACAGATTTAAGATCTAATGACATGACATCAGTTAGTCACAAAAAAGTGTTAACATTCACAAATAGAAGAAATAGAATACGTTATAAATGACTCAAAATTTATTTATATATATCTCTGGAAAGATTTCAGATAAGAAAATTAAAACATTTGAATCAAAAGGGATCAATGAAAAGGTGTAGTTCAAATCATGTAGTGCTAACCACAGTAGCTGGATATGTTGTTTTATTTGGGATGTATACATAACTAGCCTCACTTTTGCAAATAAAAGTTTGCATGAATTTCCAGATTTAAGAATATTGCAAGCCTTCTTCAGTTTTAATTTGTATTGCTTTCAAGATTTTTTAATTTCAAGTCAGCATAGATTGATGAAGACTCCATTTTACGTTATATTGATGAAGGATATCTGTTATCCCAAATTTCTACTGACATTTGTATTGGTTTATTTTTTCACTTTTTTAAAGTATTGGTGATGTTGTACATCTTCAAGACATATATTTAATTATTTTTTTATGTATCGTTTTCACAACAAGGAAGATAACTCTTTTTTCAGGCCTATGTTGTCTTGGGGCAGTTCTTGGTGTTGAAAAAAGATGAAGACATGTTTAAAGATTGGCTGAAAGATTTGATTGGAGCCAATTCCAAACAACAGAATGACTGCTATCAATGTTTGAAAGAGTGGTGTGACCAGTTCTTATGAACATATTATCTAAATAAAAATGTAAATCTTTTATCATCCTATAAATGTGGAGCCTTTTATCATCTTGAGAGTGTTTTATTGATCAGCATTTAACATATCATTGCTAATTACATGAGGACATTTATTATATACAAATATTCTGATTTAACATGTTTAAGAATTGAAAATAATATGTAAATTTTTCAAAATGTTAATAATAATTCAATAACTCTATCTGAGTGACAAAGTAGTTTATAATATATGCATGTTTATTTTTTCCATGAATTTTGGAAAACATCATATTCACTTCAGAGACATCAGGCCTGCAAGAAAGACTATAGTTCAAGTCAATGTCAAATGTGTTTGTGATGATCTTAGCTTAGTCAATCAATAAGTATGAATACAAAAAATATCAAATATGTTTGGTTCGGTTAAGCTAAACCTTCACAGTAAGACAATTTGTAACACATTCCTTCTAATTTTGAGCTTTTTATTCATAAAAGATGTAGCCTTATGCGTCCTCATGTCTAAAACGGTTGTCTTGAATCTACAATGTAGCTGATCTATTTGATTTATGTAAAAGTAGCTTTCAAAATATATTCACTAATTGTTTTATTTTCATCAAATAATTTATTAATGTTTATACAACAATGTAGATAGATATAAGAAGATGTGGTATGAGTGCCAATGAGACAACTCTCCATCCAAGTCAAAATTTATAAAAGTAAACCATTATAGGTCAAAGTACGGTCTTTAACACAGAGCCTTGGCTCACACCGAACAGTAAGCTATAAAGGGCCCCAAAAATTACTAGTGTAAAACCATTCAAACGGGAAAACCAACGCCACACTTGGAACAAAACAACCCTATTTTATTTATACAACACAAGTGTGAAGAATTGTTTTGAATTTATTGTTGTGATTATTGAATTACTATGGATTAATTATTAATCATAGGATACCAATTTTGTGGGTTAAGGTGATCCAATAATTCAAATGTTAAATGAAGTACACAATCAAATAGACTTGCATGCAGGATTTGGCAAAACCATAAAATTAAATATCAATGAAAATACAGTTCTTCCTCAATCCACAGAAATAAATAAATCCACAGTATTTAATGTTAGAAGGGATGGCAAGTTTTAGTGATGGTAGGAAGCATCCTAAAGATGTTGTTAACTGTGTTGTTATTTATTATATTCATTTTGCCTTAAGGCCAAATGAATGAAAATAAGCTTCTCAGTGGCTCCCTCGGCTAATCAAAACCTGCTTCATGGCTGGTTTTATTTTGGAAGAAAGGGTTAAGTGGTGAATGAAACTTGCTAGATTAAACTTTCAGTTTTATGAATGAAATTTAGAAAACATACCTTAAAATTTTCAAAATTGACCTGAGCAGCTTTTTAAACATTTATTTATATAGCCATGTTCTTATCACAACCTTATCATGTATATTATTTATATAGCCATGTTCTTATGTGTTCACAACCTTATCATGTATATTATTGAAATGTGTACGCAAGAATTAGACCAGTTATACATATAAGCTTACATTTATAAATGTGCAAGTTTGGTTGTTTTTTTCTCTCGACATTGTTACTTTTTCAAAATGTGAATTTAATGTTGTATGTCTAATTGTTGAAAACTTCAAAAAAAAAAATGAAGTCACAAAGTAATGTACCAATTTTGACTTTTAAATACTAAAACTTTATCTGCTAAGGAGGAAGTGCCAATTTCCCTTCTATTTGTTTCATTAACAGACGGGGTAAAATCTTAAAGTTGTAAAAACCAAATGGTATTTGAATATTAGAGTTGATAAACATAAATTTTGATTTACTGATTAAATGTATTTTGTTATACAATGTAATGATGTTGTACAGAAAAAAATATTCAATTATTTTATTTGTTTATTTTGCAATATTTTTGTTGTTAACATAGGTTTAGCTCTTACCTTTAGTAGTTTTTTTAATTTTGGTGCACAAAATGACTTAATTGATCAAAAATATATATGCAACTTTGTACTTGCCTAACAATGTGCCCAGGTCAAAAGTTATATTGTTTTAGTGTATTAATGTCAATTGTAATTCTTTAAAGTCAATTACCCCAAATATAATGTAAATTCAAAAATAGATGAATCTAACTATTGAAGGGAAATGTCAAAGTAAACTGCAGTTAATTAGTTCAGAAAGACAACAGTGCAAAAATACTGAAGTTAAATCAAATTATTAGTTTGAATAACTTGATCTGAACTCGGTCACGTTAGTGACATTGTAATTACCAGTACCCAATGGTGATGAGATTATATGTAGTTGTAATTTATCAGATAAATAAAAGCTTTGTTTTATCTATTTTCTGTTATTAAATTCCTCCGCCATGTTTCCTTTGTTAGGATATTACTAAATGTTGATTGGTATGTCAAGTCCAGTGCATATTTCTTTGAAACTACACTGCCAAATTTCTCCAACATACTTTATTTTTCTCACAATTTTCATGGGCATGAGGTTTTAACATAAAATTTTTTCACAATTTTTATATGAAATTCAATGACAAACTTCATGGGCATGAAATTCAATGACAAACTTATATGAAATTCAATGACAAACATATTATGTTATAATGTTGTTTTTTCTGTCTGTTCAGCTGTTGTAAACATCTCTCACACCAATTCAAGTATGTCTTGATACATTAACCTCAAACTTTTTTGATCCTGGTTGAATGGACTCAAGGTCAGATGAACCCTGCTTGACAGACATGTATGGCTTACAATCATTCCATAAACCAAACTAAGTTTACCCATTGCTTATAGTATCAGAGGAAAGGTCCTTATAAATCACATCTAAAAATTGTCCAATGAATCATGAAAATGAGGTCAAGGTCAGTTGAGCCCTGTCAGACATCCATGCACACCTTATAATCATTTAGTACACCAAATATGAGTTATTGCTTAAATACCTGAGAAACAGCCTTAACCACAAAAACTAAACATTGACCAATGAACCATTAAAATGATGTCAAGATCACATGAACACTGAAAGAGGGAAATGTACACCTTACAATCATTTCATTGGCCAAATATAGTTGACCTTTTGCTTATGGACCTTACCATAAAAACATTGACCCATGAACCATGAAATAAGGTCAAGATCAGATAAACCCATCCAAATGGACATGTACATTCCATAAAACCAAATATTGTTGACCTAATGCTTGTACTAAAGGCAATATGGAAGACCACACATACTTAACCTTGATTACTGATCCACAAAATGAGGCCAATGTCAGATGAACCTTGTCGAACACATGAAGACCCTGCAAGGATCCAGTATACCAAATATAGTTATCCTATTACTCATAAGCTAGAAATTCATGATAATTTTTTAAGCAGTTGCTGAACCCTGAAAATTGGGTCAAGCACAATGGGCATATGCCCAACTTTGCAAGATAAGAATCTGTACACAAGGTATGGAGTATCTAGGTTATTTAGTCCCCTACCGACGAGGTCAAAGGAGACTTTAGGTTTGCACTCAGTCCGTCTGTCTGTTTGTTTGTTCATCTGTCAGTCCTGCAAATCAGTTTTCCACTTTTTTTTTCTTCATGCTTGAAGATATTGATTTGATATTTGGTGTATTGTTTTATCATGACAAGTTACAGATCAAGTTCAAATTTTGTTCTGGTCTGATGATTTTGTGCAGAGCTATGGTCCTTTGACTTGGAAAATTCACTTAAATAATCATTTATCTGCACTTTTTAGCTCACCTGGCCGGAAGGACCAAGTGAGCTTTTCTCATCACTTGGCGTCCGGCATCCGTCGTCGTTAACTTTTACAAAAATCTTCTCCTCTGAAACTACTGGGCCAAATTTAACCAAACTTGGCCACAATCATCATTAGGGTATCTAGTTTAAATAAAAAATGTGTCTGGTGACCCCGCCTGACATGGCCGACATGGCTAAAAATAGAACAAAGGGGTAAAATGCAGTTTTTGGCTTATATCTCTGAAACTAAAGCATTTAGAGCAAATCTGACAATCAGAAAAAAAAAATCAGGTTAATATCTATCTGTCCTGAAATTTTCAGACGAATCAGACAACCCGTTGTTGGGTTGCTGCCCCTGAATTGGTAATTTTAAGGAAATTTTGCAGTTTTTGGTTACTTGAATATTATAATAGATAGAGATAAACTGTAAACAGCAATAATGTTCAGCAAAGTAAGATCTACAAATAATTCAACATGACCAAAATGGTCAGTTGACCCCTTAAGGAGTTATTGCCCTTTAAAGTCAATTTTTAACAATTTTTCGTAAATTTTTGTAATCTTTTTCAAAAGTTTTCTCCTCTGAAACAACTGAGACAAATTTAACCAAACTTGGTCACAATCGTCATTAGGGTATTTAGTTTTAAAAATGTGTCTGACGACCCCGCCTGCCAACCAACATGGCCGACATGGCTAAAAATAGAACATAGGGGTAAAATGCAGTTTTTGGCTTATATCTCCGAAACTAAAGCATTGAGAGCAAATCTGACAGCCACAAAAAAAAAATCAGGTTAAGATCTATCTGTCCTGAAATTTTCAGACGAATCAGACAACCCGTTGTTGAGTTGCTGCCCCTGAATTGGTAATTTTAAGGAAATTTTGCAGTTTTTGGTTATTTTGAATATTATTATAGATAAACTGTCAACAGCAATTATGTTCAGCAAAGTAAGATCTACAAATAAGTCAACATGACAAAAATGGTCAATTGACCCCATAAGGAGTTATTGCCCTTTAAAGTCAATTTTTAACAGTTTGCGTAAATTTTTGAAATCTTTTTCAAAAGTTTTCTCCTCTGAAACAACTGAGACAAATTTAACCAAACTTGGCCGCAATCATCATAAGGGTATCTAGTTTAAAAAATGTGTCTGATGACCCTGCCTGCCAACCAACATGGCAGACATGGCTAAAAATAGAACATAGGGGTAAAATGCAGTTTTTGGCTTATATCTCTGAAACTAAAGCAAAAGTATAACGGTTGCATTGATTTATGCATCAATTGTAAATAAAAATATCAGGTGAGCGACACAGGCTCCTTGGAGCCTCTAGTTTTTGTCATTCTTGAAGATATTGATTTGATAATTGGTATATAGTTTTATCATGACAAGTTACAGTTCAAGTTTGATTATTGTTCCGGTCTGATGATTTTGTGCAGAGTTATGGTCCTTGGACTTGGAAATTTTCTTAAATAATCATTTAACATGCTTGACGATATTAACTTGATATTTGTTATATAGTTTACACCATGACAAGTTATAGATCAATTTAGAATTTTGTTCCAATACAATGAATTTTTAACCGGTAGGGGACTGTATTGCCATGCAATACTCTCAGAATGCTTGTTTACCTTATAAAATATAAAGCTTTAAGCAAATGATTTAAGAGGCCTCCTGATTAACATCCTTTTGTCTCACATTCTGGGTGACACAAAAAACCATGGCAACTAAAATTTAGAATTGCTTCATTATTAATAGCATGCAAACCTTAGGTGCAGAAAATTGTGAGATTGATCCTGGATGTGTTAAATCAAAGGCTACACTTGTTTTGCTCACTATGCTGTGCACTTAAAAGACGTCTAATACCATGCAGGAATCATAATTATATAGCGATAACATATTCTTGTCCTGAATTTGACTGAAAAACTCTTATTGGATGCTCAAGATTTGTTAAACTGATACATATTTTTTTTTACCATATAACAGTAAAGATGCAAAAAAAAAGTAAAACAAGCATTCTGAGAGTATTGCATGGCAATACATAGTCCCTTACCGGGTAAAAATTCATTATACTGGAACAAAATGCTAAATTGTCACGGTGTAAACAAAAAGAAACTATCAAGTCAATATCTTCAAGCATGACTAAAAACAGTGTGGAAAACTGATTATATGAGTGAATTTTTCAAGTCCAAGGACCATAACTCTGCACAAAATTATCAGACCGAAACAAAAATTTGAACTTGATCTGTAACTTGTCATGATAAAACTATATACCAATTATCAATCAATATCTTCAAGCATGATCAAAAAAAGTGTGGAAAACACTCTAACATTAGATATGATTAATAGTTCTATAAAATTAGATATGATGTAATACAGTGTATATCTATTTTCAAATTATAATCAAATATAATTAATAGTTCGAAATATTTTTCTTTCATTTGTCACAAACTAATATAGATTTGTAACTTATCTATAAAATGTCAACAATTTTTATCTACACATTGTAATGTAATATATACATTAATAAAAATAGATTATTATCTAATTAAAGGATTTCACTTCATAATTTTTTTATATATATAGCATTCAGAAAATTAGTTCATACAAAATAACAAACAAACCTGCCAAAAAATACTTCAAACAATTTACCAAAGAATGTCTTTTAAAAAATGAATTATCTCCCTTTGTACAGAAATATAGTTTAACATAGTACTCTAACATTAGATATGGTCCAGAGTTATGGTCCATAACTCTGGACTAAATCATCAGACCGGAACAAAATTCAAACTTGATCTATAACTTGTCATGATAAAACTATATACCAAATATCAAATCAATATCTTCAAGAACGAAGAAAAAAGGTGTGGAAAACTGATTTGCCGGACTGACAGATGGACGGACAGACAGACGGATGGACGAAGTGCAAACCTAAAGTCCTCTTCGACTTCGTCAGTAGGGGACTAATAACAAAAATACCGAACTCCAAGGAAAATTTAAAACAGAATTTCCTTATCATATGGCAAAATCAAAAGCTCAAACACATCAAACGAATGGAAAACAATCGTAATATTCCTGACTTGGTACAGGCATTTCCTTATGTAGAATATATGAAGTATTTGATGTTTGGACAAATGAATCAAATCATTAAACAAAGTGCTTGAAGGGTAAAGATTGCATTCAAGGTTAAAATGATAGATTTTTTGTGGACATTTTACACATGGGTGCAGCACCTCAAGACAATGTGTTGAGTTCCATGGAAGATGACCTGGTAGAGGGGGAAATATGCCAGACTTTTTGTCATGGGGTACCCAAATGGCTAAAGTGAAGTATATAGATAATTGTCAATACCACAACTAGTGAAGAAAGCCTGAAGTGAATTATACTGGTCAGTGTGATAATTACATTGACCATTCATGATCTTTTATGACAAGAAAAGTAAACACACAAAAAGATTTATCAGTTTAATTAGAGGTACAACATCATATATAACAAATATCTAATAAAAATCTCTCACACTCTGTCCTGAGGTATTTCATTCTAATTCATGATTTATACACCTCGGCTGATATGGTAACAAAAGAATGCTAAAGTAAATACTTATTGAGAAACATACCGCTATAATTTACACTCCTGTTAATAATACTATATTTTTGAAACTTGTCACTTTTAATTCAAAAGTAATGGTCCTAAAATTGCATTAACAGACCTGTTAAACAGGATATTATTGCATCCTAAAGACTTAAATACTTGGTAATACTATCTCAATATGTATACAAACAGTTTTTGTATGGGCTATTCCATTTGAATGGAGGTGGGAGGTAGGAAAGAAAGTTCTATTTTGGACATGGAATTGTGGGTCATTATTGTTGTATGCAAAATTACGCAAAGGACTTTGGATTCATTTATTTTCATGGGTACCAATTTTTATAGATTGAGGAAAATATACAATTTTGTTGATATTTGATTTCATGGATTTGCCAAAGTCTGCATACAAGCCTGTAGAAAATTTGTAAATCATTCAACCATTAAATTCTTGGTTCACCTGTACCCACAAACTCCAGGAAAACTGGTATCCCACGAATAATAATGAATCCACAGTAGATTGATTGTTTGGTGAATATGGGAAGTCTGTTTATACCCTCCAACATCCATTTAAATGGAACAGTCCTTACGATGCTAAATCAAACAGAAACATGTTAAAGATCCTACCAATTCATAGATTTAAAACATCATTTTAGACATTAAAAAAACGCAACAAAATCTTTCAAAAATCTACCTCTATAAAACCTACTTTCATATTGTGAACTCATCGTAAAAAAAATCACTACATCAACACATATAAACTTCATAGAAGTACTGATGTTCCTTTAACAAAACATTGCATGTTATGGTCACACATGGTTAGTTAGCTTTAAAAACATAGAAAATAATGTTAACCTTTGAACAAGTTTAAAACTAGATTGATTGATTGTTGTTTGCTTAACATCTAGTGGCAAATATTCCGTGCATATCTAGGAGGAGTTAAAAACTAGAAATACCGTGAACACAGTTCACAAAATTGTACCACATACACTCAAAGATATTAGATTTACAATCTTGACTCATTTTAATTTAAAATTTGTAAGATCACAGTTACCTCCCTTTATTCACATATATTTCATTGCATTGTTTCCTTCCTAACAAAACAAAGTGAAATGAAATGATGGAATTCACATAAAGTTTATCCATGGATTAACATAATTTGAAGATAATTGGACATACTTATGATAGATTTTTATTTCTCTCATTGTATTAAAGCGCTTTTTAAAACATTTGGCAAGATGGTTAGAAATAATTTAAAATAAGTTTGCTCAACAAACCCATTATTTCAGGTGCTGTCATTTGTAGTTACATGTATTGTATATTCAGAAATTTTTGTGATGTTTTAATTATTTAGAAAATTGCCACAAGAAGGTTTCACAGAAATATAAATTTGCGTTTTGATAGCATTATTTGTAGGCAACATTTCCTGGAATTTCAGTAATTAATCTCCTTTTTTTCCATTGTTCAACTGTCCAATTTATAAAGCACACAAAAATTTCTAAATTTACAGTTATTCATTATGACTTCATGTTATAAAAGCTGCATTTGCAGCATAATTACTTTCTCTGTCTTAAGTTACAATATTTCTCCACTTTTGATAGTTAAATTTCTGATTTTAAAATGCTTACTTAGGCTTGCATGTTGAAAATCTAAAATGTGATGACCTTAATTGAAGAAATATTGTAAACTACTGGAAACCGATTATATGTTAAATGTTAAAACAATCATGCAGCTCATGTTACATGATGGATACATGTTCATATCTAATTTACAGGAACCATTATGTTTAATTACACCTTAAATACAATTTATATCTGACCGTCCAAGACCCTCATGAGTAGTTACTAACTTGAAACACCCACCTGGTTGTTGTTTTTTTTTTTATATATTTTTACATAAAAATTGCGGTTTTTATCCAATGCAATCATAGGTTTGAACGTTGTTTTCAATTTAGACTTATTTGCATATCACTACATACTTAAATCCACTTCAGATATTTAAAGATTGGGGGAAAATTAACATGTAAATTTGAGCTTATATTTGACACTGCTTTGTAAAACAATTTAATAAGAAAATGTTTTGGACAAGATGGTGTTCAGGAAAAGGAACAAATCAGTAACTGTACATAAACAGTGTGGGGTAACCAGCCAAACACTTTTATAACAAAAATATATATCTAGAGATTATGTAATTTATTATGTTGCTATCACCGGACGCTGTGCATCTTTCAATCGGCTGGAGAAATACAAAAACAAACAGAAGTGCATTAAATATGTCTTGACAATTATTTACAGTGGATTCATTTATAAAGGCTCTTACTTCAGAGAAGTGAGAAAAGGGGGACTAGCTGCCAACTGGTAGAAATGTAGACTGGCCCATGACAAAAACATATTGACCTCCAACAGTCATCAAGTCTTCTATGCTAATAGAATTTTTTTAAAGGACAACAAAAACTTCAAGGGTATGCTAAAGAAAATTATTTTTAAGTCCCATTTCCTATTTTGTAAGCTGAGAGAAACATTAGAATACAAGCTTTATGCTGTTGAACATGTTACATAGTATTACTCTTAATATAAACCTCATTAATATAATAAAATGCTCCGCAGGGCGCAGCTTGATACGACCGCAGAGGTCAAACCCTGAATAGTTGGGGCAAGTATGGACACAACATTCAAGCTTGATACAGCTCTGAATTTGGATTGTGATTAAATATTTGACACAGCATAGGTTTCTGACACAGAATGAATGTGGTCTAAGAACTTAAAATTTCAAATTGGACATTCACCTATTATGGTCCAATATCCAAAATCTAAATACATGGTTAGATTCAGCATATCAAAGAACCCCAAGAGTTCAATTTTGATGAAATCAAACAAAGTTTAATTTTGGACCCTTTTGACCTCAATGTGGACAAAGTTGATAACGGGCCCAAAATCAAAAATCTAAATACATGGTTAGATTCAGCATATCAAAGAACCCCATATATTCAATTTCTGTTGAAATCAAACAAAGTTTAATTTTGGACCCGATTTGGACCAACTTGAAAACTGGGCCATAATCAAAATCTAAATACATGTTTAGATTCAGCATATCAAAGAACCCTAAGAATTCAATTTTGTTAAAATCAAACTAAGTTTAATTTTGGACCCTTTGGACCTTAATGTAGACCAATTTGAAAACGGGACCAAAATTAAGAATCTAAATACACGGTTAGATTCGGCATATCAAAGAACCCCAATAATTCAATTTTGATGAAATCAAACAAAGTTTAATTTTGGACCCTTTTGACCTCAATGTGGACAAAGTTGATAACGGGCCCAAAATCAAAAATCTAAATACATGGTTAGATTCAGCATATCAAAGAACCCCATATATTCAATTTTGTTGAAATCAAAGTTTAATTTTGGACCCTGATTTGGACCAACTTGAAAACTGGGCCCATAATAAAAATCTAAATACATGTTTAGATTCAGCATATCAAAGAACCCTAAGAATTCAATTTTGTTAAAATCAAACTAAGTTTAATTTTGGACCCTTTGGACCTTAATGTAGACCAATTTGAAAACAGGACCAAAAATTAAGAATCTAAATACACGGTTAGATTCGGCATATCAAAGAACAACAATAATTCAATTTTGATGAAATCAAACAAAGTTTAATTTTGGACCCTTTGGACCTCAATGTGGACCAATTTAAAACGGGCCCAAAATCCAAAAACTTAATACACGATTAGATTCAGCATATTAAAGAACCCCAAGAGTTCAAGAATAAAACCCCATTGAAATTGGTCAAGAAATAAGCAATTTATACAAAGTATCTTCTTTTGCACAATACTGTGCAATTGAATATTTCTTGCAATTGCGCAATACTGTGCAATTGAATATTTCTGGCTATTGTGCAATACTGTACAATTGACAATTTCTTGCTATTGCGCAATATTGTGCTATTGCATATTTCTTGCTATTGCACAATACTGTGCAATTGAAGATTTCTTGCTATTGTGCAATACTGTGCAATTGAAAATTTCTTGCTATTGCACAATACTTATTATATAATAATTTACACATCCTGTTTGGTGTGTATCTCCTGCCATATCATTATTATTTGCTTTTAAATATAAATCAGAAATAACCAACTTAAAATGGAAAATTTTAAAGAAAAAAAAGGAAAAAAAGAAAAAAAATCCCCCACAAATTTTTGAACCCCTTATGATTCATCACCCCAAACTCAATCCCAGCCTTCCTTTGAGGTATGGTACTTTGCAGTACAATTTCAGAGATCCATACACTTGAACACAAGTTATTGTCTGGAAACTAGAAAATGTTTTTTGGCCCTTTTGGCCCCTAATTCCTAAACGTTTCAGGCAATTACCCCAAACTCAATTCCAGCTTTCCTTTGTGATATGGAACCTTGTAGTACAATTTCAGCAAGATCCATACACTTACACACAAGTTATTGTCATGAAACTAGAAAATGCTTGTTTTTGCCTTTTTGGCCCCTAATTCCTAAAATTTTGAGGCAATTACCCCAAAATCAATCCCAGCATTCCTTTGTGATATGGAACCTTGTGGTACAATGTCAGAGAGATCCATACACTAACACACAAGTTATGTCTGGAAGTTACAAAATGTTTTTTTTTGGCCCCTAATTCCTTAACTGTTGGTACCATAACCCCAAAATCAATCCCAACCTTCCTTTTGTGATATTGAACCTTATGGTAAAATTTCATAGAGATCCATTCACTTAAACTAAAGTTAGAGTGCGAAAACCAATGCGTCTTCGGACGACGACGACGACGCCAACGTCATACCAATATACGACCACAAAAAATTTTTTGCGGTCGTATAAAAATATTAGAAATACCATAAAACTAATAATTGATGGACTGTACACATACAGGTATAATAAGTATAAACTTTTTTGGACCATTCTAAAATTTAGATTTGGCAAGGGACACAATCTTTTCTTCAAATTTTCCAGCAAAAAAACATACTACTGTTATTTATAAAGAAAATGCCATCTTTCTTTAAAATTTTCTGATCCATTAACCCTTAAAATGGTCCATGATGATGTTTTTTTAATGATACTGTAAGTGACAGAGAATTTTCCTATCAGACTCTTACATGAATTTTACGCTCTAAGTGTCCTTCTCTAAAACAAGATATACTAAATAAAAAAACGATAAACATGATATCTCTGTAGTGATACACACATTTTGAAATGAAATGAAAAGTCCACACACATACACATGATTCAGATCAGACACGCCAACTCAAACATCCTTCATCAATCACACACAAACATTCACACACACACACCCACACTGGTACTAAATAAGTCCTTTCATTTTCTTATATTCAGCAAGGTTAAGGGATCGTTTTGGTGCTGCTCCTTCACGACTGCTTTCACTGGTTTTATTAACTATCATAGAGGGAGCTGAAAAAAATATATCCTTATAATAATATAATAATAACATTATATCACTCCTGTTTGGTAGTGTAGGTTTAAAACAAATACCTTTTTTTCTCTGCGACAAAAACAGTGTAAGTCTCGTTTCATATCTAAATGTTTTTGGTTAATTCAAGAATTTGATGTTGAAGACAGATCTATGATTATTAGTTTCTGTTTTATTCATTCACATATCAGATGAGGTGACATCACTATCTATCATAACATCACCTATGAGGTGAGGTCAATATACAATTATGGCCCGTAGAAAAGGTGAATATCCAAAATGTCAAACCGAAAAGGTTATTTCACTGAGGGTGCAGTAAGAGGCCACAATTGTTTTATTATAATGAACTAACAGTGGAAGGGACTTTTGAAGCATTGAAAAAAGTGCTTGCCTTACTGTAGTAACAGATTGTCAAAACACTCCCGTTAGAAAACTATTTTGTGTCTTAGAGAAATGTACAACACATTAAAGGTAGACTGTAAAATATTTATAGCTCTGAAAAAGACCGTTTATGCAAGATATCCTCTACACTAGATGAATTTCAAAGACTTGTTTCCTCCTCACTTGATGGCCTTCTAACATGACCATTGCCATTTTGTTAACATACGTCTGTAATCATTTTGATCGGAGATAACTTGTGTACAAATCAAGAAGCTCAAAAGCTTATTCACAGGTGAATAATAGGGTTATCCATTGCTTGGTGTAAATTTTTAGGGTTATTCATCCTTCCTTGCATTTAAATGAAAATTAACTGAATTATATCATGTCACGTGATATTGTGTTATCCAATGATATAGTTTATCATAAATGTACGGTATAATAATATCTATTGTTATATTACAAACCTGATGAGGTGACGTCAAGATCTATTGTTATATCAAAATCATGATCAGCAAATAAATCTTGTTGCTTTTTATCTTGAGTTTTTAATGGTGATATCTGCAAAAAAAAATATATTAAAATGCCTAAATTTTTCTGTCCTTAAGACACCTTGCTGTTATTGCTATACAAGACAGACTATTGTATTCTATTTCATATGAAAAGTGATCCCAATAATAAGTATCATATAAAATATTACTTACACAATAGGACGTATTTTAAAGCAATTATTAGTTACTTATTAAATAAACTGTTAACACAGAGATATGTCTCGCCTTTTTGTAATTTCGATAATGCAAATGTTGAAATTAAAATAGCAACACTTTACCATGTAAGTTTTGTAAATATTAGAAGTCAATGAACCATGACTGAAGGTACATGGCTAAATAATCTCCATGGAAATGAGATGTGCCAATGCTAATACAACTGCATACCAAATATCATTGACCTACCACTAGTGGTTCCCCATAAACTGACCTAATCACAAACTAATACATGAAAACTAAGCAAAAGTTTCAAAGTCAATAGACCATTACTGAGGGGGCGGGGTCAAATAATCTCTATGGTAATGAGATATGACAATGCTAATACAAATGAATACTAAATATCATTGACCTACCACTAGTGGTTCCCCATAAACTGACCTAATCACAAACTAATACATGAAAACTAAGCAAAAGTTTCAAAGTCAATAGACCATGACTGAGGGGGACGGGCCATATAATCTCCATGGAAATGAGATATGCCAACACTTATACAACTGCATACCTATCATAATTAACTTACCACTAGTGGTTCCCCATAAACTGACCTAATCACAAACTAATACATTTAAACTAAGCAAAATTTCAAAGTCAATAGACCATAACTGAGGGGGCGGGGCCAAATAATCTCTATGGTAATGAGATGTGCCAATGCTTATACAACTGCATACCAAATATCATTGACCTACCACTAGTTGTTCACCATAAACTAGACCTAAACACAAACTAATACATTGTTGATGCCACCGCCGTCCCGCCGCCGATGCCGGAAACAGCATACCTAATATCATTGACCTACCACTAGTTGTTCACCATAAACTAGACCTAATCACAAACTAATACATTGCTGATGCCACCGCCGTCCCTGCAGCATACCTACGTCTCGCTTTTTGACTCAGTCAAGGCGAGACAAAAATCAAACAAAATTGGGTTTAAGAAATTTCCATTAAAATTGATGAAAATATTTGTTATACTACCAGCATTAATTTTTAAGAGCATATGTATATATCCATGTTACATATATGATAATATATACCAATGCTAGCACTGTGAACAATGTGTATAGATATACTTAGGGCTGTTTCATGACTAAATTTCTGTGTGTTTGAGGTAGTCTAGTTGGAAAATTTTTTTTTTTACCCCAACCATCAACAACCTTTATTTTCAAGATTCCATAAAATTCTTAGATTTCTATAGGAAAATACACCACCATCCAATTAATTTCTAAAAGTGCCTCCCAACTCCTACCTAAAGTTCTTTATAAAACTGCACTTAATCAACTATAACAAGCAAATGAATCTCATATGAGATTAAAAACATGGTTAACGTAGTGAGATAAGTAAAATAGAAGAAAATAGTTTATGGATGGTAGAAAGATATCTCTTATTCTTAAGACAATTTATACTTGTTGGTTATTTTTTTTTTTTATGCGATTCCCTTGATCTCAGTTCTTCTTTGTCAAATTTCAACTTATCATTTCATTTTCTTGCTTTCCTCTGACTTCACTAATGTGACGTCACATAAAAAGAGCACAATCTTTATGAAGACCATTGAAACATAGAGATAAACATATCATCTTAAAAAAAAGAGCTGCGCCATGATTCGCCCGTCACTTTTTCAAAGAATAAAGTTCCATAACTCCTCAATATCATATCAGAAATTTATAAAAAAACTAAAGGGAGTTTATTTTAACAGATATAAACCAGTCACCAAAGTTTTATGAAAATTGCTCAATCACTTTTGAGTGACTGTCCAAAAACGGGAAAATGCTTTTTTATGAAAAAAATACTATACTCGGAAACGTAAAATCTAAAATTTAGAAAAATCAAAAGGGAGCGAAAGGAGCTTATGTCAATAGATATAAACAATGCTCAAAGCATTTTTGAGTTATTGTCCGAAAACTGGAAAATCCCCCTTTTTTAATGAATAAAACCTCATAACTCGGAAATGTAAAATCTAAAATTTATAAGAATTGAAAGGGAGCTTAGGTCAATAGATATAAACAATTCACAAAAGTTTCATGCAAATTGGTTAAAGCGTTTTTGAGTTATTGTCCGACATGTTGACGACAGACGGACAGACAACAGAATACCATAATATGTCCATTAAACGGGCTATAAAAATAGAGAAACAGATTCTACCACTGTATCTAGTAGAATGCAATGTGTCTCAACTGTCAACAGTTCTTTTAAAATATTTAAAATGCACAACAAGCCTCACATTTTAAATTTTAAATTTAACTGTCTCGAAAGGAGAAATATTGTACCTCACTCAATGCAGTGGTAGAATCTATATTTCTGTGTCTGGTTCTCTCCCATTTAAACCAGGGAACTTATCTACTCATGATGCAAATAAATGGGAGGAAAGAGATGGTTGGTGAATACCTGGCCCTTATATCTAGAAAATCCAAACAGATAAAGGACATGCAAACCAAAACAGTCTATACTGTGTACATACAAAACACAAGAAAATCTTGTAGAAATCAAAACAGTACAGTCAACTATTGTTAGAATTTTTTTTGGATCTATTTCATTCAAACTCTTTTTTTTTAAATCATGAGAGTTTTACGTTTTATTGAAAATATTTTCCAAGTTATCAGAAAACGTGACACAAGTTGATTTCAACTATCTGTATCAACTTAGTAAATACTAGGTGGTGCTGAATATGGTTTAGATTGGTTTTCTTATTTTTTACGATCAATATTTCTTTAAGTGATAGTTCCTGTTCAATGTAAAGCAATAAGTTCTCATTTAGCACTAGACTTTTATATGTTGGATAACATTTAATGTTGGTCAGCTCTGTTTGATTGTCGTCAATCAATGTCGACAGCTTTTCCTAGACTCTTTTCAAATTTGTAAAAAGTTGTAAGCAGCCGAAAGGGATCTTGAGGTGGCCAACCTAGTATTTACTAAAATTGCTACTGTGTATCATTTTTTAAAACTTGATAGTAGCCATTCTGATGGCATTTCACACTACTTGAATTGTGTTAGTTTACTTTACTGTTTTGAGATATACCTTTCTATGATCTCTTTGTTCTTCAGCCTGGAATATACAGTAGATGAAATTAGGGAATAAACAGTCATTTTGAAGATCTCACGATTGCAAAAGGTTCTGAGTTTATTGTACAAGGTCAACTTACAGCATCAAACCAATATTTACCACACTGTTGCAAGTGTCCAGCAAGATCTTCAGAATGACCGAATTAATAAAACTTTGTACGAAATAAAGCAAAACACCATAATATAATCTAATCCATAACATTTATACATCAAAGCAAATGATTATACAAAATTCCAAGCCCCAAACTTGAAATAAACTGAGTCTTTAACCAAGGAAAATTGATAGTACAATTCTATCTAATTAAGCAGCCATATAAAACAAACATATTCAGGTTTTAAAATAAAAGAAAGAAAATATGAAAATATTGCGATTCTATAACCTTAGGGTTGTTCTAGAAATCAACAAAAGGAGCTGTCACTTTTTTGTTTACCCAAACATGTATACATTTTAGTTATCTTTTACACTTCTTTGCTCAAATTTTTCAAATATCACCCCAAACTAAACAAAAAAGAATATAATTATATACCTTCAATGAAGGGAGTTTGAGGTTCAATGATTGGCTTTCGTTTTTAAGTTGACCTTCTTTGGCTTCTTTCAATGGTTCTTTTGCCTGCGAACCAACCTGCAATAAAACAAACCTTCAATATTGGGCACAATTTATTAAAGAGAATCTGATGCAACATCATTGACAACACCTATTGTTTTATGTCAGAGGAGTGAATGTACATGTGAAAATTATATCTCTTGAAAGTACATGTGAAATTATATGTCGTGCAAGTATATGTGAAATTATCAGGGTTAACACTATATGTTCTAAAATATCTAGTGTTCTGTCCTATATGCAGGGTTTGCTTTAGACAGATTACACTGTACATAAATGACCTTCTAGCTTTTAGTGGAATAATGAAATCAAGCAACTCTCTAATGATAAAAAATATTTTTGTTTTAAAAAATATTTCGAACACTATATGTCCCAAATATCTAGTGTTCTGTCCTATATGCAGGGTTTGCTTTAGACAGATTGCACTGTACATAAATGACCTTCTAGCTTTTAGTGGAATAATGAAATCAAGCAACTTTCTAATGATAAAAAATATTTTTGTTTAAAAAAAAATATTTCGCAAACAATCCAAAAAAAACCTCATTATTTTAATTTCATCAAATGTAATAATCAAATTTCTGTATATCATTTTAGTGTCATATGACCTACCTTGGTAACCATGGTTGGACGACACTGTCGTCTGGTAAATGGATCAGCTACTTTATTTTTCATTTCTGCTACTTCAACTTTACATGCTTCTTCTGACTCTATCATATTACGCTGTCTGTTTCTCTGGTTAATGTAACTAAAGACAAAGCAAAAGTGATGTAAATTCAGAAATTGTTGCATGCATTCATTTTTACTATTGTTGATCAATGAACAAAATTGTGAGATTAACTAATGCTATTTCAGGAAATGCTGTATATAAATAATGTGATTAGTATTTAATTATATCAATTCATGTCACATTTTTTGGCAATAATAAAAAAATAACTCAAGAACGGTAAAAGTGACGCCACCCAATTTCAAACCTGATCTGTATTATGTGGTAATAAGCATTGTGTATAAGTTTCATAACATTTGGTTGAGGCAAACTGAAGTTAGAGAACGGAAACGAAAAATTCAGCAATTTTTATATTTATAAAGGGCATAACTCAAGAACAGTAAAAGTGACGCAACCCAATTTAAGACTTGATCTGTATTATGTAGTAATAAACATTGTGTATAAGTTTCATAACATTTGGGTGAGGCAAACTAAAGTTAGAGAATGGAAACGAAAAATCCAGCAATTTTTCCATTTGTAAAGGGGCATAACTCTAGAACGGTTATAGTGACGCCACCAAAATTCATACTTGGTCTGTGTTTTGTGGTAATAAGCATTGTGTATAGGTTTAATATCATTTGGTTAAGGCAAACTAAAGTAAGAGAATGGAAACCAACTATGGGACATACAGATGGATATACAGATGTACGGACGTAAGCGGATAAGGGTAAAACTTACTGCCCCCCTCCACTACGGCGGAGGCATAAAAACTTTAAATTTACAGTAATGGGAATGCATAACACTCATTTAAAATTCATGAAAAATCTTAAAATAAAACATTTCCAAAAAGAGAAATCTATTTTGACTTCAAATTTTTTCCTTAGCTTCCTAAAGTGATATAATTCCAGTATATTTATCTGACATTAGGAGGGGAGGGACTTTCAAAATGGATTAACACCTATATTGGCAAATTGAAAATTTCACTTACATTTGACTGTACTTGACAAATAGTTGAGATTTAAAAGTGCTTTCCCTGGATCTCATGTGTCTTTAATGAACAGCCTTACCTCCATCAGTCTATTAAAACCTAGCTACCCTTAAACACTGACATATCTGATAGAGTTCATTTTCTGTGACCTTCACCAGTCTAACACAGTTACCCTTCAACACTGACATACCTGATAGAGTTAATTTTCTGTGACCTCGCTGGTCTTACTCAGTTACCCTTAAACACTGACATACCTGATAGAGTTAATTTTCTGTGACCTTTGACGATCTAATTCAGTTACCCTTAAACACTGACATACCTGATAGAGTTAATTTTCTGTGACCTTCGCCGGTCTAACTCAGTTGCCCTTAAACACTGACATACCTGATAGAGTTAATTTTCTGTGACCTTTGACAGTCTAACTCAGTTACCCTTAAGCACTGACATACCTGATAGAGTTAATTTTCTGTGACGTTAGATGGTTTTACTCGGTTGCCCTTAAACACTGACATACGTGATAGAGTTAATTTTCTGTGACCTTCGCCAGTCTAACTCAGTTGCCCTTTAACACTGACATACCTGATAGAGTTAATTTTCTGTGACCTTCGCCTGTCTAATTCGGTTGCCCTTTCCTCTAAATCTTCTAATTCCTGTTGAAGTTTACCTTGTTGATCAACATTGCCTTCCATGTCTGCCATTTCCTATGACAAAATAATATCCATAAATAAATTCTACAGATTTTGACTGAAATTTATACCTTTTTCAATATGACTTTTCAATTTCCAATGTAAATTTTTCATTTCTCTTACTATGAAAGTACTTTTATTCATGGGTATCAATTTTCATGGTTTGAGCAAAAGTTACATGTTCGTGGGTTCTTAAATTCATGGATTTTAGTTTTCTGAAAAAAATCTAGTGAAGAATTTGAAGCTATCTGAGAAACGAAGATTCTTGAAAATATTCATGTTATTTCATAATGATTTGTGGGACATTGCAAAATAAGGTGTTCATTTTCATTTACTTGTTCGTCTTTCATTATTGACAACATTCATCAAATTTTTCAAAAAATAATTGCTTTCGGAAATAAGCTGATTTATTTATGCTTACAAATTGTCTCGATTGAAGGAAATTGCAAAGTAAACATTTTAATTTTTGCACACATGTAATCAGAAGTGATTAAACTAATTTTCCCGGCATTGAATGATCAACAGATTAACGATCATCAAAGGTGTTAATTGGGCCGTAATCATGTCACTTAAAGAAAACGATTACATAAAAAAATGCTACAAATGTACCTCTTTTTAAGTGTAAAATTAATTATGAAATAAAAAATTAAGCACAATATGAAATTGTTAATTTTTTTTCGTATTTCATTTGAGAATTATGAGGAGATAAAATCATCCTCGCACATCATCATTGGAAGACTCTCATTGATCAAAACTAATTTTCATGAGAATTAAAAGCTTATAAGTCATACAGATTAGGTTTTTAAAAAAATAAATGAGTAAAATCCTGTCTGAAACTGTATACATTGCTGATGGTGCATTTGCTGATATTCGATGTATTCTCTAGATTATATTCCCATACCATGTAGTCAAACCTACATGGGGATCTTTCAATGTCTTGATTTGGACAATAGTTATATATTTCATTGGAGACTTAAATTTGTGGATAAAGCCATCCTCGAAAACCACGAAATCTGGTATCCCACGAATAAAAGTACTTTCACAGAAATTATCTGTAATTTATTTTTGATAACAAACATTCAAGAAGTGAAAAATTGTATCTACACCTCTCTATTGTTGAAGACTGTATGTTGACGTTTTGATGTCTTTTGATTATTTGTGTCCTTAGGTTGCTGTCTCATTGACAAATACCCTGCATCTCCCTTTACCCATTGTAGAGATCTAGATAGGTGAGTCATCATGGCAGCTCGTCAACATTTAATAAACAATACACAAACATCAATCTTCAACTGACCTTTTGTTTCAATAAAATGGTTTTCTTTACAGCATAATTATGAGGATTCTTTTTAAACCTTTGTTTTTCTGCTACAATCTATAATAAAGAGTAAATATTTATCTGTAAGTATTTTGTCTTAGCATTAAGTATAAAAAATAATTATTATAAAAGAGTGTTTATAACATGCTCAGTGTCAAGTTTTGATGTTTTAGCATCCATCATCTTTAAAATTAAGTGATGGAAAATTTAGGACTAATTTTTCAATGACAATATTGGTAAAGTAATTTAAACTTTACAGTTTACAAAAAATCACTAATATTCAACCGAAGTTTTGTTTTATATATATATATAACGGACTTAAAACTTTTGTCATTTCATTTATTTTCATAAGTGCCCATTTTCGTTAACAAATAAAGACAAATCGACTGCACTTACTTCTTCAATATCGTTTTCTTTAAATTTATAGTTTGCAGCCTCAGCAATGTCTTTGACTTTTTTTTCAATATCATCTACAGTTGGTAAAGTTAGACCTCCTAACAACATGGCTTCTTTCCATTTGAAGAATTCTGAATCTGTATAGTCCTGGTTTGATACAAACTCCAATCGGTAAACCCTTTCTGAATGACCATGTCTGCAAAATAATATGTATTAAAATTATTCAAATCAAAACAAACTCTAAAATTTAAATCCAAGGCCAACCTATGCTCCCTGAACCACACATTCATGGATGGTACCTAATAAAATTTCAGCATGGCTCTAGTAACACTAGCTAATGTGGCAGATATAAGTGGCACATGTCCAATATAAATATCCCTGAAATAAAACATTATCAAGAGATTTTATATCCAGAAACTAAGATTTTAAAGAATAAATATTACATGTAGCTGTCAATTTTGTAATTGTGACTTTGACCTCTGATATATTGACCTAAAACTCAAAAGTCTTCGTTCCTTTCCTACTATCTACCACTTATATTCATGATACACAACAAGTGTATCTTAAGATGTCACCCAGAAACAAATTGCCCCTCATATTCTATATTAAGTCTATTATTAGCATCAATAACCTATTGACCTGAAAAAATATAGGGCTCTTCCATTTGCCTTTATCTTCCATCTATATAGGTTGCACTTTGTAAATACAGCTGTTTTCAAACCACGCCTCTTTTGGGAGATATAGAATATTCATAGACAATTAATTTTGTTTACGTACTGGTTCCCGGATATGATCTATATGTTTCATCTCATAGAGACATAACTTGGGAATGTTACCAGTAAATATACATATTCATAGTGATCAAGTTGAAGTCTGTGGAAATCCTTAAGTCAAGGTTGGGGTAGTATAGAAATTTAATGTAAGTTTAAACTCTTAGAAGTTCGGGGCATATAAGCGTTGAAAATATGCCGCACAGCCCTATATTTTGACCTTTGAAAAAATAGTAGTGCATATGAACTTTCCATTCCAGGATATATTTTTTCAAAACTTCATAGTAAAAGTGGTACAGTTTTAGCCGTGAAAGGAGTTCCTATGGAAATTGCATTGTTGATATTTACAGAAATGCAACCTATATTGGGTAAAAAAGGAATATACAGAATTTCACCAAATCTGGTTTATCTCAGAGATTTTAATGAAATTAACTCAAATATGAAGTTTTATAAATATTTCATGAAGATTGAGAAAATCCTGGGCCTTAACTATGATGACTCAGCATAAATTCACAGTTTACAGTATGCATAGTTTAGTTAAAGCCCTGAATGCAAAATAAATTCATTATATGTGCATATTAGTAATTTAAATTGTTTAGAAGTGCTTAAATTTACTCTTCGCAGTCATTGAAACTCATAGATCCTTCCTGAATATTATTGGTGGGGTGTTTTTATTCTGTCGATAACCCAAAAGTAAGCCGTAGCACCTAAATGTGCTTTTTGTGATCATGGCATAAAAATACAAGCTAGAAATACAAAATACCTCAATAAAACTTACAATAGTGTGTTCTATCCTAAATATGCACTAAATATTCCATGTTGCTAGAAACAGCAGAATAATTTAGAAAATTTGAGGCCCCAGGGCAAAAACAGAGAAAATGCCTACCCCTGGGTCATAAAACAAATAATTTAACTTGTAAATGCTATGACTTTATTATTTTAAAGGTCTTTTGTATAGAAACCAATAACTGTACTTGGAAGTTATGCAAAATCAGATGTTAGCAGTCATTTCTATAAAACTTTTAGTGAATTCATACATCAGACTGATATCTTCATTCATACAACTTTTGCAAATATGGCTTTGTTTAAACACTTCTAGTTCATATATTAGCTAAATTATGTTAGATATATGGTAAGAGATGATACTGTTGTGACAAGATTTCTTAACTGACCATTTGAGGCAGTAATTGTGAACTTTCATTGACAAATAGGCATACAGTAAGATGTGGACTGGAGACAGAGGCAGGATTGGACACTTTATATAATCTTGAATGTTGGAATGATTAGCTGCTAAACATTACATTTATAGTGTTCTGAAATGCTTTCAATTTGTTATCAAAATAGTTTCAAACAGGTTCTAGACAGTTCATGTCAGCAAACATGCTCATAGGGTAAGCTTGCAATAATTAAAGTCTTGTTTTCAAATTCTGTAAAAATTGATACAGGGTGGGGTATAAAATGTACTGTAAAAGAAAACTTAGAGTATATGCAGTGATTTCTTTCAGGCTATAATTCTGAGATATAAGTATTGTTGTGAGAAAAGTGTTTTAGAAAGTTTTCTATTGGAATAAATGTGAGTATAGGTTGCACTTTGTAAATACAGCTGTTTTCAAACCACGCCTCTTTGGGGAGATATAGAATATTCATAGACAATTAATTTTGTTTACGTACTGGTTCCCGGATATGATCTATATGTTTCATCTCATAGAGACATAACTTGGGAATGTTACCAGTAAATATACATATTCATAGTGATCAAGTTGAAGTCTGTGGAAATCCTTAAGTCAAGGTTGGGGTAGTATAGAAATTTAATGTAAGTTTAAACTCTTAGAAGTTCGGGGCATATAAACGTTGAAAATATGCCGCACAGCCCTATATTTTGACCTTTGAAAAAAATAGTAGTGCATATGAACTTTCCATTCCAGGATATATTTTTTCAAAACTTCATAGTAAAAGTGGTACAGTTTTAGCCGTGAAAGGAGTTCCTATGGGAAATTGCATTGTTGATATTTACAGAAATGCAACCTATAAGTTTCATTTAAATCCAACAGAGGAACCTTGCAAAGTTATCAAACAGAAACCACTATCTCCCCAAACATTTCCTTTTTTAGTAACACTTAAAATGATCATTGACACATTGACTTCAAAATCTTCCATCTATTGAACTTCCCTATATGCTGCTAGTTTCAGAAAAGAGGATGGTAGAATAATCAAATAAATATTAACACAAGTTTGTTTTTTTAAATTGTGCGACAAAACCCATAACTTTTAAACAATAATTATGAAATATAAACTGTTATCACAGAGATATGTCTCGCCTTCTTGTAATTTTGATAATGCAAATGTTGAAATTAAAACAGCAATACTTTAACATGTAAGTTATGCAACTATTCAAAGTCGATGAACCATGACTGAAGGTACATGGCTAAACAATCTCCATGGAATGAGATGTGCCAATGCTAATACAACTGCATACCAAATACCATTGACTTATTATAAGTCGTTCCCTTTAAACAAACCTAAACACAAACATTAACTTGTAAACTATGTAAAAGTTTCAAAGTCAATGAACCATGATCAGGGGTGGGGCTATATAATCTCCATGGAAACGATACTTACCAAATATCATTGACTTAACATTAGCAGTTCATCTTAAACTGATCTTATCACAAACTAATACATGTAAACTAAGCAAAAGTTTCAAAGACAATAGACCATGACTGAGGGGGCGGGGCCAAATATTCTCCATGGAAATGAGATGTGCTAATGCTTATACAACTTAACACCAATTAACATTGGCCTACCACTAATGGTTCCCTTGAACTGACCTAATCACAAACTAATACATGTTAACTTAGCAAAATTTTCAAAGTCTATAGACCATGACTAAGGGGGCGGAGCCAAATAATTTCCATGGAAATGAGATATGCCAATGCTTATACAACTGCATACCAAATATCATTGACCTACCACTAGTGGTTCCCCATAAATTGACCTAATCACAAACTAATACATGTAAACTATGGAAAGTTTCAAAGTCAATAGACCTTGACTGAGGGGGCCGGGCCAAATAATCTCCATGGTAATGAGATGTGCCAATGCTAGTACAACTGCATACCAAATATCATTGACCTACCACTAGTGGTTCACCATGAACTAGACCTAATCACAAACTAATACATTGTTGACGCCGCCATCGCCGACGCCGGAAGTCTCGCTTTTTGACTTCGTCAAGGCGAGACAAAAACCCTAATCTAGAGAGTGAAATAGACAAAGACTCATCCATTATTGTGTTCACGTCCATCATTTTGCTGTTGATGAAGGAAATAGCTTTAAGAGTGATGCAAACAAAATTGCAAGACTTGTCTCCTGGAAATTTCTCATCACGTTCTGTTTGCTTACCTTAGTTTTAATCCTTTATTTGTTCTAGTTGTCCCTAATTGGTAAACTTTTGCAGTTTCTACAACATCTATTATTTCAGCTACCTGAAATTAAAGACATAAAGAATATTAACAAAAAAAATGAACCATCAGTAATTTATAATTCAATTTTTTTCAATTTAGAAGGTGAATGGTAAGTTTACAGTTTAACTTAGAACAATTTTTTTTAACATTTCCTGTTTTATCATTCCAGTTTCTGACTTTGTAAATACCAAGGGAAATATTTAACAAATATGCCAGAGCTTCTGTATTTCTATGACTAAAATAATCTTACATACCCTATATACAGCTCTGCCTTCATGATTTCCTATACCAATCCTTACATAACAACCTGCCACAGTTTTCCTGAAGAAAGGCATATGTACCCATCTACAAAACAAATCAATAAACAACTAACATATGTGTATCATATACTGTAGATTCATCATTAACTGTGGGGTACTCATTTTCTTTGATTTTGAGGGTATATCTCAACCATTTATAGATGAGTGAACCAACACTTTGTAGATCTTCAACATCATACAATCTCTGAAAGTTTATATGCAGAATTTTGATAAAATCACAAAAACACAATTATTCCTCAATCCAAAAAAGTTGGTACTCTCAACCATAAATGAAGCATCAGTATTGGATTGCATGAAAAGATGGCACTCTATCCATTATCATTGGCTACCTGAAAGCTTATGCTGTCTATAATAGTCCATTTGCCGATTTGATTGTCTTGTTACACACTTTTAACACAATTTGTTTCCTTTTGTCAATTGCAAACTGGTTCTATACTGGACAAAATGGGCTTATGCCCAAGCAAATTATGATATGTTGAGACATTTAAACCAATTTTTTGTGAAAAATAACTACTGGTATCAAAAGTATTTAACACATATTACACACAGATTAGTTTGCTCAGACTAGCAAACTTTGCTGCAATTTATTTTCAGGATTTTAAACTTTGTTGGTGTATTCATATTAGAAAAGAACCAATTTTGACATAGTCAAAATTTATTTGCCAGTCATATAAATATATCACTTTCAAAATTCAGTTTGTTCAAAGAGCCTATTCAACTTGTGAAAATCATAATGGAATCGGTCTAGCCTGTAAAATAAATGATATGGCCTACCAAATTGTGAACACTAAGAATAATACAGTACATACCTCTCTATTTTATGCCGAGACAGTCTGACCTTTTGTAATTGTTCCTTTGTAGACACATACTGTACTTTTTTCTTTGATCTCTGGTAATTATAATATCTACAATAAATAACAACAATTTGTGTAAACTAAGTTTCGCTTGTACTTTATCTGAAACATTGAAGATCATACAACCCAAATCAATTTTCAACCAATTTTCTTGAAAATGAAAATAACAATTTATATATTTATAAATCTTAATTTAATAGTTCAAACTGAGACCAAATAAGGCCTTTATCACACCCTGTCCTTTCAGTTTATTCAATTTACAATTAAGATTTTTGTCCAGCCTTGAACATTCCATCTACCTGAAATCCACCTTACTTATCTAAGATAATTCTTTCTGTGTCAGTCATATTTTTTTCTTAAAAAAATGTGACGAAAATGTCCTACATGGCCATAATTTGTAAGTTTTTAAATATTCAGAAAACTGGAAGGTGTTGACAGTTGATACTGCATCACTTTATAGCATACTCACAATAAATGGGGAATGTGTCCATGGGACACAGATGATGCCCCCACTTGCATATCATATAAAGTTATAAAGGGACATAACTGAAGAACAGTGAAAGTGACGCTCCCCAAATTTGTACTTGATCGGAGTTTTGTGGTAATAAGTATTGTGTATAAGTTTCATAAAATTTGGTTGAGGCAAACTTAAGTTACAGAACAGAAACGAAAAATTCAGCAATTTTTCCTTTTGTAAAGGGCATAACTCTAGAACAGTAAAAGTGACACCACCAAAATTCAAACTTGATCTGTATTTTGTGGTAATAAGCATTGTGTATAAGTTTCAGAACATTTAGTCGAGGCTAACTTAAGTTAGAGAACTTCCATTTGTAAAGGACATAACTCTAGAACGGTTAAAGTGACACCACCAAAATTCAAACTTGATCTGTATTCTGTGGTAATAAGCATTGTGTATAAGTTTCAGAACATTTGGTTGAGGCTAACTTAAGTTAGAGAACGGAAACGAAAAATTCAGCAATTTTTCTATTTGTAAAGGACATAATTCTAGAACGGTTAAAGTGACACCACCAAAATTCAAACTTGATCTCTATTTTGTGGTAATAAGCATTGTGTATAAGTTTCATAATATTTGGTTGAGGCAAACTAAAGTTAGAGAACGGAAACGAAAAATTCAGCAATTTTTCCATTTGTAAAGGGGATAACTCTAGAACGGTTAAAGTGATGCCACCAAAATTCAAACTTGATCTGTGTTTTGTGGTAATAAGCATTATGTATAAGTTTCATAACATTTGGTTGAGGCAAACTAAAGTTAGAGAACAGAAACCAACTTTGGGACGTACTTACGGACGGACGACGTACGTACAGACTGACAAGGGTAAAACTTAATGCCCCCTCCGCCACAACAGAGACACATAAAGTATTATACCCTTCCTTCTGAGCGGGGGTATAATTGCCCAATTATCTCTGCTTTTTAAATAATTCATACACAGAACACTTACTCGTTTTCTGATTGAGAACCCTCATCTGATGACCTTTCACCACTTGATGATTCAGATTCAGATTTTGTTTCACGGACCTCCATTTTATTATCTTTACGAACATCATCCTCATTTTCCTCTTCATCTTCATCTTCATCCTCGTCATCAGAGTAAATATCATCAGCTTTCAGGGTCTTTTTCCTTTTTTCTTCTAATTTCTTTTGTTTAGTGGCCTCTTCTGTAAATAAAACCAATCAATTTTCAAAATATACTTAAATTTTAAATAATCAAATCAACTTTTGAGGCTACAGAACACAGGAAGTGATTCCATTAAATTATCATCTAAAGAATTTTTTATGGCTCATCTAATGTTATTAATTTTATGTGATTTACTCAAAATATTCCTTTTTATAAACTTTTACAGAATAGACACATAATGGTGTCATCATTCACCTGCAATTATCCTGTTTTTACATCAAATACTTAAAAGGACAAAGGTCATGTTAAATTCTACATCTTGTGTTCACCATATCTCTTACAATGTAAGAAATACAAACAAAGATGAAACTTTTGATGAACAATAGCTTGCTATGCCATATGGGTTTTGCTCATTGTGAAGGATGTACAGTGAGCTATATTTGCTAATGTTTGCTCATTGTGAAGGATGTACGGTGACCTATATTTGCTAACTTCTACATCATTTGGTCTCTGGTGGAGAGTTTTTTTTTATATAAGGATGACACAAACAATATTAAGACAGTGAAAATGAATGGACATCATTGCAGTTAACACAGCCTTGCTGGAACATTGAAAAAAAATCCCTTCTTTCATGTAACGGTTTTGATAATGACTTCAATCAATAAAAATATTGAGTAGACTAATTTTTGGTCTTAACTTATCCATTGTTTTTTATTCAAAAATGTCTGTTTGTGGTGAAATAACAAAAATTTATGGAACAGAATTAATGTATGGCTTAAAATTCTTTTTGAAACTGGTCCAGTTATTTTTAATTTTACCTCTGAAGATCTGTCATTTAGCTTTTATGTGACTTGACCTTTTATATTGCCTATAAGTTCAGCATAAGCAAATTACATCTTGCAAAGAAATGGGTTAACAATTTTTGAAATTTAAGCTGTAACATTCAGTAAATTTCCCTAATACTGCTGGTTCATGATTATTCATTGGATACCAATTTTAGTGGATTTCATGGGCACAGAAGAACCACAAATTTAAATGATCAAAGAATTTCAAAATTTCCAAAGGAATATACTGTAAATTCAGAAATTATTGCGTGCATTTATTATTGCGATTTTGTCATTTGAGACTAAAATGCGATTTTAATTTTTGTGATATTGAGAAAAATCCTGTTTAATTCATATAAAAAATTTTAAAATGCGAGTTTAAATTATTGCGATTATAACCCTGTCGCATTTTTCTCAATAATAAAACATCGCAATAATTTCTGAATTTACAGTATGCAGGCATTGTTAAAACCACTAAATCAAATATCCACAAAAATGCAAGTTTTCTCAATCCATGTAAATATGTACTCACAAAAATAAATCAATCCACAGAAACTTGAATTTAATGAATCCTAAAACAAACCTTGTCTCTTCTTTTCTTCTCTCTTGGCCTTTATTTCTTTAAGGACAGAAAATTTCCCTGAATCTTTTTTCTCTTCAATATTTTTCCGTCTTTCTTTACTACGCTGACTTGTTGACCTTTCTAACAAAGACTCAGCATACTGCTTGTCTGATTTCTTTTGTTGTTGTTTTTTGGCCTGTCTTAGTTTCTTTTCTATATCAAATCTGAAAGAGTTAGATAATTTTATTATCACAATGAAATAAAATTCAGCTCAATTAATCTACAAATTATGAAACTTGCAGGGCCTTAGAGTGTATTTTTGGATTAAAAAAATTAATGTCAGAGGTTTTACATTTCACGCATTTCTTTGTATTATTTCCTGATTTGTTTTCCTGATTTTTTCCTGTGTTGCCTTAACCTTCCAAATCATTTTCGCCTTACAATCTTACCTTGTTTTTAGAGCTTCTCTTCTTTCGATTCTGTTATACAAAATTTGTTCCCTTTCTTTTTCTGTCATTTTTTCCAGGCGTAATCGATCTTCTTCATCTCCGATTAAGTTTTCGTCATAGCCATCGTTGAATGTTTCTTTATCAGATTCATATTCAGACCCAGAGTTACCAGCTGGGCTGTCAGACTCTGACACTTCACCTATAATAAAAGTAATTATAAAATACAATAAATTCTGCTTGTTGAACACACATTTATCACATGAAAAATAATAATACAATAGGGGGAAATGTTAAGTAAAGGTCAATGAGACAACAAGCAAACATCAGTTTACTAAAAATAGACATCTGGAGATCAACATACCAAGGAAAACCATCTAAATCAAAATCAAACACCAATCTTTAAATCCCCATGTCAAGACAAACTGTTAGGCAATTCAATGCAAAAAATTGACCATTAAATATACTGCAAGATTTTATAACTTGGTCATCTTTCCCATATATGTATGCTCAATAATGTTTGTTTCTGTATTTTTGTTTGTTTCTATTGTAAAAGGGAAGACCTATACTTTATTTACATCTTAATTTAGAAATGATTGTCATATAATGATCTGTTGGGACATTGATCATTGATGTTCATAGTATATCTTCCAGAATAATTATGAAGTTTCATTTAAATATTCTAATAATACTTTACTTTCACAACAATAAATGTATGTAATTTTTTCCATTATAAACATACTAGCACCAGTAATATTTTGTGGTACTGTGGATTTATTTATTTTCGTGGGTTGAGTAAAATTTCCTTAGTCTGCTTACAAGCCTAAAGAAAATTTGTAATACATTGAACATTTAAATTTGTGGTTCACTTTTAGCCACGAAATGAACGAAAATTGGTATCCAATGAAAAATAACGAATCCACAGTATCTTTCAAACTCCTAGCATTATGTAAGGGTGATAATTCTCTTATTGTTGTTTATTTTCAGCAACATACATTCCACCCCCTTTGAGGCATGGCCCATTTACACCCTCTCTCATATTTAAAATATTTAATAAAAGAAGGGAGGTAATTCCATTGCTATTTGTATTGAGTTTAGTTGCATACCTTCCTCTGGTTCTGAAACATGTTTCTCACTTTCAGCTTCACTCTCTGAAGATGATAAAGCTGAGGATTTCCTGCTTGTCTTTTTGGCAGCTTTTCCTTTCTTCTTTTTCTTTTTACCTTTGCCATTTACTGTCCACTGTAAATTTAAAATCATTTACAAGAAGATCCAATAATCTCTAGCTATAAAAGTTCTTTATTTTTTGTGAACACTCACTATCTTTTTAATATTCTTACACCAAATCTAAATAAGCTCCATTTCAGGCCAATTGATTGAAAAAACATTTTTGAAAATAGTGAGGCATGAATAATATTCTGCACTAAAAGGCCTTAGCTTTTCTATGAAATCATTGTTCTCATTTTGTACTCAGTTTTCTATAGATATTAAAAAAAAATAAGCATATATGCTAAAAAACATATAGTATATCTATAAAAAGGAACCTGTAACATAGTCAACTCTAAATGATATTAATTTCTCAGAGAGCTAGTGAATATCTGACCAATTAATCATATGTTTACCCTGACACTGTTAAAGACATTATAACATGATCTAGCCTTGAACCATACTTACATCATCATCACTTTCAGATGTCTCAGAATCGGAATCACTCTGTGATGCTGCTGCCGAGTTTTGAGATTCAGAATTTGGTCGCTTCCTTTTGCTTTTAGCCAGTGCTTTCAGATCCTGAAAGAAACCCATATATCTTGAACTTTTTTGAAATCATTCATTGTCATTAATATAACTGAAGTATCAATATAATCATCATCAATAATGCAACTTAATTATTTGAATATAAACAAAATATGACCACTTACAAATGACCCTGACTTAAGCATATCATTTTCCTGGATTTATTACTGTCAGGTGGGTTTTTTAAATTCCTAACTTTTACCTGCCCACTTTTACTGAAAAAAATATTTTTCGTATATTCATTTAGATTTTATACATGTCCCTTGCATACCTAGGGAGCAATAAAAAAAAACAATGAGATTTATTTCAAAATCATCAAGAATTTATATCAATGCATTGATTACCATATATATAAAAGCAACTATCTGCTCAATACCTGTAATGTTTACTTATTCTTATTTTACAAACAAATCAACCAGCAGTGTAAACCAGGTTTAATTGTAATTATGACTCGATATTGATAATGTCTTCATGGCTTATCATTTACAGAATAAGAAGATTGGCAAGTTTTTGAGTTTATAGGATTTTAAAAGATGATTTGTTTAGGAACGAAAAATAAGTTCCTAACTAAGCATTTTAAAGGACTGGCCAAGTTAAAGTACAACAGTTATCACGATTTTTAAGTGATTTGCTATGAAACAATTTAAAGGTTCAATATAAGATATTCTTAGGTCAATGGCTCAACAAAGTGTTATGGTTCCTTCTAAGCATAGAAAGCTTTATAAGTTTTAGTCAGTTAGTTAGTGATCCCACAGAAGGCTTTTCACCTCAAGGTTACATAAGTCAGTTACATCTAAGAATGTGGATATTCATTCCGTAATATTCTTGAATTTTCCAAAGACAGTTGTCAGTTGAGCATGTGTTTTAAATTTTCCAAGCTATGGTGGATGGTGTTAATTTTATTTGATTAGCTTCAAAGAATTATTATACAGAAATATGGGTCCATTTTATTTCAATTCTTACAGGCCCTTACAGGAAAACTGCAGGTTTCAGGCCAATCTGCTGAATTAAATCTGAACGCAGACTATCATCAGCATAGAGAATTCTGCAATTTGAGAGTATTTTCATAAATAAATTAAAATCTAGCATGTCCTTTCTTATCTTATAAATATGAATAAGATGTCGGTTAGACGTCAATAAGAAAGTGATGTGGGTTAGACGTCAATAAGAAAGTGATGTGGGTTATACGTCAATAAGAAAGTGATGTGGATTACACGTCAATAAGAAAGTGGTGGGTTATATGTCAATAAGAAAGTGATGTGGGTTATACGTCAATAAGAAAGTGATGTGGGTTAGACGTCAATAAGAAAGTGATGTGGATTATACGTCAATAAGAAAGTGATGTGGGCTATATGTCAATAAGAAAATGATGTGGGTTATACTGTGGGTTATACATCAATAAGAAAGTGATGTGGGTTATACATCATTAAGAAAGAGATTTGGGTTATGCGTCAATAAGAAAGTGATGTGGGTTATATGTCAATAAGAAAGTGATGTGGGCTATACGTCAATAAGAAAGTGATGTGGATTATATGTCAATAAGAAAGTGATGTGGGCTTTATATCAATAAGAAAGTGATGTGGGTTATACATCAATAAGAAAGTGATGTGGGTTATACATCAATAAGAAAGTGATGTGGGTTATAAGTCAATAAGAAAGTGATATAGGTTAATGTGAGTTAGACGTCAATAAGAAAGTGATGTGGGCTATATGTCAATAAGAAAGTAATGTGGGTTATACGTCAATAAGAAAGTGATGTGGGTTAATGTGAGTTAGACGTCAATAAGAAAGTAATGTATATTATATGTCAATAAGAAAGTGATGTGGGCTATATGTCAATAAGAAAGTGATGTGGGTTATACGTCAATAAGAAAGCAATGTGGACTATACGTCAATAAGAAAGTGATGTGGGTAATACGTCAATAAGAAAGTGATGTGGGCTATACATCAATAAGAAATTGATGTGGGTTATACGTCAATAAGTAAGTGATCCAACAACAAAAACAAACAAAAGACATCTAGAGGTCAACCAATAGTCTTCAATTTTGACAATAAACAGGAGTCTATACTATATATCAAGCTATGAATTGCCTACTGTCTTTCAAATCATCATGTATTTATATTTAAGACACATGAAAAACATTTTATATTTCAAAAGTGCATTTCAACTTAAAGACATGTTTAATAAGTGCATAGTTTTATTTATTCTTTTATAAAGCTTATTGAAGCATTTAAACATTTGTTAAATGTAGGCCTAATCTGATATATTTTGAATGATAAAATTTAAAAAAAAAAAAACACAGAAATGAAACCTTTAATCAGCTGATTTATTACTTTTAAGTTTCTTTTAAGTTATGGACTTAGTTCCTGTCTATTTTTACTTTTATTTGCATCAAGTAAAAATTTCCAGCTAGCCAGGAAGGAAAACACATAAAAATTAAAACCATACCTATGAAACTTAACAAGATAAACAGATTGATACCATTTTTTGAACATCAAAATACTTTTTTTAAATCATTTTATTTAGCAAATGGTGTTTCTTTTTAACCAAACAAAAATAAATATCATTTAATGACAGATGTGGATCCATGATTTTGAAAAAAGGGGGTCCTAAAAATAAGCACTGTTATGTGGAACAAGTAAAAAGTCTATGCATTAACCAAATATGTAGCTCCATAAGCCCCCCCCCTTAATCTGCCTCTGTGTATATTAGTTAAATGTCCCCATAAACATCCAAAAATCTTGATTTCCATGATTAAATAATTTTTGGATATTTTAATTCTTTTTATCTAATACCATTAAAAACCTACCACCAAGCAGGCACAATGCAAAGAAAGGAGTGGATATATTACAAAAATATTTCTGTTTATATCAGAGTTTTAACCAGAAAATAAATATTCGCTACTTTATGCAAAAGGCTGCTTTCAATTTCAATTGTGAATGTTAAAATAATTTTTTGTTTACAAGACAGACTAAAAAAAGGGTGTTCATCACTTAAAATCCTTAGGTACATGGCAACTAGAAATATGTTTCCAACCAGTTTTAAAAAATATTTACATTTGGAAACTTATACCTATATTTGATCATATTTTTTGGAAATTTCCTCAAGTCATTTTTTCAGAAATTGGTTAAGCAGAAATAGTCAGTAAAATTCACTTAGAATAACACCATTTAATACTTTCAGTTTAATTTCCTTTCTGAATTCAAATTACCTAACATCCTCAGCTAAAACTGAACAGGTTTTTGACATAGATCCCAAGTTCCAGAAAATATATTACAACCAAGTCTTAGTAGACAAATGTAAACAAGACCATTTATGTTAAAAATAAGGTGGCAATTTCATGGTTAAAATTAAGGATAGAATTGAATAGAGTATTTTCTGCACATTCACTTGGCCATATAGACATTTGCACACCACACTCTCTTCCTCTTATTCACTGAGGTTTTATTTAGTGTTTTTATGCAGAGTGGTGAAATGCATGATTTTATGATATGTTAAAATCCTAGTTAAGAAGATGTGATGTTAAAAATCCAAGATCATGATCGAGAAAATTAGCTGTTTGCCTATATATGTGTAAGGATAAATAAAGGATGGTGGGAGAGTGGTCTTATATTTTTTGTTGGGCTTCACTTTGTGTGAAGCTTTATAAATCCACATGAATGCTCTGTAAAACGTATATATCCACTGAATTTCTGAATAATCATTACTGTCATACTTCATCAATGTTTGATCCACTGTCACTTTCTTCACTATCTGAATCGATTAGAGCTGCGCTCTTTTTTCTTTTCGACATTTTTCTCACAGAATTTCTGAAAGTCTATTATAAAAATAAAATGGAGCGCTAATGTCTTTCCCACAATGCAATTTGCGAATAAACCGTCAGCAACATGTTTTTATTTTTAGTTTTTCCATTCGGAAATTGTTAGTTAGATGGTAAAATCCTATGAAAACACTAGAGAAACAAAATTTTGTCAAACATCTTATCCACTTTGAAGAGGAAAAATGATTCACATTTTCATGATAAAAACAATAACGATATTTAAGTCAACACTATAAACGATCGAGATGATTTCACACAATGACAAGCGTTAAAAAGTTTAGAACAAGAAGTTCAAAACGTTTTTGTGCAGAGAAATTGTGTTGCAGATCAGAATCAACTGTTGCTACTTTTCATTGTGATGACTGTGGCTCAGACCAGTGTGAAGATTGTTGTGAAACTATACATTCCACCAATGTCAGTTTTGAATTACATGATAGAAATGTGATAAAAGGTCCTCATCATTCAGAACTATGTCAAATTTCAAAAGTACTGCCATCTAAAATATGCATAGATGACAATTTTGCTGATTTATGGTGTGAAGTGTGTTGCATAAGCTTTTGCAATTACTGTTTTGAGGTTTTTCACAAGCTTTCATCTAGAAAAACACATAGAAAAATATCTTTTAAAGAGCATAAACTTCGGGAACAGCAGAAAGCCGAAGAAACACTACATTATCATATGAACATCCAGTCAATGCCCCTGCCTATGAACATTCAGCCATTGTCCCCAGTGTCAGATGACGATTCATTGACCTATATTTCTTTTCCCCAAGAAGAGTCGAGCATAGCAATGATTAATACAACACAAGTGCAATCTGTTAATATTATACCAGATTTATGTGTTAATACAAATGATGACGATATCATCAATACTTTGGCAGAGAGCATGATTGATAGTGAATACGATGAAATAGCAAGCTTCATGTTGCTTGATGACCAAGAACAGTTGAAGGTAATAGAGTATCATCATCAGTAAAATGATGGGGAAAGTAATAACAAATAACAAATGAGGCTCATATAACACATTCATATTCATGACATTTCTGATGAAAAAGGAAAAATAATTTTTACAAACAACAGTATGCATGAAAAGGGGATGAGAGGGAATATGGCTATGAAACAGCAACCCAGCACAAAAATGTCATCTAGAGGTCCAAATTTAGTCTTGCCCATACAGTTTTATCAAGGTCTCGAACACCCTGTGAATTGGGTATCCATCATTAAATTGCAATTTGCAAACTAAATGTATATGTTGTAAATTTACTTGCAGAATGCATGTACCTTCAACTGTCAATTGAGGTTAGTATTACAAAGTCCAGGAAGCTCTAAAAGGTCACACAAATTTAAAACAAAAAATTGAAAAGATAGAATAGAATAGAAATCTTTATTCAAACCAATTGTGGGCCATTTCTGGCATACATGTATATACAATGTATACAATTAGATTTTTATGAATTAATAAAATACATGTACATTTACATTTTGGACTCTCTCTCCAAGGAATAAGTGTACAACAGCAGTCAGGACATGATAACTGTAATTAAACATGTTAAAGGGTTATTACAGAAAAATAACAATACATAATTTGTTGTGGACTAAAAATCAAAGAACTGTGATAACATATTCATAGTTACATGTTGGAAAGGGTGTGTGATATCATGATTTACATCATTAGTTTAGTTGAAATGTAATTAATCTGTTCTATCGTGATATTACTTTTGTCAAGTTATGTATTTACTTGAAGAATAACAGTTCAAAAATATACACATGTAAGTAAATAAATAATGTTTGAATAATCTCCACTTAATTTTCTCAAAAATTTACTTGTATAAGTAAATTTTTCTTACAATCCACAAAATCCTCAAGTTTTAAGATGTAAAATAATGCCATTTAATGAGGTTCTGCCCAAATTTCTCAGTAATTCCCAAGTGTTTATTAAAGTTCAATGTTTCATCTCATTAATTCACAGCTAAGTTTAAACTTAATAGCCTCGTCTCATCGATTTACCATGGTTAATCAAAATGAATTAATTTAATTAAAAATTAGTTATCAAGGCTATGGGGTTAGTAAATAAAGTCTCAGTGTTATGAAGATAACACTACAAATGAAATAATTTTACAAATAACAAACATATGTTATGAAGATTGAAAATTTAAGGAATAAGTAGGGACAACTCATGAAAGTATCTGGGTACACAATTTAAAATTCTAATAGAGCAAGGTTATATCTCTGACTGAACAGTTTCTAGAAATTTCTTGATAGTATTTGAATTACGATTTTGACATTGATAAGTTGAAATACATGTAATTAAACATGTTAAAGGGTAAGGGACATAACTAAGCTTCAAAAGTTTACAAAAATGGAAGTAAATAAAATTCATTTGTATAAGTATCCTGCAAATTTACTTATACCTGTAATGTATAGTTTTTGATATCTTGCCAATTTAAATTATTCCTAGATGCACTGAATATTGTAATTAATCTGACTATCGTTAGTCAATAAAAAAAATGACTTAATTTAACTTAATCCAAAACCATTCTTTAATTTGATTTATAGGTATCCAATGAAGAAGACTTTTTGAATAAGCTTGAATGTGACAGTAATGATTTAGTAAAAGTTGTGTCAATATTTGGAAACACTGGTGATGGAAAGTCATTTACACTTAATCATACATTTTTTGGAGGGAAGGAGGTGTTTGAGACATCTGCACAACAAAAATCATGCACTATTGGTGTGTGGGCAGCATATGACTCAAAGAGTAAAACTATTGTCATAGATACAGAAGGAATGTTAGGATTAACATCCAATCAGAATCAACGATCTAGACTTTTACTCAAAGTTTTGGCAGTATCAGATATTATTATATATCGTACACGAGCAGAAAGACTACATACAGACATGTTTCAGTTTCTATGTGATGCTTCAGCTACATATTATAAATACTTCTCTACTGAACTCCAGGATATGGCTAAAAGAATTGGAAAGACTCTGGCTGATCTTACACCAGCAGTTATCGTCTTTCATGAAACTGTCAATACACAAATTTTATCAGGTATGTATAAATTCTTAAGATATGCTTGAAATTTAATTATACTTTAACTGAGATCTGTACAATTTTTTATGCCCTCGCTGTAGCGGAGGGGGCATAAAGTTTTACCCTTGTCCGTCTGTATGTCCCAAAGTTGGTTTCTGTTCTCTAACTTTAGTTTGCCTCAACCAAATGTTATGAAACTTATACACAATGCTTATTACCACAAAACACAGATCAAGGTTGAATTTTGGTGGCGTCACTTTTATTTTTCTAGAGTTATGCCCCTTTACAAATGGAAAAATTGCTGAATTTTTCGTTTCCAACTTAAGTTTACCTCAACCAAATGTTATGAAACGTATACACAAAACTCAGATCAAGTACAAATTTGGGTAGTGTCACTTTTACCGTTCTTCAGTTATTTCCCTTTATAACTTTATATGATATGCAAGTGGGGGCATCATCTGTGTCCCATGGACACATCCCCCATTTATTTCAGTAATATTTACTTGTCACTTATTATCTCCCTTGAAATCATTAGTACATCTGTTTAGTAGATAACTAATTTGGGCTATTCCATTAAAATGAATGTTGGAGGGTATATATGAAGGTAAGTTTTATTATTGGACATGGGTTGTGGGTCAATCTATCATGTTTTATTTGGTTGAATATCCATGTGATGTATGCAAAAATTGCTGAAAGAAAGTAGGTTGTTTGTGGGGGTATTTTCTAAGTCCTTTTATTCCCTCCACATTTGTTTAAATGATGGTATAGCCCCTGCAAGATTGTACAGATGCAATTTGTATTATATAAAATTTTGGCTAATGACTTGACACAAACAATAGATAGGTTTCAATATGACATCATTTGAGTTACTTCCTTGGCCACCACTGTAGAGGGGTAAATGGTTGATTTTCTTATTTGACTACCCAAATTGAAACATGGGGTACAAACAAGTCTGATAAGAGATCCTTACTAGATCTTAGTGATGGATCAAGCCCTTACTAGATCGTAGTGATGGATCAAGCCCTTACTAGATCGTAGTGATGGATCAAGCAAAGCTAAAAGAATTGAACATTAATCAGAAAACAACTTTTTCTACAGTCTAGCGGTCAATATAAAAAGTTGTATATGGCTGAATTTCTGCACATAGACCTCCAGAATGGCAACCAATGTGAAGTAACTATTGCTCAAATTGTGTCAATCAAAACTTATCTTATGTGATGTATTTCTGCAAAAATTTAAGTGTAATTGTTCATGTCTCAAACCTCTAGTCTTATTTGAAAACTAATTTTTGGTAATCAAAGTGATGAAGTGAATTTACGAGATGTAGGAAATTTACCCACTAAACATAACATTGAAACACATGTTATTACAGGTAAAAAGTCAGCAGACAGTCAGCTTTGGGACCGATTTAGTCAACTGGATTGTAAATTTCATTTCAAAGATTTACATTATGTTGGTGTTCAGACAAAAAGACCACCAACTGACTTCACACCATTGAAGACGAACCTAGAAACCTTACTGGGAGATAAAACAAACAGAGCCTCTAGACAGCCAAATGTTATCTACTGTACACTAAAGGTAAGACTAACTTAATGAACTTAGAAATAGTGAAAAAACACAGAGTTTCTAGATAGCCAAATATTATACATTGTATATATCTATAATACTTTTAAGGTAAAATTGGAAAGATTTACAAATACAACAATTTTAGTTACTTAAGGGTTATTGTCAGGATACACTTTGATAACTTTCCTGATAGTTTTATGTTTAACTATTTGAAAAGTTCTAAAATGTTTGTTTTCGTTCTAATTATACACACATTTACATGATTTAGATCAATATGATTATTTTTTTACTCTTTTTTTTTTTACCAATTTATAAACCATAACATTTGATCGCAAAGTTAATAATTCAAGTATTTAAAGTAAATAAAGTCGTTTTCCATTACAGAATTTAAACGATAGATTTAGTGGACATTTAGACAGACCAGAGATAGGAACTTTTCCAGATCAGATATTTTCCTGTCCTGTTAGGTGTTTGTCATGTCGGTGTGTATTTTAGAGAAAGGAGAGATTTGTACACATTTAAATGTATACATTAAGGGTCGTAGGCATGTTAACATACTTTTAAAGTGATGTCCACTTAAAGTTCTCTTCAAGGATTATGTTTAGATCAGTCCATAGACTTGTTGTTTTTGGCTGTAGCAAGTATAAATTTGGAAGAAAAACAGGTTAATTGCATTAAGAAATCTTTTAAAATCTACTGGTAAAAAAAAAAAAATGAGTAATAAACCTGCATTTTGCTTTATTATAAACATAAAAAGGATGACAGGTTTGCCAAAAATATTGGACATAAAAACACCAACACCTTACTCCTAAAACAAATAACCCTGATGTAAACAACAATGAACTAGGCACAGGATGTGGTAGGGTATAGTATATATTTTTTCTGCATTTATTATTATATACTAGTTGAATTATGTAAAATGTATGGACACTGAAGGCTGTAAATCAATCCAGGATATCAACATCAATACCAGTTATTGTACGATTTCAGAGAGAGCTGTATTAAATGTATGAACCATTGTACCGAGAGTGACGGCCATGAAACAGAGAAGAGATGTTCATACCAACACCAGTATCAGAACAAAGTCTTTTTATGCAAGGTAAAGAAAAAACTTTTAGTACAATTTGAAAATTAGAATAAGTTACTTTTTATTGCAATACTTATGCTTGTGGAGCAGGATCCTTTCAGTGTAGGACAAATTTAAGAAAAATTAATCTCACTTCCTACCCTAAAAATTTAACCTCATATGTGAAAATGTCTCAGCTTTGAACAAGCCATTATACATATCCAAGGCTACCATTACAGCCTACCTTAAATGAATTGTTTATATTGACCAGGTCATCCATCAGCAATATTGATTTAAATGCCTAGTAATTTTTTGTTGGTGTGTGATAAAATCTAGAATGAAATGACCATTTGCAAAAAAATAGGTTAACACATTTATGGTTTATGTTGTAAAACTATCCGAACTACAATTTGGTTTAAGACACATCATGATCATTTACTACTCTTTCAAGATACATTTATGTGGCTAGATACTCAATTTGTAATTTACAGTTGCAACACTAGTTTCCACAAATGATAAAAGCTGACTATCTTGACTTTGGATTTTGACTTTGCTGTTTCCAGTATAAGTAGTGTCCACAATTGTTAAAAGTTTGTGATAAGGTTACAATGGTTAGACATATCTCTGTGTTAACAATTTATCTAATGTTTCAGACCTGTTTATTGGCTGGTAAAGTAAATGTTGTTGTACCCAAGACGTCAGAATCAACAGATAATGTCTGGATGGGACTAGCTAAATATGTATGGACTGGGTGAGTTAATGTTGAAATACATGTCGCTACATATATGTGCAAAAATAGTTATGTGGCCAAATAAAAAAGAATAGATATGTTTGGGATTTCCTGACTAGGTCAATCAATGTACATGAGTCATGACCATTTTTATACAACCGCAAAAAATTTGCGTTCGTATATTGCTATCATGTCATCATCGTCCGAAGACATTTGGTTTCCGGACAATAGCTTGAGTATAAGTGAATGGATCTCTATGAAATTTAAACACAAGGTTCAACAACACAAAAGGAAGGTTGGGATTGATTTTGGGGGTTATGGTCCCAAGTGTTTAGGAATTAGGGGCAAAAAAGGGGGGAAAACAAGGTTTTTCTGGTTAAAGGACAATTACTTAAGTATTAGTCTGTGGATCTCTATGAAATTGAAACACAAGGTTCCATACCACAAAGGGAAAGTTGGGTTTGACTTTTGGGGTTATGGCTCAAACCATTCAGGAATAAGGGGCAAAAAGGGGGAGGGGGAGGAACAAGGTTTTTATATCGACCGCAAAAAAATTTTGTGGTCGTATATTGGTATAACGTTAGCGTCGTGTCGTCGTCCAAGACGCATTGGTTTTCGCACTCTAACTTTAGTTTAAGTGAATGAATCTCTATGAAATTTTACCATAAGGTTCAATATCACAAAAGGAAGGTTGGGATTGATTTTGGGGTTATGGTACCAACAGTTAAGGAATTAGGGGCAAAAGGGGCCAAAAATAAGCATTTTGTAACTTCCAGACATAACTTGTGTGTTAGTGTATGGATCTCTCGGACATTGTACCACAAGGTTCCATATCACAAAGGGAATGCTGGGATTGATTTTGGGGTAATTGCCTCCAAATTTTAGGAATTAGGGGCCAAAAGGGCAAAAACAAGCATTTTCTAGTTTCATGACAATAACTTGTGTGTAAGTGTATGGATCTTTCTGAAATTGTACTACAAGGTTCCATATCACAAAGGAAAGCTGGAATTGAGTTTGGGGTAATTGCCTGAAACGTTTAGGAATTAGGGGCCAAAAAGGGGCAAAAACAAGCATTTTCTAGTTTCATGACAATAACTTGTGTGTAAGTGTATGGATCTTTCTGAAATTGTACTACAAGGTTCCATATCACAAAGGAAAGCTGGAATTGAGTTTGGGGTAATTGCCTGAAACGTTTAGGAATTAGGGGCCAAAAATAAGCATTTTCTAGTTTCCAGACAATAACTTGTGTTCAAGTGTATGGATCTCTGAAATTGTACTGCAAGGTACCATACCTCAAAGGAAGGCTGGGATTGAGTTTGGGGTGATGAATCATAAGGGGTTCAAAAATTTGTGGGGGGTTTCTTTTTTCCTTTTTTTTCTTTAAAATTTTCCATTTTAAGTTGGTTATTTCTGATTTATATTTAAAAGCAAATAATAATGATATGGCAGGAGATACACACCTAACAGGATGTGTAAATTATTATATAATAAGTATTGTGCAATAGCAAGAAATTTTCAATTGCACAGTATTGTAATAGCATCACAATTGCACAGTATTGCGCAATAGCAAGAAATATCCAATAGCACAATATTGCGCAATAGCAAGAAATTGTCAATTGTACAGTATTGCGCAATAGCAAGAAATATTCAATTGCACAGTATTGCGCAATTGCAAGAAATATTCAATTGCACAGTATTGTGCAAAAGAAGATACTTTGTATAAATTGCTTATTTCTATACCAATTTCAATGGGGTTTTATTCTTGAACTCTTGGGGTTCTTTAATATGCTGAATCTAATCGTGTATTAAGTTTTTGGATTTTGGGCCCGTTTTAAATTGGTCCACATTGAGGTCCAAAGGGTCCAAAATTAAACTTTGTTTGATTTCATCAAAATTGAATTATTGGGGTTCTTTGATATGCGAATCTAACTGTGTATTTAGATTCTTAATTTTGGTCCTGTTTTCAAATTGGTCTACATTAAGGTCCAAAGGGTCCAAAATTAAACTTAGTTTGATTTTAACAAAAATTGAATTCTTAGGGTTCTTTGATATGCTGAATCTAAACATGTATTTAGATTTTTGATTATGGGCCCAGTTTTCAAGTTGGTCCAAATCGGGGTCCAAAATTAAACTTTGTTTGATTTCAACAAAAATTGAATATATGGGGTTCTTTGATATGCTGAATCTAACCATGTATTTAGATTTTTGATTTTTGGGCCCGTTATCAATTTTTCCACATTGAGGTCAAAAGGGTCCAAAATTAAACTTTGTTTGATTTCATCAAAAATTGAATTAATGGGGTTCTTTGATATGCGAATCTAACCGTGTATTTAGATTCTTAATTTTTGGTCCCATTTTCAAATTGGTCTACATTAAGGTCCAAAGGGTCCAAAATTAAACTTAGTTTGATTTTAACAAAATTGAATTCTTAGGGTTCTTTGATATGCTGAATCTAAACATGTATTTAGATTTTTGATTATGGGCCCAGTTTTCAAGTTGGTCCAAATCGGGTCCAAAATTAAACTTTGTTTGATTTCAACAAAATTGAATATATGGGGTTCTTTGATATGCTGAATCTAACCATGTATTTAGATTTTTGATTTTGGGCCCGTTATCAACTTTGTCCACATTGAGGTCAAAAGGGTCCAAAATTAAACTTTGTTTGATTTCATCAAAATTGAACTCTTGGGGTTCTTTGATATGCTGAATCTAACCATGTATTTAGATTTTGGATATTGGACCATAATAGGTGAATGTCCAATTTAAAATTTTAAGTTCTTAGACCACATTCATTCTGTGTCAGAAACCTATGCTGTGTCAAATATTTAATCACAATCCAAATTCAGAGCTGTATCAAGCTTGAATGTTGTGTCCATACTTGCCCCAACTATTCAGGGTTCGACCTCTGCGGTCGTATCAAGCTGCACCCTGCGGAGCATTTTATTCTGGTTGTCTGGACAAGTACTTAATTATTAGTCAATGGATCTCTATGAAATTGTACCACAAGGTTCCATACCACACACAGAAGGTTGGGGTCGATTAAAAAACTAGAGGCCAAATTGGGGCCAAAAACAAGACTTTTCTATGTAAAGAAGCAAAAAATACTAATATGGCAGGAGATACACACCAAACAGGGTGTGTAAATTATTATATTTAGTTTGTAAACAGATTTACTAAGTATTGTGCAACCGCAAAGTATTGCACAACAGAAAGAAATCTTCAATTGAAAATAAATACAACCTTTTAACCTATTTCAATGAGGATTAATTTAAAGTCTTGAATTGTTTGAGGTTTTTACCATGTATTACTATATTGGATATTTGGACATTTTTAAATAGGTCTACATTGAGGTCCAAAGGGTCCAAAATTAGACTTTGTTTGATTTCATCAAAAACTGAATTCTTCTGGTTCTATGATATGCTGAATCTTACTGTGCATTCAGATTTTCAATTTTGTGCCCTGCTTTCAATTTAGTCCATATTAAGGTCCAAAGGGTCTAAAATTAAACTTTGTTTGAAATCATGGTTTTTATGCCCCGACCGTAGCGGAGGGGCATTAAGTTTACCCTTGTCCGTCTGTACGTACATCCCAAAATTGGTTTCCATTCTCTAACTTGAGTTTGCCTAAACCAGATGTTATGAAACTTATACACAATGCTTATTACCACAAAACACAAATCAGGTGTGAATTTTGGTGGCGTGACTTTAACCATCATCGAGTTATGCCCCTTTTTAAATAAAAAAATTGCAAAATTTGTAGTTTCCATTCTGTAACTTAAGTTTGCCCCAACCAAACATTATGGGATCCTATACACAATACTTATTACCGCAAAACTCAGATGAAGTACACATTTTGGTAGTGTCACTTTTATTGTTCTTGAGTTATGTCCCTTTATAATGTTGTATGCTAGTGGGAGCATCATCTGTGTCCATGAGGATACATTCTCCATTTATTTTTTATATGCTGAATCTAACCATGGAATTAGATTTTGGATATTGGACCATTAAGTAGATTAAATGTCCCATTTCAAATTTTAAGTTATCTGACCACATTTATTCTGTGTCAGAAATCTATAATGTATCAAATATTTAATCACTATCCAAATTCAGAGCTGTATCAAGCTTGAATATTGTGTCCATACTTGCCCCAGCTGTTCAGAGTTCGACCTCTGCGGTCATATCCAGCTGCTCCAGACGGAGCTCATTTTTGTCACTTGAAATGAAGGAAGATGAATATTGTAAAGCCATACAGATTTTGAAAAGCATATACTTCATATAACTGCCAACCTTTTTAATGACAACAATATGATGGAGTTCTCACAAACTTCTATCACTTAATCAGTGTCAGTTTGTGCTTCCACTAACATGTAAATAGCAGTATGATATACTTCTGCTTACACATTGTGTAAAATCTATACTGGGAATTAGACACAGTTAAAGAATGTCCTTTTCTAAGTTATGCCATTCAAAATTTAAAATCCTACCCAAAACACACCATTTTTGTTTTGCCTTTATTGTCACAATGTCACTTGATAAGTACAATAGCAAATTGTTTATTCATATGCTGGATTATGGTCAATTTAAACAAATAGAATGGTTAAAAAAAGCAGCTCTAAGACTTGTTTAAATGAGACGGAAACACAGCAGAACAAGTTAACAACAAAATATATTAAAAGTTAAGTAATTATGTTGAAACAAATAAAGATCCAAAATTGAATAAAACAAAAATAACTGCAAAACCTTTTTAATTGGCATGTTGTTTTGTTTCAGAGAAGTTTTAGAGTGTCCCAATTGTGGAGTTATTTATAGGAGTAGAGAACGTTGGTATGGTAACAAGAATATGGAGGACATTGTTTCTGTAGAAGTCAGACATGTCTGGCCTGATGTAAGTATCATATAAAAAGTGGCTGGGAAATTTTCACTAGAAATTTATTTTTGGTAATTTTGTGAATAACATTAACAAGTAATGTTAAAAGCTTTTGGAAAGTGTTTCTTTTTCAAATTCATTTTACTATATCAAAATTGAAAATCAAATGAAAATGGATCAGAAAACTTATTTTTATATCCACATTTTAGCCTCAATGACCTTGAATAGGGTTGAAAACAAGCTCTTTATATAATATTATAGAAAACAGTAGAGAATTAAACCAACAGTTCAAACATAAATATTTACAAATACAATTTTTAGTTATGTTATTTCTCATATTCCAGGGTTATAAAATCTACAGGGGACCAGCAATGCTGCCAGAAAGGTCATTGATGGCATGCACTACATTGCTGATTCAGTTACCAGTGTCAGTCAAAACCAACTAAAATGATTTCTGATTGGATGACAGACCAGATAGCTCCTGACTACTGGGTTCCTAATTCACAGATAACAGTAAGTACTGACATTATAATTAAGGTAGATGGGGTCTAAATTAAAATCCATAGAATTTTTAATAATTTGTCAAAATGAAGCTCATACATGTATCATGTTTTTTCAAAATTAATAAAAGTTTTGGTCACCAGACTTTTTCAAGTTACAGGTTTTCAAAATTGTCAGATTTTGTATGGGTTATGCATGAATCACCCAAATTTTGTGTGATAGAAAGAAAACAAAACCATATAATTTTTTGATAAAATATGAGAAGATAGCTCGTTTAATGTACTTTCTGAAAATAAAATAAAATTTGGGGTCACTGGCCTTGTTTTCTTGCTACAAAATGAAACGGGTAAATTCTAACATATTCCTTTATAAAAGTTACATTATTTGAGTTATCTCCCCTTATATGGCGAAGTTGAAAAAAAAAAATCAAACAGAAAGATTCTGTATTTGTAAAAACAATTATCAAAATAAGATTAAATACACAATTTTCTTCATTATGATGAACATAATTACAAATGTATCATATTCCTTTCTCAAAATTTGCACATTTCATTAAAGATCTAGACCAATTATTTTCTGCTATTTAACAATCCAAGATATTCAAAATAACAGAACTGTGACAGTTCAGACAAGCTCTGTGATTATTTGAAATTCTCTTTTTATTCATATATTGTGGATTCATTTAGTTTTGTCGGAACCAATTTTAGAGGATTGAAGGAACATTGTACTTTCATGGACATTCGATTTCGTGGTTTTGTATAAGTCTGCATATAGGCTTATAGAAAATGTGTACTTCCTTGAATACTGATTCACCTTTAACCATGAAAATCCATGAAAATTCGTATCTAACGATTAATAATGAATCCACAGTATAGTGTATCATTTATTTCATTTATATCAAACTTCCCACACTTTCATTGAAGATACATCATAAGAGTGATTCTAATAATAGTCAGTGTCAAAACTTTTTATTGTTTTGCAGAATTGTAAAAATGTCAGAAAGAACTTGACAATGAACAAAACATCACTGCCGTGCATGTGGTGAAGGATTTTGTGATGACTGCTCATCAAAGAAAAGACTAATACCAGAGAGAGGCTGGAATTTCCTTGTTCGTGTTTGTGATGATTGTTATAATTTAGAAAACTCAACAGGTGAGCACAATAATCTTCCTCTTCAACGGTCATATTGTTTGTCCGCTATTGTATCAGTTTTGCAGAGTGATACAAACTGAAAACAAATATTACTGGTGCACACACCTTCTCATAATCTGTTCATTCAAAAATTTGTGTATGCATTTATTATTGTGAAAGTTGAACAAGAAATATAAGTGTAAGATTTACTATTACAGTTTTTGTACATGTATTTTCATCACTAGGAGTTTATTTTTGAACTGCCAAATTAATCAATGAAAGATTTATTTTTCAAGAAGAAAATTTAAAAGTTCCCATAACATGAACTCCACAGAGAATAATAGCTATTGTATTTATTTAGTATGCTTTGCAAAATTTAAATAACCATGTTATTAAACACCAACTGATTCTGAAGAAAGGTGGTATTTCCTTTGCAATACATTTTAGACAAAATGGAATGTGTTTGAATATGTGTATTTTTATATGAAGTAAGAAAATGAAATGTATTTTTTAACATCTTTTCCCAGAAATTACTGGAGGAAAGGAGCCTCAAGTAACTGCCAGGAAAGTTGGTGAGGTGCTGTCGTCTGCTATCAGTGTTGTTGGTTCTACTGTAACATATCCAGTGGGTAAGTTCATTTACAGGATAGGGATCTAAGGAAAGTATGTTAGGTGCTATAGTCTGCTATCAGTGTTGTTGGTTCTACTGTAACCTATCCAGTGAGTAATTTATAGTTGGTGAGGTGCTATCATCTGCTATCAGTGTTGTTGGTTCTACTGTAACCTATCCAGTGGGTAAGTTGGTGAGGTGCTGTGGTCTGCTATCAGTGTTGTTAGTTCTACTGTAACCCTCCAGTTTGTTAGTTCATTTACAGGATAGGGATCTAAAGAAAGTATGTTAGGTGCTATCGTCTGCTATCAGTGTTGTTGGTTCTGCTGTTACTTATCCAGTGGGTAAGTTGGTGAGGTGCTGTGGTCTGCTATCAGTGTTGTTGGTTCTACTGTAACCCTCGAGTGGGTTAGTTCATTTACAGGATAGGGATCTATAGAAAGTATGTTAGGTGCTATCGTCTGCTATCAGTGTTGTTGGTTCTACTGTTATTTATCCAGTGGGTAAGTTGGTGAGGTGCTGTGGTCTGCTATCAGTGTTGTTGGTTCTACTGTAACTTATCCAGTGGGTAAGTTGGTGAGGTGCCATTGTCTGCTATCAGTGTTGTTGGTTCTACTGTAATTTATCCAGTAGGTAAGTTGGTGAGGTGCTAACATCTGCTATCAGTGTTGTTGGTTCTACTGTAACCTATCCAGTGGGTAAGTTCATTGTTATCATGATGAGGATCTAGAGAAAACATGTTTTAAAATATATGTATTGAAAATGCAATTGTTATTCTAGTTATTTATAGTATTTAACTAGACACAGAGTTTAATAAATCTAATCAGTTCAACCATTTAACAAGACTACCTCTCATTAATCCACTAGATGAGACTGAAAAAAGGGCTCAAAGTCATGTGAAAACACTGCCAAAAGTTTTTATGCTTGTCCCAAGTCAGAAAGCACAACATTGGTTGTCTCTAGAAATCAGTATATCTGAATGATTTTGTCTTGAGTTTGATGATGATGGCACATCTTTGATAGCTTTTGTTAAAATTATTCACAATTTGTTCGAATGTTATATCCATTTGGTTATTGTCAAGGACAGTATGTTGACCTCTAAACATCTTTGTTTTTTTTTTTGTCAGTTGATTGCTGTCTCATTGATTTTTGTTTTTTTTTTTATCAACATTTCCTTGTATTCACAAACTGCCTCTGTGGTCTTGTGTCGATTAAAAACTAGAGGCCAAATTGGGGCCAAAAACAAGACTTTTCTATGTAAAGAAGCAAAAATACTGATATGGCAGGAGATACACACCAAACAGGGTGTGTAAATTATTATATTTAGTTTGTAAACAGATTTACTAAGTATTGTGCAACCGCATAGTATTGCACAACAGAAAGAAATCTTCAATTGAAAATAAATACAACCTTTTAACCTATTTCAATGAGGATTAATTTAAAGTCTTGAATTGTTTGAGGTTTTACCATGTATTACTATATTGGATATTTGGACATTTTAGATAGGTCTACATTGAGGTCCAAAGGGTCCAAAATTAGACTTTGTTTGATTTCATCAAAAACTGAATTCTTCTGGTTCTATGATATGCTGAATCTTACTGTGCATTCAGATTTTCAATTTTGTGCCCTGCTTTCAATTTAGTCCATATTAAGGTCCAAAGGGTCTAAAATTAAACTTTGTTTGAAATCATGGTTTTTATGCCCCGACCGTAGCGGAGGGGGCATTAAGTTTTACCCTTGTCCGTCTGTACGTACATCCCAAAATTGGTTTCCGTTCTCTAACTTGAGTTTGCCTAAACCAGATGTTATGAAACTTATACACAATGCTTATTACCACAAAACACAAATCAGGTGTGAATTTTGGTGGCGTGACTTTAACCATCATCGAGTTATGCCCCTTTTTAAATAAAAAAATTGCAAAATTTTTAGTTTCCATTCTGTAACTTAAGTTTGCCCCAACCAAACATTATGGGATCCTATACACAATACTTATTACCACAAAACTCAGATGAAGTACACATTTTGGTAGTGTCACTTTTATTGTTCTTGAGTTATGTCCCTTTATAATGTTGTATGCTAGTGGGAGCATCATCTGTGTCCATGAGGATACATTCTCCATTTATTTTTTTATATGCTGAATCTAACCATGGAATTAGATTTTGGATATTGGACCATTAAGTAGATTAAATGTCCCATTTCAAATTTTTAAGTTATCTGACCACATTTATTCTGTGTCAGAAATCTATAATGTATCAAATATTTAATCACTATCCAAATTCAGAGCTGTATCAAGCTTGAATATTGTGTCCATACTTGCCCCAGCTGTTCAGAGTTCGACCTCTGCGGTCATATCCAGCTGCTCCAGACGGAGCTCATTTTTGTCACTTGAAATGAAGGAAGATGAATATTGTAAAGCCATACAGATTTTGAAAAGCATATACTTCATATAACTGCCAACCTTTTTAATGACAACAATATGATGGAGTTCTCACAAACTTCTATCACTTAATCAGTGTCAGTTTGTGCTTCCACTAACATGTAAATAGCAGTATGATATACTTCTGCTTACACATTGTGTAAAATCTATACTGGGAATTAGACACAGTTAAAGAATGTCCTTTTTCTAAGTTATGCCATTCAAAAATTTAAAAATCCTACCCAAAACACACCATTTTTGTTTTGCCTTTATTGTCACAATGTCACTTGATAAGTACAATAGCAAATTGTTTATTCATATGCTGGATTATGGTCAATTTAAACAAATAGAATGGTTAAAAAAAAAGCAGCTCTAAGACTTGTTTAAATGAGACGGAAACACAGCAGAACAAGTTAACAACAAAAATATATTAAAAGTTAAGTAATTATGTTGAAACAAATAAAGATCCAAAATTGAATAAAACAAAAATAACTGCAAAACCTTTTTTAATTGGCATGTTGTTTTGTTTCAGAGAAGTTTTAGAGTGTCCCAATTGTGGAGTTATTTATAGGAGTAGAGAACGTTGGTATGGTAACAAGAATATGGAGGACATTGTTTCTGTAGAAGTCAGACATGTCTGGCCTGATGTAAGTATCATATAAAAAGTGGCTGGGAAATTTTCACTAGAAGTTTATTTTTGGTAATTTTGTGAATAACATTAACAAGTAATGTTAAAAGCTTTTGGAAAGTGTTTCTTTTTCAAATTCATTTTACTATATCAAAATTGAAAATCAAATGAAAATGGATCAGAAAACTTATTTTTATATCCACATTTTAGCCTCCAATGACCTTGAATAGGGTTGAAAACAAGCTCTTTATATAATATTATAGAAAACAGTAGAGAATTAAACCAACAGTTCAAACATAAATATTTACAAATACAATTTTTAGTTATGTTATTTCTCATATTCCAGGGTTATAAAAATCTACAGGGGACCAGCAATGCTGCCAGAAAGGTCATTGATGGCATGCACTACATTGCTGATTCAGTTACCAGTGTCAGTCAGAAACCAACTAAAATGATTTCTGATTGGATGACAGACCAGATAGCTCCTGACTACTGGGTTCCTAATTCACAGATAACAGTAAGTACTGACATTATAATTAAGGTAGATGGGGTCTAAATTAAAATCCATAGAATTTTTTAATAATTTGTCAAAATGAAGCTCATACATGTATCATGTTTTTTTCAAAAATTAATAAAAAGTTTTGGTCACCAGACTTTTTTTCAAGTTACAGGTTTTTCAAAATTGTCAGATTTTGTATGGGTTATGCATGAATCACCCAAATTTTGTGTGATAGAAAGAAAACAAAACCATATAATTTTTTGATAAAATATGAGAAGATAGCTCGTTTAATGTACTTTCTGAAAATAAAATAAAATTTGGGGTCACTGGCCTTGTTTTCTTGCTACAAAATGAAACGGGTAAATTCTAACATATTCCTTTATAAAAGTTACATTATTTGAGTTATCTCCCTTATATGGCGAAGTTGAAAAAAGATAAATCAAACAGAAAGATTCTGTATTTGTAAAAACAATTATCAAAATAAGATTAAATACAATTTTCTTCATTATGATGAACATAATTACAAATGTATCATATTCCTTTCTCAAAATTTGCACATTTCATTAAAGATCTAGACCAATTATTTTCTGCTATTTAACAATCCAAGATATTCAAAATAACAGAACTGTGACAGTTCAGACAAGCTCTGTGATTATTTGAAATTCTCTTTTTATTCATATATTGTGGATTCATTTAGTTTTGTCGGAACCAATTTTAGAGGATTGAAGGAACATTGTACTTTCATGGACATTCGATTTCGTGGTTTTGTATAAGTCTGCATATAGGCTTATAGAAAATGTGTACTTCCTTGAATACTGATTCACCTTTAACCATGAAAATCCATGAAAATTCGTATCTAACGATTAATAATGAATCCACAGTATAGTGTATCATTTATTTCATTTATATCAAACTTCCCACACTTTCATTGAAGATACATCATAAGAGTGATTCTAATAATAGTCAGTGTCAAAAACTTTTTTATTGTTTTGCAGAATTGTAAAAAATGTCAGAAAGAACTTGACAATGAACAAAAACATCACTGCCGTGCATGTGGTGAAGGATTTTGTGATGACTGCTCATCAAAGAAAAGACTAATACCAGAGAGAGGCTGGAATTTCCTTGTTCGTGTTTGTGATGATTGTTATAATTTAGAAAACTCAACAGGTGAGCACAATAATCTTCCTCTTCAACGGTCATATTGTTTGTCCGCTATTGTATCAGTTTTGCAGAGTGATACAAACTGAAAACAAATATTACTGGTGCACACACCTTCTCATAATCTGTTCATTCAAAAATTTGTGTATGCATTTATTATTGTGAAAGTTGAACAAGAAATATAAGTGTAAGATTTACTATTACAGTTTTTGTACATGTATTTTCATCACTAGGAGTTTATTTTTTTGAACTGCCAAATTAATCAATGAAAGATTTATTTTTCAAGAAGAAAATTTAAAAGTTCCCATCACATGAACTCCACAGAGAATAATAGCTATTGTATTTATTTAGTATGCTTTGCAAAAATTTAAATAACCATGTTATTAAACACCAACTGATTCTGAAGAAAGGTGGTATTTCCTTTGCAATACATTTTAGACAAAATGGAATGTGTTTGAATATGTGTATTTTTATATGAAGTAAGAAAATGAAATGTATTTTTTAACATCTTTTCCCAGAAATTACTGGAGGAAAGGAGCCTCAAGTAACTGCCAGGAAAGTTGGTGAGGTGCTGTCGTCTGCTATCAGTGTTGTTGGTTCTACTGTAACATATCCAGTGGGTAAGTTCATTTACAGGATAGGGATCTAAGGAAAGTATGTTAGGTGCTATAGTCTGCTATCAGTGTTGTTGGTTCTACTGTAACCTATCCAGTGAGTAATTTATAGTTGGTGAGGTGCTATCATCTGCTATCAGTGTTGTTGGTTCTACTGTAACCTATCCAGTGGGTAAGTTGGTGAGGTGCTGTGGTCTGCTATCAGTGTTGTTAGTTCTACTGTAACCCTCCAGTTTGTTAGTTCATTTACAGGATAGGGATCTAAAGAAAGTATGTTAGGTGCTATCGTCTGCTATCAGTGTTGTTGGTTCTGCTGTTACTTATCCAGTGGGTAAGTTGGTGAGGTGCTGTGGTCTGCTATCAGTGTTGTTGGTTCTACTGTAACCCTCGAGTGGGTTAGTTCATTTACAGGATAGGGATCTATAGAAAGTATGTTAGGTGCTATCGTCTGCTATCAGTGTTGTTGGTTCTACTGTTATTTATCCAGTGGGTAAGTTGGTGAGGTGCTGTGGTCTGCTATCAGTGTTGTTGGTTCTACTGTAACTTATCCAGTGGGTAAGTTGGTGAGGTGCCATTGTCTGCTATCAGTGTTGTTGGTTCTACTGTAATTTATCCAGTAGGTAAGTTGGTGAGGTGCTAACATCTGCTATCAGTGTTGTTGGTTCTACTGTAACCTATCCAGTGGGTAAGTTCATTGTTATCATGATGAGGATCTAGAGAAAAACATGTTTTTAAAATATATGTATTGAAAATGCAATTGTTATTCTAGTTATTTATAGTATTTAACTAGACACAGAGTTTAATAAATCTAATCAGTTCAACCATTTAACAAGACTACCTCTCATTAATCCACTAGATGAGACTGAAAAAAGGGCTCAAAGTCATGTGAAAACACTGCCAAAAGTTTTTATGCTTGTCCCAAGTCAGAAAGCACAACATTGGTTGTCTCTAGAAATCAGTATATCTGAATGATTTTGTCTTGAGTTTGATGATGATGGCACATCTTTGATAGCTTTTGTTAAAATTATTCACAATTTGTTCGAATGTTATATCCATTTGGTTATTGTCAAGGACAGTATGTTGACCTCTAAACATCTTTGTTTTTTTTTTTGTCAGTTGATTGCTGTCTCATTGATTTTTGTTTTTTTTTATCAACATTTCCTTGTATTCACAAACTGCCTCTGTGGTCTTGTGGGTTCTAAACACCAGGTGGTTCAACCAAAGACTTTAAAATTGGCTATGCATCATTGAGGAGTAAAAGCAAAGACTGATCAGCTCAGAGCCAGAATAGTGTGTTTGAGTAGGGTCTTCCTACAGACTGTGTAGAATACCTTGTAAACTAGGAAGTAAAAATCCAGCTCAGCATGTTGGTCTAGTACAAAGCAGTACTGGTTAGCATTCATATTATGTTCTAGTCCTGAATATGCATTTAATTTTCCTCTGGACTTCATCCATCCATCCTTGTATTCATATCTTAATGAGCAAAATGATGAAAACTATGTTGTTTATTTTAGGTATTTTAAAGGATTCAGCTAGACCAACCTACTGGACTCCAGATGAACATATCACTAAATGCTGTGTTTGTGAAACACCATTTGGACCAAAATTGAAGATACACCATTGTCGAGCTTGTGGAGAGGGCGTGTGTGATGATTGTTCCCCAGACAAACGTCCTGTTCCTCTGAGAGGATGGGATTATCCTGTCAGAGTTTGTCAGAAATGCTTTCTAAAGAAAGATAAAGTGTGACTATGTGATAACTTCATGGTCATGTGATAACTTCACAGTCATGTGACAACTTCACAGTCATGAGACAACTTCACAGTCATATGACAACTTCATCATTCCTTATGGAATTTGTCTCTTTACTGAGACCATCTTGTGTAAATAGACCAGTTTTGAGAAATAATTATGTTATTGAAAGGCATTTAATGTTGTACAGGCTTATTATATATAACAGATTTTCAACACTATATTTTAGATAATTTTAATTAAATTGAATGCCTTCAGTACCTATGAATTACTTTTATAAGACAGCGACTCTTTTCACAAAAAATCTTACGATTAAAATTGATCGTAAGTTATACTGAAATGTGTATGACTTACGAGTATTTTTACTCTTAAGATTTTTTGTGAAAAGAGCCGCAGGTTCACAGATCAAATTGCAAAATAAAATTCAATGTATTTCTTGTTTCAAGAGTTTGGTTTTGGTGAGTTTTGCTTCAAGATTTAATCAAATATGGAAAGAAGTTTTAAAAGAATTACATAGGTTTGAAGTGATAAAACCGGTTTTAGGCTTCCATTAAAATTTGTTGGTTAAATTGTTTGTTAGATATTTTTGTATGATTTTATGTACATGTTGCCTTCTAATTAAAATACAGATCCTGTATCCATCCTTGGATTACGAAATATGACATCCCTCCATTCTCCTGTCTTTTAAATAATTGTTACGTCACCCAATGAAATTTTGTATTCAACTTTTTGAAGGTGTATATTATTACAGTAATACCCAGGGATCTTGATAAGTCTTTATAACAGTATAAGAGGGCTTTACCAGACCCTTTTAAGTGAAGCCTTGGTCTGTGTTTCAATTAGATTTTACAATTTTAACTGTCACTTTAGAGCAATTTAGTATGTGAAGAATGGGAAAATGGATTAAAGTAATAAAATGCTACATAATATTTTTCACAATTTTCTTTAAAATTCAGTTATAATTTTGTATAATGTTCTAACTCAAATATTTAATAATTTGCTTTTTTACTCTAAAAATCAGTTGTAGGAAAGAGTAGATCATGTTTATGCAATTATAATGTTTCTTCAAAAATATTTTAAGGTACACAAATGAACAGTGTAAATATTACTGTGATAAGCAAATTTTGATACAGAAATGTAATTTATTAGTGAGACTTTTCATTTAGATGAAGACAGTAATATTATGTTATCTTATGTTTAAGTCTTTTTGCAAATGCAAATATTTTTTGCTTTATTCAATAAATTACAAAAATGGATTTATAAATTTATAAAGAAGATAACTCAGATAATTTAATATTACAACAGATTGTAGAAAATATAAATGTAATTACTTTGATATATAATATGGGAATAAATATGGTTACCCCTTTATACGACCCATAAAAAATTTTGCGGTCGATATATTGGAATGATAATAGCGTTATCGTGAAATGGTCACGTCGTCATCCGAAGACAAATTGGTTTTGCACTCTAACTTTAGTTTAAGTGAATGGATCTCTATGAAATTTACCATACGGTTCAATACCACAAAAGGAAGGTTGGGATTGATTTTGGGGTTATAGGTACCAACAGTTAAGGAATTAGGGCCAAAATAAGCATTTTGTAACTTCCAGACATAACATGTGTGTTAGTGTGTGGATCTCTATGACATTGTTCCACAAGGTTCCGTATCACAAAAGGAATGCTGGGATTGATTTTGGGGTAATTGCCTCAAAATTTGAGGAATTAGGGCCAAAAAGGCAAAAACAAGCGATTTTCTAGTTTCATGACAATAACTTGTGTGTAAGTGTATGGATCTTTCTGAAATTGTACTACAAGGTTCCATATCACAAAGGGAAGCTGGGTTTGAGTTTGGGGTAATTGCCCAAAACGTTTAGGAATAAGCAAAAGGGCCAAAATAAGCATTTTTCTAGTTTCCAGACAATAACTTGTGTTCAAGTGTATGGATCTCTGAAATTGTCATGGTACCATACCACAAAGGTAAGGCTGGGATTGATTTTAATTGCCTCAAAATTTTAGGAATTATAAAAAAGGCAAAAACAAGCATTTTTCTAGTTTCAGGACAATAACTTGTGTGTAAGTGTATGGATCTTTATGAAATTGTACTACAAGGTTCCGTATCACAAAGGAAAGTTGGTTTGAGTTTGGGGTAATTGACCTAAACGTTAAGGAATTTAAATAAAAGGGGCCTAAAAAAGCATTTTTCTAATTTCAGGACAATAACTTGTGTTCAAGTGTATGGATCTCTCTGAAATTGTACTGCAAGGTACCATACCACAAAGGGAAGGCTGGGATTGAGTTTGGGGTAATGAATCATAAGGAGGTTCACAAAATTTGGGGGAGGGATTTTTTTTCCTTTTTTTCCTTTTTTTTTCTTTAAAATATTCCATTTTAAATTGGTTATTTCTGATTTATATATAAAAGCAAATAATTATGATATGGTTTGAATAGGTAAATTAAAAATTTTTAAGTTCTTAGACCACATTCATTCAAATATTTAATCACAATCCATATTCAGTGCTGTATCAATCTTGAATGTTGTGTCCATACTTGCCCCAACTGTTCAGGGTTCGACCTCTGCGGTCGTATCAAGCTGCATCCAGCGGAGCATTTTATTGATTTATATATAAAAGCAAATAATAATGATATGGTTTGATTTCATCAAAAATTGAAATATTAGGGTTCTTTGATATGCTGAATCTAACCGTGTATTTAGATTCTTAATTTTTGGTCCCGTTTTCAAATTGGTCTCTACATCAAGGTCTAAAGGGTCCAAAATTAAACTTAGTTTGATTTTAACAAAAATTGAATTCTTGGAGTTCTTTGATATGCTTAATCTAACCGTGTATGTATTTAGATTTTGGATATTGGATCATAATAGGTTAATTAAAAAATTTTAAGTTCTTAGACCACATTCATTCTGTGTCTGAAACCTATGCTGTGTCAAATATTTAATCACAATCCAAATTCAGAGCTGTATCAAGCTTGAATGTTGTGTCCATACTTGCCCAAACTGTTCAGGGTTCGACCTCTGCGGTCGTATCAAGCTGCACCCAGTGGAGCATTTTATTCCATTTTCTAAAAGCTAAAAGTATTTAATACAGACTATCTTCTTTACTTTGTTAAGTTTAATTTAAGATTCTATTATTTATATTCTTACTCATCACAATAATTTATTAATCTTAATAAACAAAACAACAACAAAATTGCACAACCTATAGCTTGAAAATAAGTCCATTGACATATGTTTTTTGGGGTTTTTTTTTTCAGGAAATAGATTGCTATAAACAATGTTTATACAAAAATATTCCTTCATTATTTGTTTTACATGTACTTTTATACCACCTTAAATGATGGGCAGAAAATAAATACCTGTATTTGGCAGGCAGCCAGAAAAATTACTTGACAGGTTGAAAAATACAAATGCTGTTATTTATATAATGTTAATGTCATATCTGGGACAGGCAGTTCATTTTAGGGCAGTTTTAAATACCATATATTGTGAAACGCCTAATTTGAGTTTATATACCTGTTTGAATTTCTTTAAAATGGCGATAGGATGTATCATATAATGTAAATGTACAGTTAAAAACTAAGTTTGATCAAATCTTTATATATGTAGGTACAATCATGTAATATATGCTTAGAATTTGCCATTTTAATCAGAACATACGGTAATAAGTTTATTTTATTTTTATTTTAAGTAAAGTGCAAGGAATTGTAAACCTACTTTATTTTAACTTGGTTGTAGTCTTGTTTGTGTGAATCAGTCTCTGAAATATCTGTTATACATGAGGGTCTGGATGGGGTTTACAGAATTGAGAATAATGGACCAAGAGTACAGAAAAATAGGCCAAAAAAGTAAAGAATAGAGATAATTTTGGTGCATCAATATAAAAAAAATAGAGAAAATGGCCTAAAAAATTAAAGATTACAAGAATGAAGGACCCCAATCCAGGCCCTCATACCCCCAACCAGACCATCATACATCTGTTTGTTTAGGCAAAGAAATCTTAGTCGGTAACTTTTCATTAGCATAAGGTTAAAATATAAAACCAATAATTTGTATAAAGGGGGTAGACCTAGGTTTGCATCAATCATTTTCATATATACATGTTCTAAGCTTTAAAGTACTGTAGATTATTTTAATTCTATTTCACATAAATGCTTAAAAGGCATCTATGAAATTGCCTATTACAAACCCATTACTGATTTTTAAAGAGTTATCTCCCTTATTAAAGGTCTGTCCCCTCCCCCCTCTTAATTTCAGTCTTAGGCCATACAAAATAAATCATTAGCTTCACTTGTTTAGATTAGTCAGGAAGTTATTATACTTGTTTAATTTTTCACATAAAAGTCATTACTGATTTTTCAAATAAAAAGAGGTATAATAATATGGTAAACAGATGAGACTGGTTCTTGAAAAGCATGGTCTAAGTACTATTTATTATATTATTGCTTTTCTGGTGGTTATCGGGTTTCTTAATGAAATTTTAAAATAGAGTGCAATATATGTGCAAGATGGTGTAAGATTATTTATTAATGATCCTTAGTCATAATTGTTATTTACCTGGATACTTAAGGCTATTCTAAATCAAATGTCTGTGTGGGTATGGAGTGTTGAAAGGTATGGTTTTGCAAGACCCTCAACCATACAATTTTAAAAAAATTTAATGCATTATTGTGTGGAAAGTTGTTTTTGAACCTTACCACCCTTATGTTATAAATATTTGATACCTTCCAACCCCACACAAACAATTTTGGAATATTCTAAGGTAGAAGCTGCTGGGATTGGTTTTCATTTGAGATTCAGAAAGATATAGAGGATTTGTTTAAACATGTAAACATGATATTGTTGGAGAATCTTAATATTACAAGAAAATTTGTGCATGCTAAATTTAAGAATTATAAGATCAGAGTTGAAACTAGACAGGATGCTATAACATGTATAAGGGCTCTATTAATTCAATCTTTTATACTTTATAATCTTTACACCAAATACATCTTGTATTATTTAAATTTTTAGCCCAAAAAAGGCCCATAAGGCAGGAATCCCTAATGATAACCCAATCAGTATAAAACCTAATAACAATATTTTTAATGTGATACTAGCTTTTTGTTTCTTTTATTGTTGATTTATTTACATGAACTTTGAACTTTGTTGATTTTTAAATTAAAATATAAATTAATTTTGTTGTTTTTTTTATATTTCAAATCCCTTATATGGTATCAATTAATGTGCCTACGGTGATGAGGTTGGGAAGAGGTGCTCTTTGCAATCTTCAAGTTGAACTACATTAAACTTCTTTTTACATATAAATGGCATGAGTAAAATTTTCTTTAGTCACCTGAACTTGGTATAATGGTATCCACAAGTCATGGAGAAGATCTGTGTTTTGTCAGTGAAAACATCTTGAAGAACATTTGAAATGTGACACTTTTTACAGATTGAGTTTATTCAAATACTAAATGGATATTTTGTCTTTAAAGTTCAACATAGGGATAGTGATCCGGCGGCAGCGGCTGCGTTAACTCACTTCTTAAAAGCTTAATATATCAGAAGGTAGAAGACCTGTATGCTTCATACTTTGTATATAGATGCCTCATGTTACGAAGTTTCCGTCAGTCATATTGTCCTTTTACGTCATTTTCATGGCTCAGTGACTACTTGGAAAAAAAGTTCAAGATTTTTTGTAATGTTAATTTCTCTCTTATTATGAGTAATAGGATAACTTTATTTGGTATGTGCGTACCTTGCAAGGTCCTCATGCCTGTCAGACAGTTTTCACTTTACCTCGACCTCATTTCATGGATCAGTGAACAAGGTTAAGTTTTCGTGGACAAGTCCATATCTCAGATAATATAAGCAATAGGTCTACTATATTTAGTGTATGATTGTAAGGTGTACATGTCCAACTGGCAGGTGTCATCTGACCTTGACCTCATTTTCATGGTTCAGAGGCAAAAGTTAAGTTTTTGTGTTTTGATCTGTTTTTTCAATACTGTATGCAATAGGTCAACTATATTTGGTGTATGGAAATATTTTACAATGTACATGTCAGTCTGGCAGGTTTTATTAGTACCTTACCGACAAAGTGCTTGAAGATATTGATTTGATATTTGGTGTATTGTTTTATCATGACAAGTTACAGATTAAGTTCTAATTTTGTTCCGATCTGACGATTTTGTGCAGAGTTATGGTCCTTGAACTTAGAAAATTCGCTCAATCAGTTTTCCGCACTTTTTTTTGGTCATGCTTGAAGGTATTGATTTGATGATTGGTATATAACTTTAACTTGACAAGTTACAGATCAAGTTCAATTTTGGTCCGGTCTAATGATTTTGTGCAGAGTTATGGTCCTTGGACTTCGAAAATTCACTCAAATAATCAGTTTTCCTCACTTTTTTTTCGTCAGACTTGGATATTGATTTGATAATTGATACTGTGAAAGTACTTTTATTCGTAGGAACCAATTTTCGTGGTTTTCGTGGATGACTTTATCCACGAATTTAAGTGTCCAACGAAATATAACAACTGTTGTCCAAATCAAGACATGAAAAGATTCCCATGTAGGTTTGACTACCGATATAATCTAGAGAATACATTGAATATCGGCAAATCTGAGACTACTATAATAGTAGTCTCAGGGCAATGCACTATGAACTACAACTGCAGGCAGGATTATACCCATTTAATCTTTAAAAACCTAAACTGTACAACTTTTGATCTTTTAATTCTCATAAAAAATATTTTTGATCGATGAAAGTCAGATTTCCGGTGATGATATGCTATGATAAAGTGTTCATTTTATATCCTCATAATTCTTGTACGGGAAATAACAATTTCATGCTGGGCTTGCTTTTGATAAGAATTAATTTCACAATTCGATGTACATTTGTAGCATTTGTTTATGTAACTGTTTTCTTTAAGTGACATGTTTATGACCTAATTAACACCTTTGATGGTTTTTAAATCTGTTGATCACTCGATCTGAGGTTAATTAGTGTCATCACTACATGGGTGCAACAATTTAAATGTTTACTTTGCAATTTCCTTCAATGGAGACAATTTATAATATTCGTTTCTAATGGCTTCAATTCTACACACTTTGTTTTTTTTTAGAAAACTATAATCCACGAAATTAAAAACCCACGAACATGTAACTTTTGCTATAACCACGAAAATTGATACCCATGAATTAAAGTACTTTCACAGTATATAGTTTTATAGTGCCAAGTTACAGATCAAGTTTGAATTTTGTTCCAGTCTGATGGTTTTGTGCAGAGTTATGGTCCTTGGACTTAGAAAATTCACTCAAATAATCAATTTTCTTCCGCAGACTGTTGTTACCTTGAAACTAGCATGTTAAAATCCAACTCAGTGCGTCTAGTACAAAGCAGGGATCATATTCATATACCTTTTAACATGGTCTTGTCCTGAATATGCATTTAATCTGCCACTGGATATTAAACAGCCACCCATCATCATTTAAATTATTATGCAAATAACAGGATTATGCTATTAATAGGTATCTGATACATCAATTTAAACAGAATATTGCAATGTAAAAAATGGATGGTTCCTGCCTTGACTCAATCCCTATATGTTTGATAAGAAAGTTTTGATGTCAGATATGATGGAAGTTAGAATGTTCAATCAAGAATATTCAAAAAGCATTAGTTTTCAAGTATTTCTTCCCTTAAGGTGAACCACAAATTTAAGTGTCAACATTAATTAAAATTTCCAATGGCAGGAATGCAGAAATCAAGCATCCATGAAAAATGGATTTTTTTTTCTCAATCCACAAAAATTAATAAATATCAACAATAATTTTAAAAAATTTATTGTTTCTGTATAGAAATGCTTAATATTTATCTGAAACACATTCATCCAAAATACATAATAAGCTCACTACTGAAGCATTAAACTGAATTAAAAGCCTCAAGTTATATGTCGGAAGGCATATTCCTTTCATTTTCATACACCCCTAGCTTTCAATTAATTGGGTTTGAGTGTTTCTGATGAAGGTGAATCCAGAGAGCAGCTTCAGAAATACAAAACTTATAAAATGTTATTTTCATTCGTAACAATAGACACTTCATAATATTTGGAAGCTAAATCAAATCACTAGAGAATGAAAATGAGGTCAGGTCCATATGAAATACTTGAAACAGACAGATCCCTAACAGCAATTACACTTACACTATTAATATTGACTTTTCATGCATAATTATCTAGGAGTAGATATGAACCTGAAAACTTACTCGTGAAACAGAGTCTGAAATCACCTGGAATGTGAAGTCAATGCCATATGCAAATAAAGTTATACTGACATATACTCCTTTACACAGTAAATTGAACTCTGACCTGACCACTGAAGCATGGTAATAGAGGACAAGGTCAGGTGACAAAACAGCATAGGCAATCTCCATATTTGATAACTCAAGTTAAACTAGGGATAAAGTACAATTGTCAACAGTGGTGATGCATTATTAATGCATACCAAGTAATGGCTACTGCTGACACTGGTCTATTGATTCAAGTAAATGAAAAAGAAAATATACTTGTATGTGTATATTTGAGATAAATACATGTAAATATGCATATATGTCAATACAGCTTACTTATTCATGGATTCATGCAGTCATATATTCATTGGGACTTTCTTTCTCTCTCACTTTCATCATTAAAGTCGGTCACTTATTCATTTTGACTTTCTTTCTCTCTCATTTCATTATTACAGTCAGTCAATTATGCAATGGGACTTTCTTTCTCTCACTTTCATCATCATAGTCTGTTACTTATTCATTTAGACTTTCGTTCTCTCTCTCTTCATTATTACAGTAAGTCATTTATGCAATGAGATTTCTTTCTCTCTCACCTTTTCAGACATATATATACAAAATAGAGTAAACACATGCAAGCAAACAAAATCACAGTCATACCTTCCAGAATAACACATTCTGAGTATACATTAACTCACATACAGAAACAAAAAGTATGCATTACAGAACTGTAAATTCAGAAATTACTCGATGTCTTTATTAATTTGAAAATGTGACAGTATCAGGTTAACAATAATAAAACTTGCATTCATAATTTCAGTAATGATTTTCCTTCATAACATTATAGCAATCTCATTAATTAGATATGACATTTTGACAGTGGTCAAGGATTAGCAAGAATTAATTTCTGAATTTACAGTAATCAAATCTGTTAAAACAATATCACAGTATAATATTAAAATTTCCCAGTTAAAAAGTACAATTTGAACCTTTCTATGTTTTATCTGATTTTATATCCAGAATTTCCAACGATATCAATCCACTGGATGCCCACTGGGAGGTTCATCATAAACATATGCTTAGTTGTTATGTTATGGTTCAGTGATCATGAATGTTTAGTAAAGAATTTCCAATATATAACTCCACCTAGTCCACAAACTTCTAGCAGGATTATCACAATTAAAATCATCTTATTGGTCATCACTCTGAAAATGGGAAAGAAGTAAAGATATTGCTTATTTGTATGATATATATCCTTTTCCTTACACTTTCAACAGATAATCTGCATTTAAATAGACTATCTACAAACCTCTGGATATACATGTTTGTATCCTAAAAGCTGTAGTTAACTATTGTAATTGAGGAAACAGAAATTTATCAGAATTCAAACATAAATCTCGCAATTTTTAGTTTTCTGTGGAGAGTTTTTTCTTTAGCCAAAGTCTTGTCTAATTTTCTTCAACTTATGGTTTTAGATTCCGGTTGGTATCTTTTCCCTTCTTGTGCTTAAGAGTTTGACAGAGACTCAAAAGATTAATCTTTGCACTCAAGTTTCTTCCTACAATAGGACAAATTATTATGAAAATACACTAATCATTGGTAAATGTATAGAAAGTTACATGAAATCACATGACAGTTAGATGATTCAAATCGCCTCCTTTGTTTTCTTGGTTTCAAAAGATAACTAACTTACTGCACTAAAACAAACAGCAAATGCAATTTTTCACTGTTTAAATCTTACCTCATTGCCATGGTTTTAAGGATTTTCTACTTTTAGATAAATTTGAATCTGTATCAATCAGCTGAAAAGAAAAGTTTAATATTAAAACACAAAATAAAAAGTAGTTTATAGAAAAATTGTAAGGGTTCTAGGAACCCAGTGTCTCGCTACTTTTGCTGTTAGTCAAAGGCTCAACAAAAATGAGGAAAAATTATTAAAATTTTCCTCTAGATACTATCTTTTGATTGTAAGAAGTTCTGTTCAAGTCTTGTAAAAATCCAAGAAGGTTTGATATTTGGTGTATTGTTTTATCATGACAAGTTACAGATTAAGTTCTAATTTTGTTCCGATCTGACGATTTTGTGCAGAGTTATGGTCCTTGAACTTAGAAAATTCGCTCAATCAGTTTTCCGCACTTTTTTTTGGTCATGCTTGAAGGTATTGATTTGATGATTGGTATATAACTTTAACTTGACAAGTTACAGATCAAGTTCAATTTTGGTCCGGTCTAATGATTTTGTGCAGAGTTATGGTCCTTGGACTTGAAAATTCACTCAAATAATCAGTTTTCCTCACTTTTTTCGTCAGACTTGGATATTGATTTGATAATTGATACTGTGAAAGTACTTTTATTCGTGGGAACCAATTTTCGTGGTTTTCGTGGATGACTTTATCCACGAATTTAAGTGTCCAACGAAATATAACAACTGTTGTCCAAATCAAGACATGAAAAGATTCCATGTAGGTTTGACTACCGATATGATCTAGAGAATACATTGAATATCGGCAAATCTGAGACTACTATAATAGTAGTCTCAGGGCAAATGCACTATGAACTACAACTGCAAACTGTACAACTTTTGATCTTTTAATTCTCATAAAAAATATTTTTGATCGATGAAAGTCAGATTTCCGGTGATGATATGCTATGATAAAGTGTTCATTTTATATCCTCATAATTCTTGTACGGAAATAACAATTTCATGCTGGGCTTGCTTTTGATAAGAATTAATTTCACAATTCGATGTACATTTGTAGCATTTGTTTATGTAACTGTTTTCTTTAAGTGACATGTTTATGACCTAATTAACACCTTTGATGGTTTTAAATCTGTTGATCACTCGATCTGAGGTTAATTAGTGTCATCACTACATGGGTGCAACAATTTAAATGTTTACTTTGCAATTTCCTTCAATGGAGACAATTTATAATATTCGTTTCTAATGGCTTCAATTCTACACACTATTTGTTTTTTTGAAAACTATAATCCACAAATTAAAACCCACGAACATGTAACTTTTGCTATAACCACAAAATTGATACCACGAATTAAAGTACTTTCACAGTATATAGTTTTATAGTGCCAAGTTACAGATCAAGTTTGAATTTTGTTCCAGTCTGATGGTTTTGTGCAGAGTTATGGTCCTTGGACTTAGAAAATTCACTCAAATAATCAATTTTCAACATTTTTTTTCGTCATGCTTGAAGATATTGACTTGATATTTGTTATATAGTTTACACCATGACAAGTTACCATGAATTTTTAACCGGTAGTGGAATATGTATTGTCAGGCAATACTCACAGAATGCTCGTTTGACCTTGACCTTTTCACGCTTCATTGCTCAATGTTAAGGTTTTGTGTCTTGGTCTGTTTTTCTAATACTCTATGCAATAGGTCAACTATATTTGGTGTATGGAAACCTACCACTAAATTCTTCAAACAATTTACCAAAGAAATGGAAAAAAATGCAAAATGTCATTTTGTCTTTTAAAAGTCTTTTAAAAAATGAGTTCTTTCCCTTTGAACAGAAATCTACCAATTAATAAATATTTCATCAAAAATTTAATTCTAGGGAAAGGGCTTTAACTGAACAAAGAGAAAAGCTAAAATTGTGAAAATTGAACTTAACCTGTAACTTGTCATGATAAATCAATAAACCAAATATCAAATCAATATCTTCAAGCACGAAGAAAAAAAGTCTGGAAAACTGATTTGCCGGACTGACAGATGGACAGACAGACAGATGAAGTGCAAACCTAAAGTCCCCTTCGACTTCGTCGGTAGGGGACCAAAAAAGTTCCAATGGCAGGTATGCAGAAATCAAGCATCTGTAAACAAATATATTTTTTTCTCAATCCAAAAAAAAATAATATGTATCAACAATAATTTAAAAATATTTATTGTTTCTGTATAGAAATGCTCAACATTTATCTGATACACAGTCATCCAAAATACATAATAAGCTCACTACTGAAGCATGAAACTGAATTAAAAGTCTCATGTCGGAGACATATTCCTTGCATTTTTATACACCCCTAGCTTTTATTTGGCATACATGTGACAGAGTTGTCAAGTCACAACTGGAGATTTGAAAATTTTCAGCTGGAGTTTGGGCCTCATAACTGGAGATGTTTTTTAAGACAGTATTACTATTAATGTATTCTCTCTGTATTGTAACTTTGTGGAAGATTTGTCATCACTAACATAAACTATTTGTATGTGTTATTCTCCCTTACTCTTCTGTCATCTATCATTGTATATTCTTCAATTCCCACTTCCATTTATGGTTTAAGTGATTTAAAATTACTCCATTTTTCTAGTTAACATTCAATTTGCCAGAATAAGCATGAACTCTCACCTATAAAAAATGTTCAGGTCAATAAATTTCTTATAAATTTCAATTTGAGCATACACCTTATCGCTATTTGTCCGCCATTACTGGATATCACACAGGTTCCCGTAAAATTTTGACGTCATAAAACAAAATATCTGACGCCACAATGGAAAAGTGATTGTTGTATGCGTCAAAAGTTCAAGCGGCCGGGTCAGCCGGGATTAGCGATAAGGTGTATTGGAAAGAAGTATAGATCTCTCAAATAATTTGCAAAATGTTATTTTCTTATTTGTCCTAAGACATTTAAAATCATTAAATTACCATCCTTATATGATTCTTTGTTTAATTTGTATTTTGTTTATATTATTTTAACAATTTGGAGGGTAACTTAAAACAAGATAAGACAGGGGAAGTAACCCAAACTTTCTTTTAATTGTTTTCAAATACACAAAGCTTTTATTACATAATGGCAGTTAGCCCGAGGTAAGAATCGTTAATTAATAGTTTGTTTGACACCCAAGCTGTCAAGTAAAGCCATATAATTATACAAGTTCTTTGATTTGAAGGTAAAAATTACCTTCATCAGTGACACTATAAAACGTAATTAATGTTGACATCGATGATAATAAAAAATAGAGACTGACAATTTTTTTTGGTTGAAAATTTGAAAAAAAAACGAAAGATTTGAATTATTAATGGGAGGGATGGAAGAGGGCTTAAAATGTCACATGTCTGAATTGGGTTCGAGTGTTTCTGATGAAAGTGAATCCAGAGAGGAGCTACAGACATAAACAACTTATAAAATGTTATTTTCATTTGTAAAAATAGACACTTTATGATATTTGGAAGCTAAATCACTAGAGAATGAAAATGAGGTCAGGTCCATATGAAATATTTGTTACAGACAGATCCCTGACAGCAAATACACTTACACTATTAATATTGACTTGTCATGCATAATTCTCAAGGAGCAGATATGAACCTGAAAACTTACTCGTGAAACAGACCTAAGTCTGAAATTGTCTGGAATGTGAAGTCAATGCCATATGCAAATAAAGTCATACTGACATATACTCCTTTACACAGTAAATTGAACTCTGACCTTACCACTGAAGCATGGTAATAGAGGACAAGGTCAGGTGACAAAACAGCATAGGCAATCTCCATATTTGATAACTCAAGTTAAACTAGGGATAAAGTACAATTGTCAACAGTGGTGATGCATTAATGCATACCAAGTGATGGCTACTGCTGACACTGGTCTATTGATTCAAGTAAATGAAAAAGGAAATATACTTGTATGTGTATATTTGAGATAAATACATGTAAATATGCATATATGTCAATACAGCTTACTTATTCATGGATTCATGCAGTCATATACTCATTGGGACTTTCTTTCTCTCTCACTTTCATCATTATAGTCGGTCACTTATTCATTTTGACTTTCTTTCTCTCTCATTTCATTATTACAGTCAGTCAATTATGCAATGGGACTTTCTTTCTCTCTCACTTTCATCATCATAGTCTGTTACTTATTCATTTAGACTTTCGTTCTCTCTCACTTTCATTATTACAGTAAGTCATTTATGCAATGAGATTTCTTTCTCTCTCACTTTTTTCAGACATACATATACAAAATAGAGTAAACACATGCAAACAAACAAAATCACAGTCATACCTTCCAGAATAACACATTCTGAGTATACATAAACTCACATACAGAAACAAAAAAGTATGCATTACAGAACTGTAAATTCAGAAATTACTGCGATGTCTTTATTAATTTGAAAAATGTGACAGTATCAGGTTAACAATAATAAAAACTTGCATTCATAATTTCAGTAATGATTTTCCTTCATAACATTATAGCAATCTCATTAATTAGATATGACATTTTGACATTGGTCAAGGAGTCGCAAGCATTAATTTCTGTAATTACAGTAATCAAATCTGTTTAAACAATATCACAGTATAATATTAAAATTTCCCAGTTAAAAAGTACAATTTGGACCTTTCCATGTTTTATCTGATTTTATATCCAGAATTTCCAACGATATCAATCCACTGGATGCCCACTGGGAGGTTCATCATAAACATATGCTTAGTTGTTATGTTATGGTTCAGTGATCATGAATGTTTAGTAAAGAATTTCCAATATATAACTCCACCTAGTCCACAAACTTCTAGCAGGATTATCACAATTAAAATCATCTTATTGGTCATCACTCTGAAAATGGGAAAAAGTAAAGATATTGCTTATTTGTGTGATATATATCCTTTCCTTACACTTTCAACAGATAATCTGCATTTAAATAGACTATCTACAAACCTCTGGATATACATGTTTGTATCCTAAAAGCTGTAGTTAACTATTGTAATTGAGGAAACAGAAATTTATCAGAATTCAAACATAAATCTCGCAATTTTTAGTTTTCTGTGGAGAGTTTTTTCTTTAGCCAAAGTCTTGTCTAATTTTCTTCAACTTATGGTTTTAGATTCCCGGTTGGTATCTTTTCCCCTTCTTGTGCTTAAGAGTTCGACAGAGACTCGAAAAGATTAATCTTTGCACTCAAGTTTCTTCCTACAATAGGACAAATTATTATGAAAATACACTTATCATTGGTAAATGTATAGAAAGTTACATGAAATCACATGACAGTTAGATGATTCAAATCGCCTCCCTTTGTTTTCTTGGTTTCAAAAGATAACTAACTTACTGCCCTAAAACAAACAGCAAATGCAATTTTTCACTGTTTAAATCTTACCTCATTGCCATGGTTTTAAGGATTTTTCTACTTTTAGATAAATTTGAATCTGTATCAATCAGCTGAAAAAGAAAAGTTTAATATTAAAACACAAATATAAAAATGTAGCTAATATAGAAAATATTAAATCGTATTTATGGAGTTCTATCGGAAACCCAGTTTGATCTACTACTTTAAACTTTATGCTGTTAGTACGAAAGGCATCATTACAAAAATGGGAGAAAGAAATTATTAAAAATTTTCCTCTAGATACTATCTTTTGATTGTAAGAAGTTCTGTTCAAGTCTGGTAAAATCCAAGAAGGTTTATGAATCTAATAAATTTTTAAAAACTTTAACTGCAGACTGATCGTAATGTTAACTTGAATAAAACTAAGTCCATTTATAAGTAATATATGGAAAAACAGGAAATAAATTTTTACAAAATTTCCTTCTAGATACTAGCTTTTGATCATAAACAAGCTTCTGTCTGGATAGTTTAAGAAAGTTATTAAAATTTTGAAAGCTTTAACCACAGAGTGAATGTAATGTTAACTGGCAGAAAAACTAAGTCCATTTATAAGTAAAATACGGATAAACAGGATTTTTTTTTAACAAAATTTACTTTTGAATACTATCTTATGATCACAAACAAGCTTCTGTCCAAGTGTGGTACAAATCCAGGATAGTTTAAGAAAGTTATTAAAATTTGAAAAACTTTAACCACAGAGTGAATGTTATGTTAACTGGCAGAAAAACTAAGTCCATATATGAGTAAAATACGGATAAACAGGATTTTTTTTTTACAAAATTTTCTTCTGGATACTATCTTATGATTATAAACAAGCTTCTGTCCAAGTTTGGTACAAATCTAGGATAGTTTAAGAAAGTTATTAAAATTTGAAAAACTTTAACCACAGAGTGAATGTAATGTTAACTGCGCAGAAAGAACGAAGTCCATTTATGAGTAAAATAGCGGATAAACAGTCATTTTTTGTATCCAAAATTTACTTCTGGATGGACTATCTTATGATCATAAACAAGCTTCTGTCCAAGTTTGGATGAAATGCAGGATAGTTTAAGACAAGTTATTAAAATTTCAAAACTTTAACCACAGAGTGACCATATTTGTTATGGACGCCGCACGATGCCGTCTGGAATGTAGGATTGCTATGTCTCAGCTTTGTGACAAAAGTCGCAGGCTCGACAAAAGCTAGCTTTCATTTATTGGCATGGGGCTATGCCATTAAAACTGATGTGGGAGGGTAGGATAGGGACCTCCAAAATCCAACCACAACCAACACACTTTCTTTTGAGTATATTTTTCATGCATCAAATGGACATACAACCATAGATGACATGTGACCCATGTCTAAAATCAAAACTGCCGTATATCCACCCACATTTGTTTAAATGGTAATAGCCCTAATGACTAACTCATCTTTGGTAACTTCAGGATAATGTGGTTGTCTAACATATTGATAAATGTTGTTGTTGTCAGGCGAGACAAAGCTTGAACAATATTGGTTTTGTTTGTAAATCCTATTACTACCTGTATCTATATCAAAGAATAAGGGTAATTCCAAAGTACATATAAACGATAACTTTTGATAAGGATGAGATCAATCGTCCTTGATGATGTTTATTATTCCTATGAATGAACTAATAAAATGTTGTCCATTATTACAACCCAAATGTGGGTTGTAAGGGACAACTTATTATCCCTGATGATTGATAGTTAAAACTTGTAGTATAATGAAGGTTTCGTCTCCAAATTATTAGAACATTCTATTTTATATATTTATATATGTATCATTAAACAAAATTTAATCAAACACTGTATTGCCTCATGGTTTGTTTTAAGGGTTAAGCATAATAATTCAATTACATACTTATATTTTTGTATTAATATTGTGTTTCTTATGATTGTAATGTTCTTTTTATCAAAAATTATAAGATCTATCAAATTTCCTATATTGTGAATTCATTATTATTCTGGGATACCTGTTTTTGTTGATTTCTTGGGTAAAGTTTAACCATGAATCCAAACGTTCAATGAAGGACACATTTTCTATAGACTTTTATGCAGGTTTTGGTGAAACCATGAAATTAAATATCCTCTGAAATACAATTTTTTTATCAATCCACGAAATTTGGTACCCAGGAAGATAAATGCATCCACAGAATACATTTTAATATTCTCATACCCTATCTCGTGTCCTTCCTAAGGTTTCCTCTGTCTTCCTAACTCATCAATAATTTCACGCCTATTTCATCAGTTTCGCTGCTATCTGATGTGTCCTTGCAATACTATCTGTGGCTCGATTCAAAGACTGAGTTCCTGATACAGTTTGTTTCTCTGAGAAGCTGCCATTTGCTATTTAAATAAAATGTAACATTACTTTTCAAATGCATATTTAGGAACATTTCAATTTAAGAGTGCAGCTTTTTCAACCTTGCATTGCCCTGATCCTTAATTCTTTTTTTCAAACTGAACATTTCTGGACATTTAACTTGTCTTCTAGAATCGACTTTAAGGTTTTAAAAAATTTATAAGCAATGGTAAATTTGAAGGTGATATTCATAATGAAAATTATGTCTTGAAAAATGATCAAAGTTGTTGGAAAAACGTCAAATTATTGTTGTGCTAGTATTACTCAAGTTTTTCTTGTTAAACATTTTATAAATTGTGGGGTTTGATTGTGGGTTCAAGTTGATCAATCATTTATTTTCTGTGTAATGTTTGTTGACATTTGTTACTCTGTTCATCTTTTTCTTTTAGCCATAGAATTGTCTTTCTTTGACTTATTACTTTCATTGTCCCCTAGGCATCCTTGTCATTTTTTTATTACTGAAATTCCAATGAATATTTATGGTATACCCTGTAGCAATAATTTTGATTTTTTCTCATTGTTAATTTTTACCTCATCTCTATCAAAACCAAAATTATCAGATCCTCTTCCTGTAGCTCCTTTACTCTTCTTCTGCAAAATAAAATAATACCAACCATTTAAATTTCAATTGCAAATAGATTCTCTTCACTGTAAACCTCAGCCACAGGCCCATGGCTCATTTCTTAGAAAATTGAGAAAATTAGTAGAAATTCTTACATGCCCCAATTGAAATTTTACAAGCCAGGGCTGGTGGGTCTGTGATCAAGCATGAAAACTGAATCCAGATTTGTTTGTTTTTTAAAGTAATTTCCTAGTAATTATAACTTGTCAACAAAAAGCCGTTATACATGCTTACGTTTTTTTAGCAGTCTAATCATAAGGTGAGAAAATTAACCCCTTCGCCCTTAATTTTCATTTGTTATTTTTTCCTGCAAAATGAAACTATCTAGCATGATTGTATGCAGTCACTTATGGTTGGTTATTAAATTGCATGGCTTAGATGCACAAAAAATTTATTTTACTTTTCTACACATTTATATCCTGCCTTTTGTTGGTTAAACTATTCATTTTAATTTTGTTTTGGACAAAGTTATTTTTTCAGTTCTTACAAGGCCAGAATATTAATGTTCAAAATCCTTCCCCTTAGATGATAAACTTGAGGTGCTAGGTTGCTTTGTTGTTAAAATTAACTGTTTTTCTCCATTAGTCCTACTTACCACATTTTTTGTTATATTATCTAAGTCTCGTCTGTAGTTTCGTATTCTGGATATTTGTTGAGATCTGTAAGAAATAGGGGCCATCTTTGCTTCACCTTCCATTTCCTGTAGCTGAAATGTACAGTAATAACAAAATTATGGACCCAATTTTTAAAAAAAAAAATTTCCAAAGTAAACTTGTTTCTTCATGTTCATTGAATGCTTGATTCTTTGAGCTTTTTATACCAATTTAAGAAAAATATACTAAGTCTATGATCAAAAATGATTTTCACTTCAACTAACCTTGACATATTATTTTATTTTTGTCTTGCCTGCTATGCCCTAAAACAAACAGCAAATGCAATTTTTCACTGTTTAAATCTTACCTCATTGCCATGGTTTTAAGGATTTTTCTACTTTTAGATAAATTTGAATCTGTATCAATCAGCTGAAAAAGAAAAGTTTAATATTAAAACACAAAATAAAAAGTAGCTTATAGAAAAAATTCGTAAGGGTTCTGCGGAACCCAGTGTCTCGCCTACTTTTGCTGTTAGTCGAAGGCTCAACAAAAATGGGGAAAAAATTATTAAAAATTTTCCTCTAGATACTATCTTTTGATTGTAAGAAGTTCTGTTCAAGTCTGGTAAAAATCCAAGAAGGTTTATGAATCTAATAAATTTTTTAAAAACTTTAACTGCAGACTGTACGTAATGTTAACTTGAATAAAACTAAGTCCATTTATAAGTAATATACGGAAAAACAGGAAATAAATTTTTACAAAATTCCTTCTAGATACTAGCTTTTGATCATAAACAAGCTTCTGTCTAAGTTTGGTACAAATCCAGGATAGTTTAAGAAAGTTATTAAAATTTTGAAAGCTTTAACCACAGAGTGAATGTAATGTTAACTAGCAGAATAACTAAGTCCATTTATAAGTAAAATACGGATAAACAGGATTTTTTTTTTTAACAAAATTTACTTTTGAATACTATCTTATGATCACAAACAAGCTTCTGTCCAAGTGTGGTACAAATCCAGGATAGTTTAAGAAAGTTATTAAAATTTGAAAAACTTTAACCACAGAGAGAATGTTATGTTAACTGGCAGAAAAACTAAGTCCATATATGAGTAAAATACGGATAAACAGGATTTTTTTTTTTTACAAAATTTTCTTCTGGATACTATCTGATGATTATAAACAAGCTTCTGTCCAAGTTTAGTACAAATCTAGGATAGTTTAAGAAAGTTATTAAAATTTGAAAAACTTTAACCACAGAGTGAATGTAATGTTAACTGGCAGAAAAACTAAGTCCATTTATGAGTAAAATACGGATAAACAGCATTTTTTTTCCAAAATTTACTTCTGGATACTATCTTATGATCATAAACAAGCTTCTGTCCAAGTTTGGATGAAATGCAGGATAGTTTAAGAAAGTTATTAAAATTTCAAAAACTTTAACCACAGAGTGAATATTTGTGGACGCCGCCGATGCCGTCGGAATGTAGGATTGCTATGTCTCGCTTTTGTGACAAAAGTCGCAGGCTCGACAAAAACGCTAGCTTTCATTTATTGGCATGGGGCTATGCCATTAAAACTGATGTGGGAGGGTAGGATGGGACCTCCAAAATCCAACCACAACCAACACACTTTCTTTTGAGTAATTTTTCATGCATCAAATGGACATACAACCATAGATGACATGTGACCCATGTCTAAAATCAAAACTGCCGTACATATCCACCCACATTTGTTTAAATGGAATAGCCCTAATGACTAACTCATCTTTGGTAACTTCAGGGATAATGTGGTTGTCTACTATTGATATGTTGTTGGTCAGGCGGACAAAGCTTCGAACAATATTGGTTTTGTTTGTAAATCCTATTACTACCTGTATCATATCAAAGAATAAGGGTAATCCAAAGTACAAAAAAACATAACTTTTGATAAGGATGAGATCATCGTCCTTGATGATGTTTTATTATTCCTATGAATGAACAATAAAATGTTGTCCATTATTACAACCCAAATGTGGGTTGTAAGGGACAACCTTATTATCCCTGATGATTGATAGTTAAAACTTGTAGTATAATGGAGGTTTCGTCCCAAATTATTAGAACATTCTATTTTATATATTTATATATGTATCATCTAAACAAAATTTAATCAAACACTGTATTGCCTCATGGTTTGTTTTAAGGGTTAAGCATAATAATTCAATTACATACTTATATTTTTGTATTAATATTGTGTTTCTTATGATTGTAATGTTCTTTTTATCAAAAATTGTTAGATCTATCAAATTTCCTATATTGTGAATTCATTATTATTCTTGGGATACCTGTTTTTTGTTGATTTCGTAGGTATAGTTTCACCATGAATCCAAACGTTCAATGAAGTACGCATTTTCTATAGACTTTTATGCAGGTTTTGGTGAAACCATGAAATTAAATATCCTCTGAAATACAATTTTTTATCAATCTACGAAATTTGGTACCCAGGAAGATAAATGCATCCACAGTATACATTTTAATATTCACATACCCTATCTCGTGTCCTTCCTAAGGTTTCCCTCTGTCTTCCTAACTCATCAATAATTTCCACGCCTATTTCATCAGTTTCGGCTGCTATCTGATGTGTCCTTGCAATACTATCTGTGGCTCGATTCAAAGACTGAGTTCCCTGATACAGTTTGTTTCTCTGAGAAGCTGCCATTTGCTATTTAAATAAAAATGTAACATTACTTTTCAAATGCATATTTAGGAACATTTCAATTTAAGAGTGCAGCTCTTTCAACCTTGCATTGCCCTGATCCTTATTCTTTTTTCAAACTGAACATTTCTGAACATTTAACTTGTCTTCTAGAATCGACTTTAAGGTTTTAAAAAATTTATAAGCAATGGTAAATTTGAAGATGATATTCATAATAAAAATTATGTCTTGAAAAATGATCAAAATTGTTGGAAAAACGTCAAATTATTGTTGTGTGAGTATTACTCAAGTTTTTCTTGTTAAACATTTTATAAATTGTGGGGTTTGATTGTGGGTTCAAGTTGATCAATCATTTATTTTCTGTGTAATGTTTGTTGACATGTGTTACTCTGTTCATCTTTTCTTTTAGCCATAGAATTGTCTTTCTTTGACTTATTACTTTCATTGTCCCTAGGCATCCTTGTCATTTTTTATTACTGAAATTCCAATGAATATTTATGGTATACCCTGTAGCAATAATTTTATTTTTCTCATTGTTAATTTTTACCTCATCTCTATCAAAACCAAAATTATCAGATCCTCTTCCTGTAGCTCCTTTACTCTTCTTCTGCAAAATAAAATAATACCAACCATTTAAATTTCAATTGCAAATAGATTCTCTTCACTGTAAACCTCAGCCACAGGCCCATGGCTCATTTCTTAGAAAATTGAGAAAATTAGTAGAAATTCTTACATGCCCCAATTGAAATTTTACAAGCCAGGGCTGGTGGGTCTGTGATCAAGCATGAAAACTGAATCCAGATTTGTTTGTTTTTTAAAGTAATTTCCTAGTAATTATAACTTGTCAACAAAAAGCCGTTATACATGCTTACGTTTTTTTTTAGCAGTTTAATCATAAGGTGAGAAAATTAACCCCTTCGCCCTTAATTTTCATTTGTTATTTTTTTCTGCAAAATGAAACTATCTAGCATGGTTGTATGCAGTCACTTATGGTTGGTTATTAAATTGCATGGCTTAGATGCACAAAAAATTTATTTTACTTTTCTACACATTTATATCCTGCCTTTTGTTGGGTAAACTATTCATTTTAATTTTGTTTTGGACAAAGTAATTTTTCAGTTCTTACAAGGCCAGAATATTAATGTTCAAAATCCTTCCCCTTAGATGATAAACTTGAGGTGCTAGGTTGCTTTGTTGTTAAAATTAACTGTTTTTCTCCATTAGTCCTACTTACCACATTTTTTGTTATATTATCTAAGTCTCGTCTGTAGTTTCGTATTCTGGATATTTGTTGAGATCTGTAAGAAATAGGGGCCATCTTTGCTTCACCTTCCATTTCCTGTAGCTGAAATGTACAGTAATAACAAAATTATGGACCCAATTGTAAAAAAAAATTTTTCCAAAGTAAACTTGTTTCTTCATGTTCATTGAATGCTTGATTCTTTGAGCTTTTTATACCAATTTAAGAAAAATATACTAAGTCTATGATCAAAAAATGATTTTCACTTCAACTAACCTTGACATATTATTTTATTTTTGTCTTGCCTGCTACAAAAATCGCAGTATGCGAAAAATAGGTATTACAATCTGGAGGCTACAGCAACTGCGTAAACTATTTGAAGCTTTATATTTCAGAAGGTAGAAGACCTGGATGTTTCATACCTTGTGTGCAGATACCTTATGTTATGAAGTTTCTGTCTGTCATATGACCTCATTTTCATGTTCAGTGACAGCTTGAAAAAAATAGTTTTTGTTAAATGAAATACTCATTTATTATGAGTAATGGGATAACTATATTTGGTATATGGGTTCCTTGCAACGTCTACATGTCCATCAGGTAGAATTAACCTGACCTCGACCTTATTCCATGGATCAGTGATCAAGGTTGAAGTTACGTGGTAAAGTCTGTATCTCAGATACTATGAGCAATAGGTCAACTATATTTGGTGTATGGATTGATTGTAAGGTGTTCATGTCCGACCAACAGGTTTCATTTGACCTTGACCTTCACTTCATGGTTCATTGCACAATGTTTAGTTTTTCGTGGTTGTGTGTATTTCTCAGATACTTTCAGCAATAGGGCCACTATATTTGGTGTATGGAATGATTGTTAGGTGAACATATCCATCTGTTAGGTTTCATTTGACATCGACATCATTTTCATGGTTCATTGGACAATTTTAGTTTTTGTTGTTGGGTCTATTTCTCAGATATTATTAGCAATAGGTCAATTATATTTAGTGTATTGAAACAATTGGGAGGTATACATGTCTGTCTGGCAGGGTTCATATGACCTTGACCTCATTTTCATGGTTCATTGGTCAATGGTAAGTTTTCTAAATTTTGTCAGTTTATCAGATATTATAAGCAATATGTCAACTATATTTGCTGTATGGAATGATTGTAAGGTGTACATGTCTGGCAGGGTTCATTTGAACTTTACTTTATTTCCCTGGTTCATTGGTCATTGTTAAGATTTTGTGGTTTGATCAGTTTCTCAGGTGCTACCTATTGGTGCTTGTTAAGTCTGCACTGGTATATTGTCCACACCCTCCTTTTCGTCACCAACAATTCAGGAAAAAAACTTGTTTTCACTTGTTGAAAACATCTATGGGAACTCTGGTAATTTCAAAGCGTGTGTGATTGTTTGCAGTATTTCATGGATAACGCAGTTTTCCATCATCAATTAGAAGTTGAAAATGCTTGTAAATGATTCTAGAACACTTTATATTATAAGTGTTGAAATAAGCCAAAATCAAAAGAAAAACAATTATTTTTCAATGACTGGATATCACTAAAGAATACAACTTTGAAACGAATTCAGCCAAGTATTGTCCATGTTTTTTTTCTCCAAAATCAAGATTGCCAGGCAGGGGTGCAGATTATAGAGTACCAGGGCTGCTCTGGCTCCCAAAAAGTTGGAGCCAGAAAAATCGCCAGCTCCTATATTTTGTCGCCAGTTTTGAAAACTTTAGAACCAGCTAGAGTCTTTATTTAGTCTACCAAAATTTAAACAATGTTCAATTTAAATTTCTTATGCACTCAGCCTGCACTTTACATAATTTAACATGTAATACTAAGTAAGTTATTGCATAGGGTTTATATACATACAACAAAACAACATGTGTACTTTATCATGTTTATTTTCTTGTGTCAGTATTTCATATGTAGAAGAATATAAATTAGCTTATGGTCTGTATACTCTACAAAATTAGAGAAAATGTCTTTAAATTAAATTATAAATTATAGAAAAAAATGGGTAATTGAATGAAGAAAATAAAATAAGAGGTGTTTAAATTTACAGAATAGTGAAAATTTGTATTAAAAAAAAAAGATGACAGAAAAAGATGACAAAAGGCATCCTACGCATACTGCTACTAAGACCCTCTTTAACTCTTCCCATAACTCAAATGACCTAAACATGTAAATTCTAAAGCAAGAACTATGTAGAAATATCTTAGACATGTCTAAAGTAGGTATCTCAATGATTAGAAAAGTAAAATTGAGTTATCTTTCTTTATTCGGTGTGCTCCTTCTTTGGAGGATTATAAACAGTACGTAGAACAAGTCACAAGGTGAACAATGGCGGTCGGTTTTGTTATTTTCGTTATCATAACTGAGGGCAGTCAAAGACAAATTTCGCCTGAATTTGCTATTTTTCAACGGAAATAAGTAAACGATGTTTTTAACAAGTTAATTATGGTTTTGATTTCTGTCAGTTACGCTTTCTTCATACAACTACGGTAAACATTGCAAATTGTGGAGTCGACGGTATGACCATTTCTTCAAAGACAAAATGCCGACTGACCAATTCTATTTGAATTAATTAATGTTGATGATCATTAATGACCCATCTGATAAATGGATTACCTGTAACAACAGATTATGGCACCTGTTGTAACTGTTGATTAGCTTGGGGTCGTAAACAAAGTCATAAACTTGTCGCCAGGTAAAAATTTTTACAACTTATTTCTTTTAACTTTTACCAATTAAAATGAAGATCGATATTGTCAAGAAATGAAAATTGTAGGAAAATGTTGGCGCCAGAAATATCGCCAGCAGCCGTATTTTGTCGCCAGATGAAATAAAAAATCGCAAAATGCGACATTGGCGACGCACAGCCGGTCCCTGGAGTACTATTAGCAAGAAATAGGAGAAAACTGAATGAAAGTAGCTTTGCTCTATAAAGAAAGAAACTTAACCCATAGGTTAGATAAAAGATAGACCCAGAGTACACTTACAATGAAGTTTGCTTCTTCAATATTTCTCTCTGCATGGCGAATGGCTGTCTTTTTTTCCTCTGTAAAATAATAAGGTATTAATTAGAAAAAAGAAAACAAATTGTCAAACCTATTCAATAAAATACCAAAATATATTTGTAAAGACCATTGGTTCCAAGCCAGTTATTTTTTCCAGACTTGTATGCCAAATTTCATTCTGGTTAAGCTGAGAGGTAGCAGAACCGAACACCAAATGCAGGTTTGCCACTTGTAATAAATAGAGAATGTGGGTACAGATGATGACCTTGCTTGCATATAACGTTATAAAGGGACATAACTCAAAAACAGTAAAAAGTGCCGGCACCTAAATTCAAACTAGATCTGAGTTTTGTGGAAATAAGCATTGTGTATAAGTGTCATAACATTGAGGCAAACTTAAGTTATAGAACAAAAAACGAAAAATTCAGCAATTTTTCCATTTGTAAGGGGGGATAACTCTGGAACAGTAAAAATGACGCCACCTAAATTCGAACGAAATCTGTGTTTTGTGGTAATAAGCATTGTGAATAAGTTTCATAACATTTGGTTGAGGCAAACTAAAGTTAGAGAAAGGAAACTAATTTTGGGATGGACGGACGTGCGTACGGACAAGGGTAACTCTTAATGTCCCCTCTGCTGCAGTGGGGGCATAACTAGTTAAGAAATAATTTTTATGTTTTAGTAATCTATTTAACTACACTCTTTCCCTAGCATAAATATACTTTTACTGTTATAAAAGTCAAATGATAAGTATTACTATACATAAAAATGAAATTAAAGACCATTGCAAGATTTTTTTTTGTCTGTGATAAAGTTTTGCATAAATTCTGCTTCATATGTGTACAAAAACAAGTCAGCCAGTTGGGGTGAACGATTATATGCATTACCCATTGGAATACCACCTGTCTACTGAAATATCAAACACAAAACTCAATGGTTACAAATATGTTGTTGATAAAAAAGTCCAGCATTTTGATGATATAATTCTCTGTGTATTTTATACGGGAATCAGTGTGGTTCTACACAAAGTATGACCTAAACATGACTGTAGAATTTCACGTCCATCAGGTCTGTTCATTCCCTGTTCAGGTTAGAGTTTCTGCACCAAAACAACATTTGAAATAATCCTTTATTGGTAAATAAAATTCTAAACTTTTCCTGTAAATAGACTTCAAATTTGAAGGAAATCCATTTCAAAATACAAAAGTTCTTAAAATTTGATTTAACATGTTTCTTTTCAGGTCTTTTGTTTTTGGCAGTGTCTGCGCGTACCCGCATGCGGGTACGAATAGTCAAATTGCCATTCATAGGCTACGCGTACCCACATCCGGTTTTATAATAAAATGCCATCGGATCGGGAATGAAACGTGAAATATATACGGAATTTGTCGCAATTAGTGAATAAATTGATTAAAACTACTCAGAATTTTTATAAATATATATAGGTAAGTGAACAGTTTTCTCAGTTAATATTCTTAAAATGGAGGAGAGTGATATACATGTGGGAAGACATTTCAAAGTTATCATGAATTGGAACAATTTGTTCAGAACTATCAGTCGATTAATTTTGTACAATTGTATAAAAGAAACTCGAGTCAATTGCAGCTGCAGAGAAAAGAAGAACTGGAAACACAAAAATTAAAGAGGAATTAAAGTTTAACAGAATAAATTTTCCTGTATTCACGGTGGCAAAAATTCCTAATACAAGTTATTTGTTTTAAATTGTAGTTTTAAATCGAATTTGCCGCTTTCATTCATTAGTCAAGTTTATTTTTATGTCGAATACTTCTAGTTTTTCTATTGTAAACCGTTCATGATATTAAGGATATGTCTACTTTCAGTACTTTCCAAATGGAATGTCCTTTCCACTTTAAACTTGGCGTAACTAAAGATGGACAAAACCTGATTGTGAGGGAATCACACAGTTCTCACAATCATGAGATCAATAAATGTTTATTTGACCATCTTCCTAGACAAAGGAAACTAGATGACCATAATCAGTAGAATTTTATTCTTTAAATTTGCATTTACATTTTATAATAGTATTAATTTTTATCATGTTTTTCTTTTACAGGGACTGTACAGTTTCATTTTCCATCAGTGTGCATTTAATTTGCAATGTTTATTATGTATCATTATCTAATAAATACAATTTGAAAATATTATTTTTCATACTCTTCACTCGTTCTACACGAAATCCCCATATTATCGATAATTTCCGTATATATTTCACGTTTCATTCCCGGTCCGATGGCATTTTATTATAAAACCAGATGTGGGTAAGCGTAGCCTATGAATGGCAATTTGACCATTCGTACCCGCATGCGGGTACGCGCAGACACTGCCTTTGTTTTTTCCTGCCCACATTCAGGTCTTTAGTGTAACCCAAGTTTTACTTGGCTAAAATGTGAACTCTCTTTAATATTTTTTTTAGTCAATCCTTGTATTTATTTTATTATATGGAGTGATACTTTGTTGATATTCAGAATTTTAACCTTACAGCAAAATATATCTATATACTCATATAACTTACTCTTATTGATTTTTTTAAAGACATTGAAAATAGATTTAACTGTAACATGTGCATGTTTAAATCAACTGACTCTAATGTATATAGCCTTGTGTTATAAACTTTTTGGCAATACTTAGTCCCACAGAGTTTAAAGGTAGTGGTTCCATTTAGGAACCCAAATTTTATATAAGAGTTGGGTTCCTAAATGAAACCGCATTCAACTCAGACATCACAACACATTAGTGCTGTCAGTATTTCTAGATAGAATTTAGGGCATTGTAAGACATTAATTTGTATATATAAACAACCTCCTTCAAAATTTGGGATTTTCCCTTCGACTCTGTCTCTTAAAGTATCCAAAACACTTGACAAATCATCCTCAAGTGACTCAAACTTTTCGGACGACATTTTGACATGACAGTCATGTGATCCTTCTAAAAACCGAGTCAAATTCGGGATGGATTGCTGGTCAGAAAAATTTTAGTTGTACTTTTAATTTTAGTTATGCTTCAATTTTAGCAATTTTGGATGTGATTAAATTTTAGAAGTGCTTTGAATGTTTATCAATAGTCATGTGCTGTAACTGACGTTATGTATTTTGAATCACAGGGACTCGGTTAGCAGATCAAAAAAAAATTTAAAAGGCAATGTTTTTAATTTTTTTAGTATTTCCTTTCTATTTGTATTACTTTATTAACGTATTTGACGATGGCATCAATATTTCCTTTGTTTTCTAGCAAGGTGCAGTTTACTATCCATATCCGTATACTGAAAATCCTAGGAGGATATATTCAAAACACCGTAGGACTCGGTTAATTAGCAGATTAAAAAATCAATAAATAAATAAGCTTTATTTAGAGTCGGCAAGGTATACAAACAGAGACAACATAAGCTCTAATGAGCTTTTAACCGACATACAAGACATTTATAACAATACAACATATAACACTACAACACATAATACACATGCAATAAATTACACAGCACAAAATGAAGCACTAAAAAGCATGATGGTAATAAGCAGAATATAAGCATAAGCTAGGTATAAAAGCTAAAAGTACATAAGTGTAAAACTAGGCATAAAAGCTGGTAAAATGCATAGCATAAAATGTTTTAAAGAAAAAAGGGGGTATGATCTAAATGGTAAATAATTTTAGCATAGTATATTCACTAAAATCTGCACAAACTGTGCACTTACAGTCATTTCCATTCCATGACTTTAAAATATTTTTGAACTGACTAAAATTAGCAATTTTCTAAAATCATCAGGTAGATCATTCCATAAAACAGCAGCTGTGTATTTAAAGAGTTCTTACCATAGGTTGATGTTCGGACCCTAGGTATATCTACAATATTAGAATATCTAAAATTATATTTACAGTCTTTCAATACGACTAAATCATGTAAACATGGTGGTGACAATTTATATAAAATTTTAAAACATTCAATAGCCATGTTACGCATACGTCTTATTTTTTTATTTTTTAATCTGCTTACCGAGTCCCTGTGTTTTGAATATGCTCCTCAAGTAATCTTATCTGTTTGCTCAAAACAAAACAAAACAAAACAAAAAAAAACCAAATCAAATCAAAACAACACCACAACACAACACAACACAACACAACACAAATGTGGGTGCTCAGTTAAATAAAATTAAGTATCTTATCTGTTTGCTCAAAACAAAACAAAAGAAAACACATCACAACACAAATTAATAGAGAATAATAAGCGAAAAACAAAGATTATCTAGGAAAATGGTCGAAAAATTAAAGAATACATAAATGAAGAACCCCCATTCAGACTCCCTGGTATCATCGGCGTTTAACCATATTTGATTGATTGCTTATTTGGCTTTATGTCTTTCATGTCCGTCAGTTATGGGGTATGCTGCTCCATTTATTAAAAGTCATGGTCATTGAGGAGGGTGGATTAACTGATAACTGCATGATTTGTACATATATGAATTCATGTCTTGTATTTTATTATTTTTGTGATGTATTATGTAATGTGTTATTTTCTTAATTTTCATGTAAGGCATCAACTCAATTAGGGTATAACAGTGCATTATTTCAATAAACATATATAGTCAAGCATTTTTACATTTATTTAGCATGTTTCTATAAATATATTTATTTGTAACTATCCACCGAATGCAAAATAGTTGGAAGAAACTTTCAGGGAAAATTCGAGTGCAGATTGAACTAGTCCGCTGCGAATTCTATATATTTAATTTTACAACACGATGCAATATTACACGTTTAATTTTAAAATACCATAGAAAAAAACATTTTCTGATGAGAATGATAATATAGACATAAAGTGCTGTGCAAAGAGTTGTGAAGAACAATACATAAATATATACGTTGTGTATTATAATCTTCTCAGTTAAAGATAAAATTAAGAGATTGGGTTAATAATCTTCTTTTATCTTGCAACGTCCTGTATGACACTTAATATATATAAACGAATAGTGAAAATAATGGAAACTGACAATTTTTTGGCGGTTGAAATTTAGATTAAAAATGAAAATGGGGAACGGAAGAGGGCTTAAAAATCGATCGGAAGATTTTAACTACCGCTGAAAGAATCACATGTCTGCACTGAAATGTCAAGCATGATAAATAATAAATAATATCGAGCATTTCATTCTTGTTTTTTTTTTTTTCATAGCGCCTTTAGTTTAAGCTTTGTTTTGTATTTTATTTCAAGCGAAAGACTTGTGGATTTTCCTTTAAAGAAGATGCTGATTTTCGCAAGCAATTAGATATAGGAAGATGTGGTATGAGTGCCAATGAGACAACTCTCCATCCAAGTAACAATTTATAAAAGTAAACCATTATAGGTCAAGGTACGGCCTTCAACACGGAGCATTGGCCCACACCGAACAGCAAGCTATAAAGGGCCCCAAAATTACTAGTGTAAAACCATTCAAACGGGAAAACCAACGGTCTAATCTATATAAAAACGAGAAACGAGAAACACGTATGAACTACGTAAACAGACGACAACTACTGTACATCAGATTCCTGACTTAGGACAGGTGCAAACATTTGCAGCGGGATTAAACGTTTTAATGGTACCAAACCTTCTCCTTTTCTAAAACAATAGTATAACATCACAAAATAGAAAGGCACACTATAAAATATCAATTGGAAGGCTTAACTCAATCAAAAACGTAAATTAACACACAATGAACGATAAATTTGACCTGTGATATCTGAATGCAAATACATAGTTAATAAAAATTATAAGGGATAAATAATTAAGGTCAAAAGTAAATTAAACAGGTTTAAACAATATTAAAGTATGATACCACTGTGAAATGTTAAACAATATTTAGAAAATCATCACTTTTGTCAAAATAAAAAGAAGATGTGGTATGATTGCCAATGAGACAACTGTCCACAAGAGACCAAAATGACAAACCTGCGTCATATTATACACAGGTAAATGAAAATAATTTTGTTGTTAAGTATACTTCTTCTTCTGTGTGTATAAAATCTTCCGTTTAGGAATATCAAGAAATTTCTTCATTATCAATAAAACTAATCTAACACTTGGTACATATGGGGTGAATATCAACAATAAAACTATACAATTAGTGCTAGATAAAACTTCCTGTACAGGTGCAAGCATTGATTAGATATGAATTGAAATAATTTTGATGTTCATAGTACGAAGTTTTTGTTCTTAAATGACTAGAGACACAATATAACTTCTTTTTACAGTTTTGAAAAGCTGTGTACATAGACTTAGCCGTATCAACTAATAACAAATACCCAGTGTGTACCTCGGAGGTGGGGATATCCCACCCGGCTTTTATGTATAATGTAGATATGTACCCTATCATATATTTTGACAAAAATAAACCTTCCGCTATCATGAAATTGATTAATATACTAGTATATACAGGGCGGATCCACCCATTTTTAAAAGGGTGGGTTCCCAACTTAGGATAAAGGGGTTCCAACTATATGTCCCCATTCAAATGCATTGATCGTCAAAAAGGGGTCCAACCCCGGAACTCCCCCGGATCCGCCAATGATATATGTTACTAAGAGATAACTAGATTTCGAAAATAACGAATTTACGTACCTGTGAAAAATCTAAAGCTCTCTGGTGTCTGAATGCCCGTATTGCTAGCCTACTTTGATAAGCCTTTGAGTTTTTTGTTTCAAGTCTTTCCTTAATGTTTGAGCTGATGCAGTCTCCAAATGTTTTCACTTTTATATATCTCTTATTGCTCCTGACTGGTTTTAAATAATAGCTTGGTTGTATGGCCGACACCAGTCCCACAGGCGCTTGGGTACAGGATTTTGATATTATTTTTTTTTCATTGTTTGTACTGAATATTAATTTTTCTATGTGTATACCACATACTGTACACTACTCAGTTTGTCTTACCTTGTTTTGGATTAATTTATCCACTCAGAAAATATCTGTTATTTTTAATATCTATACTTTTAAAAACAATATTGTTAATTACAACCAGGTTAATTGCCGATGTTCCTGTGGAACCAACCGTGCGCCTCTACTTGCCGACTTTTGCGTTTATTCGTATCAGTCGGAGTTCCATAAGACATCTATACAAAACAGGAAGATGAAAGAAGCTAGATCATTTAATTTCCTATTTCCCTTTTGCCTTATGACTCTTGACGTGGCTCTTATTTTTTGACTTTGGTTGTTCCTGATGCAGGTAGGCCCAGAGGGGCTTTTCGGTATCATAACATTTTTATTGTGTTTTTGTCATTTTGTGTTCCCCTGTATTTATATTTCAGTTAATTAGTACTTTATCAGGAGAGTGTGTCTATGTCATTATGTTTTACTATACTGTACTTATTTATATTCACTACCAACTACAAACTAGAGGCTCTCAAGAGCCTGTGTCGCTCACCTGACTCTACTTTGGTTTTAAAAATCATGTAAAGATAGATAAAAATCATAACAGATACCCAAATAATGATTGAGGCCAAATTTGGTTTAATATTGGTCCTGTTTTAATAAAATATCCTGGTGGCCATCTTGAACAGTAAATTGGCAACAAAGTAGCAACACTTGGTCAGCACCTCATAAGGTACATTCATGCCATGTTTGGTTTCATTCAATTCAGTCGTTTTCTAAAAGAAGACATTTGTATGTATTTCCCATAAGGTCCTATGTTAAACTAAGTCTCCGCTCTCGGCCATCTTGGATGATGGACCGACTGCAAAGTACCAACACTTGGTCAGCACCTCATAAGGAACATTCATGCCATGTTTGGTTTCATTCCATTCACTGGTTCTCTAAAAGAAGACATTTGTATGTATTTCCCATAAGGTCCTATGTTAAACTAAGTCCCCGCTGTCGGCCATCTTGGATGATGGATCAACTGCAAAGTAACAACAATTGGTCAGCACCTCATAAGAAACATTCATGCCATGTTTGGTTTCATTCCATTCAGTGGTTCTCTAAAGAAGACATTTGTATGTATTTCCAATAAGGTCCTATGTTAAACTAAGTCCCTGCTGGCGGCCATCTTGGATGATGGATCGGCTGCAAAGAAACAACACTTGGTCAACGCCTCATAAGGAACATTCATGCCATGTTTGGTTTCATTCCATTCAGTGGTTCTCTAAAAGAAGACATTAGTATGTATTTCCATAGGGTCCTATGTTAAACTAAGTCCCTGCTGGCGGCCATCTTGGATGATGGACCAACTGCAAAGTAACAACACTTGGTCAGCACCCATAAGGAACATTCATGCCTCCTGTGTTAAACTAAGTCACCCACTGGCGACCATCTTGGATGATGGATCGGCTGCAAAGTAACAACACTTGGTCAGCACCTCATAAGGAACATTCATGCCATGTTTGGTTTCATTCCATTCACTGGTTCTCTAAAAGAAGACATTTGTATATATTTCCCATAGGGTCCTGTGTTAAACTAAGTCACCCACTGGCGGCCATCTTGGATGATGGATCGGCTGCAAAGTAACATCACTAGGTCAGCACCTCATAAGGAACATTCATGCCATGTTTGGTTTCATTCCATTCAGTGGTTCTCTAGAAGAAGTTCAAAATGTAAAAAGTTAACGACGACGACGGACGACGACGGACGACGGACGCCAAGTGATGAGAAAAGCTCACTTGGCCCTTCGGGCCAGGTGAGCTAAAAAGTGTTGGGTGTCTTTGTTATTGTGTTTGGAACTTGGGTACCACCGAAGCGGAGAAAAGAACAACAAAAAATAAAAACGGTTATAATTTCGTTTCTTTAAACCATTTCTATTTCAGGTTCCAACAGTCACACTTGGGAGGTTCGATTGAAACTCGAGTATAATCGACAAACAAGACTAACCCGAGTTGGACGAATTAAAGTAGGCTATTTTACTTACCATTTGATACTAATATATTATCTAAAAGCAGTCTTTTACTCTTTTTGAACTTCAAGTTCTTTTACATTGAAATTTCATCTTAAAGCTTTCTGCAAATTTATTAAAACATATTATATTTTTAAAGTCATTCAGACCTTAGATCCAATTTTGACTCTTGTCAGTGGCGGTTCCAGGGTAGTGCAGAGGAGTATGGAGCTATACCTTGAAAGGCTCATGTTTCTCACGATTTATATGAGTTTTAGCATAAAGTCGTCCAAATTTTGTTTGCATATTTCGTTATATACAATTACACCCCTTTCAAAAATCATGGATCCGCCCCTGCTTGTCACTGATGGGCTAATACTATAGCTATATAACGGTATCAGTATTTTTGCTTCGAACCAGGGGAACCTGCATCTGATACCAGAAACACCTTTAAATTTACTTATTGTTTTTTATAATATGTTGGTATATAAAACTAGAATTAACAGATATAGATTTTTAAAAATATTTTCTTCTTTTTGGTATATTTCAATAACTATTTGTTAATGAACAATTTATGTAAAATGGTACAGTAAAAATAAAAAGTTCTTAAACTGTACAAGAGTAATTTCATAATCGAAATGTTTACAAATGAACTCAGGTCCAATAAATATGTTATCAGATCTGAACATTGTTGAATTTAAATTCATTTTAATGTCTCTTCTTGGTTAATTAATATTTCAAAAGGTACTCTAAGTATAAGATACAGAACAAAAGGTAAAAAAAAAAAAAAAAAAAAACCGTTGCCGTCTAGTTTTTCTGCACGAGTAGTCAGGTCAAGTCCGAGGCTATATCCGAGGACCTTGACCTGACAAGTGCACAAAAACTATACAGCTGGTTGTTATCATCCCGTTTATGTTGTTACTTTTGTTTTGTATCTGACTTGTACGACGTTTTTAATAATAAAGGAATACAAATTGTAGACGATTGCATAAAAAGATTGAACACACACACACACACAAAAAAAAATGCATACCGGTTGATGTACCACGATGTTCGGAGATATTTAGTCTTAAATAAATTGGAGATTTTGTATTCACATTATCGCTTCACTCGATTCTTTCAACTATGTGCAAATAAATTTATTGCTTATTCCCTTGATACATATCCAGGGGCGTAGCTAGGTATCCAATAAACTGTAGGCACAAATTGCGGCAGGGGTCTGGGGCCGCTCAAGGCCCTAGCAGGTCCAGGGCAGAGCCCTGGTAGGTTCAAGGGGCAGGCCCTGCCGGAAAACGGTTTTCAGCATTTCAGTTGCAAAATTTTGTGTACAAAAAACATGAAAACTGGTCATTTTATCATAATAGTATACATGAAAAAATCTCGAAGAAATTATAATAAACATAATTTTACAATTACATCTGACTGATGAATTAACCGGCAGTACAATCGGAAATATATAAAAAAAATATTTACAATATGCATTGCCCAGCTTGGATCAGCATAGCCCTTTATTAAGCAGCACAATATTATACACAGGTAAATGAAAATAATTTTGTTGTTAAGTATACTTCTTCTTCTGTGTGTATAAAATCTTCCGTTTAGGAATATCAAGAAATTTCTTCAATATCAATAAAACTAATCTAACACTTGGTACATATGGGGTGAATATCAACAATAAAACTATACAACTAGTGCTAAATAAAACGTCCTGTACAGGTGCAAGCATTGATTAGATATGAATTGAAATAATTTTGATGTTCATAGTACGAAGTCTTTTTTCTTGAATGACTAGAGACACAATATAACTTCTTTTTTTTCAGTTTTGAAAAAGCTGTGTACATGGACTTAGCCGTATCAACTAATAAACAAATACCCAGTGTGTACCTCGGAGGTGGGGATATCCCACCCGGCTTTTATGTATAATGTAGATATGTACCCTATCATATATTTTTGACAAAAAATACACCTTCCGCTATCATGAAATTGATTAGTATACTAGTATATACAGGGGCGGATCCAGCCATTTTTTAAAAGGGGGGTGGGTTCCCAACTTAGGATAAAGGGGGGTTCCAACTATATGTCCCCATTCAAATGCATTGATCGTCAAAAAAGGAGGGGGTCCAATCCCCGGAACTCCCGGATCCGCCACTGATATATGTTACTAAGAGATAACTAGATTTCGAAAATAACGAATTTACGTACCTGTGAAAAAATCTAAAGCCCTCTGGTGTCTGAATGCCCGTATTGCTAGCCTACTTTGATAAGCCTTTGAGTTTTTTGTTTCAAGTCTTTCCTTAATGTTTGAGCTTTTATATATCTCTTATTGCTCCTGACTGGTTTTACATAATGGCTTGGTTGTATGGCCGACACCAGTCCCACAGGCGCTTGGGTACAGGATTTTGATATTATTTTTTTTTCATTGTTTGTACTGAATATTAATTTTTCTATGTGTATACCACATACTGTACACTACTCAGTTTGTCTTACCTTGTTTTGGATTAATTTATCCACTCAGAAAATATCTGTTATTTTTAATATCTATACTTTTAAAAACAATGTTGTTAATTACAACCAGGTTAATTGTCGATGTTCCTATGGGAACCAACCGTGCGCCTCTACTTGCCGACTTTTGCGTTTATTCGTATCAGTCGGAGTTCCATAAGACATCTATACAAAACAGGAAGATGAAAGAAGCTAGATCATTTAATTTCCTATTCTCCTTTTGCCTTATGACTCTTGACGTGGCTCTATTCGGCTTTCAGATTTTTGGCTTTGATTGTTCCTGATGCAGGTAGGCCCAGAGGGGCTATTCGGTATCATAACATTTTTATTGTGTTTTTGTCATTTTGTGTTTCCCCGTATTTATATTTCAGTTAATTAGTACTTTATCAGGAGAGTGTGTCTATGTCATTATGTTTTACTATACTGTTCTTATTTATTCACTACCAACTACAAACTAGAGGCTCTCAAGAGCCTGTGTCGCTCACCTGACTCTACTTTGGTTTTAAAAATCATGTAAAGATAGATAAAAATCATAACAGATACCCAAATAATGATTGAGGCCAAATTTGGTTTAATATTGGTCCTGTTTTAATAAAATATCCTGGTGGCCATCTTGAACAGTAAATTGGCAACAAAGTAGCAACACTTGGTCAGCACCTCATAAGGAACATTCATGCCATGTTTGGTTTCATTCAATTCAGTCGTTTTCTAAAAGAAGACATTTGTATGTATTTCCATAAGGTCCTATGTTAAACTAAGTCTCCCGCTCTCGGCCATCTTGGATGATGGACCGACTGCAAAGTACCAACACTTGGTCAGCACCTCATAAGGAACATTCATGCCATGTTTGGTTTCATTCCATTCACTGGTTCTCTAAAAGAAGACATTTGTATGTATTTCCCATAAGGTCCTATGTTAAACTAAGTCCCCGCTGTCGGCCATCTTGGATGATGGATCAACTGCAAAGTAACAACAATTGGTCAGCACCTCATAAGAAACATTCATGCCATGTTTGGTTTCATTCCATTCAGTGGTTCTCAAAAAAGACATTTGTATGTATTTCCAATAAGGTCCTATGTTAAACTAAGTCCCCTGCTGGCGGCCATCTTGGATGATGGATCGGCTGCAAAGAAACAAACTTGGTCAACGCCTCATAAGGAACATTCATGCCATGTTTGGTTTCATTCCATTCAGTGGTTCTCTGAAAGAAGTCATTAGTATGTATTTCCCATAGGGTCCTATGTTAAACTAAGTCCCTGCTGGCGGCCATCTTGGATGATGGACCAACTGCAAAGTAACAACACTTGGTCAGCACCCATAAGGAACATTCATGCCTCCTGTGTTAAACTAAGTCACCCACTGGCGACCATCTTGGATGATGGATCGGCTGCAAAGTAACAACACTTGGTCAGCACCTCATAAGGAACATTCATGCCATGTTTGGTTTCATTCCATTCACTGGTTCTCTAAAAGAAGACATTTGTATATATTTCCCATAGGGTCCTGTGTTAAACTAAGTCACCCACTGGCGGCCATCTTGGATGATGGATCGGCTGCAAAGTAACATCACTTGGTCAGCACCTCATAAGGAACATTCATGCCATGTTTGGTTTCATTCCATTCAATGGTTCTCTAGAAGAAGTTCAAAATGTAAAAAGTTAACGACGACGACGGACGACGGACGACGGAGTGATGAGAAAGCTCACTTGGCCCTTCGGGCCAGGTGAGCTAAAAAGTGTTGGTGTCTTTGTTATTGTGTTTGGAACTTGGGTACCACCGAAGCGGAGAAAAAGAACAACAAAAAATAAAAACGGTTATAATTTCGTTTCTTTAAACCATTTCTATTTCAGGTTCCAACAGTCACACTTGGGAGGTTCGATTGAAACTCGAGTATAATCGACAAACAAGACTAACCCGAGTTGGACGAATTAAAGTAGGCCATTTTACTTACCATTTGATACTAATATATTATCTAAAAGCAGTCTTTTACTCTTTTTTGAACTTCAAGTTCTTTTTTACATTGAAATTTCATCTTAAAGCTTTCTGCAAATTTATTAAAACATATTATATTTTTAAAGTCATTCAGACCTTAGATCCAATTTTGACTCTTGTCAGTTGCGGTTTCAGCCAAATTCAGGGGTAGTGCAGAGGGCTTACGGAGCTATACAAAGGCTCATGTTTCTCACGATTTATATGAGTTTTAGCATAAAGTCGTCCAAATTTTGTTTGCATATTTCGTTTTATACAATTACATCCCTTTCAAAAATCATGCATCCGCCCCTGCTTGTCACTGATGGGCTAATACTATAGCTATATAACGGTATCAGTATTTTTGCTTCGAACCAGGGAACCTGCATCTGATACCAGAAACACCTTTAAATTTACTTATTGTTTTTATAATATGTTGGTATATAAAACTAGAATTAACAGATATAGATTTTAAAAATATTTACTTCTTTTGGTATATTTCAATAACTATTTGTTAATGAACAATTTATGTAAAATGGTACAGTAAAAATAAAAAGTTCTTAAACTGTACAAGAGTATTTTCATAATCGAAATGTTTACAAATGAACTCAGGTCCAATAAATATGTTATCAGATCTGAACATTGTTGAATTTAAATTAATTTTTAATGTCTCTTCTTGGTTAATTAATATTTCAAAAGGTACTCTAAGTATAAGATACAGAACAAAGGTAACAAAAAAAAAAAAAACAAACAAACAAACAAAAAACAAACAAAAACAAACAAAAAAAAAAAAAAAAAAAAAAAACCAGACCGGTAACAACCGTTGCACGAGTAGTCAGGTCAAGTCCGAGGCGATAGCCGAGGACCTTGCCCTGACAACAAGTGCAGAAAAACTATACGACTGGTTGTTACCATCTCGTTTATGTTGTTACTTTTGTTTTGTATCTGACTTGTAAGACGTTTTTAATTATAAAGGAATACAAATTTTAGACGATTGCATAAAAAGATTGAACACACAAAAAAAAAAAAAATGCATACCGGTTTATGTACCACGATGTTTGGAGATATTTAGTCTTAAATAAATTGGGGATTTTATATTCACATTATCGCTTCTCGATTCTTTCAACTGTGTGCAAGTAAATGTATTGCTTATTCCTTGATACATATCCAGGGGCGTAGCTAGGTATCCAATAAACTGTAGGCACAAATTGCGGCAGGGGTCTGGGGGCCGCTCAAGGCCCCAGCAGGTCCAGGGCAGAGCCCTGGTAGGTTCAAGGGCGAAGCCCCGCCGGAAAACGGTTTTCAGCATTTCAGTTGCAAAATTTTGTGTACAAAAACATGAAAACTGGTCATTTTATCATAATAGTATACATGAAAAAATCTCGAAGAAATTATAATATACATAATTTTACAATTACATCTGACTGATGAATTAACCGGCAGTACAATCGGAAATATATAAAAAAAAATATTTACAATATGCATTGCCAAGCATGGACCAGCATAGCCCTTTATTAAGCAGCACAACCTGTTTAGTATTTTCATATTTATTCCTTTCTGATTGAGGATAAATGATATATACGTCAATTGATAGTACATATTGACGATCCTACATTTAAAAGAAACCTTTGCCGTCCCTGGCTACACAAACACATACACACACAGTCGATGCCTCATGCAGAAGTTCTGTTCTGTTCATACTATCGAACAAAATTCAAGAAATTCATATTTCCTTATATCCTGTACTGTAAAATCCCTACCTGCTTAGGAATTTGAATAATTATGGTCATTACACGTAGATCTGAGAGTACTCGAAGTTACTGAAAGCTAGTTGATTGATTGATTGATTGATTGCTAAACGTCCAGTGGCAAATAGTTCATGCATGTTCAGGACAAAAACAAATTTACAATAAATACAACAGGTAGCTAGGTCCTGTAATAGGGGTCGTCCAGGACGAAGGTCTGGAAATTTGGAAACGCCATGCATTGGAAAATGAGGGTTTATTGGATAGGAACAGAAATTTTGCTTTTCAGTAGACCACCTACGAACCCCTCAAAGAGTTGTTGCAAGTTTCTTAACGTGCAGAGAGCGTGGCATTCTCTCTACACTAGGCATCGGATTTAACGTCCTCATTCTGACCAGACGTGACTGCGTATTTATACATCCTGCACAGCCAAACGGACGCCCAACTTTGGTAAGGGTTTTATTGTAGGTCGGATGAAGACCAAGTGGAAAGCTAGTTGAAAGCCAACATCAACTAATTAAAAAAATCATGTGTCTAAGTTGAGGTTCATTCAAGTATTTGTTGATAGAAGTGAAATGATCTGAACCAAAGTTCTAGTTTATAGTTTCTATATAAGGGGGAATATAATGACATACAATTCTATCCAATACTCCATTCACTAAGGATGACAGACTAGTGTACAAATGACATTCAATAATTAAAGAGTTTTGACGACTTCACTGGCGTGCATCTACAGATAACGCTGTTTATTATTTTTTTAACAAAAAAATATTTGTGAAAAAATAATGTGTAGGCACGTGCCTAAAGTGCCTAACGGCAGCTACGCCCTGATATCAGTGAAGTAGGAGTAGATTAAAAGTTGAGAAAGAGGGGGATTTCTTAAAGTGACAAGCAAAAAAAAAAAGACCTTTAATCTATATTTTCTATCATAATAGTATAATAGTCTAGATATAAATAAGTTAATGTCCTCTTTCGTAGCCACTTTATATTTTAATAACAAAATAAATTGCCAAAAGTGGTGGTGGTGGTGGTTTGGGGAGGTTATAGGTTTACCCTCACCTCTGTATGTAATGCGGGTATGATCCCTTTCCCCGGCTCCTACGCCCCTGAATTTATTAGTACCCCTCCACACAAAGAAAAAAGCTTAAATATGTACAAACAATAACGCTTTTAAATTTGGGAAATTGTCCCTTCCCCGGCTCATACCACCCCCTAAAAAAAAAAAAAACAAAACAAAACAAAACAAAACAAAACAAAAACAAAATGAACAAAATGAACAACAAAAAACGAAAACAGATTTGAGACATTTTATAATTCAACAACGTGTGCAAATGATATAAGAAAGAGTACTAATCAGACAAACGTAAATACAGTATGGATAAATATTGTAAAAATCAATAAAATAAAGAACAAATATATAAATAGAAAAGCTGTTTCTCTTTTTTTTTTTATGGGGAATAACATGTAATGAAAAAAAATCGTTTAAAATTTTGATCCACTTATTTTGGCAAACAATTTTTTTTATTTAATGTCTTGCTCATTACAGAAATGTGATATTCGAGTTCACCCAAGTATTGATCACGTAACACAATTTTTGTTTTCATTTTCCATCCCTGTATCCAAAATGAGTGGTAGTTTATTGACGTTGAGACAGATTTTGTGCTATCATAATTCGACTTAAGCAAAGTCCTTAAACATGAAGAGAAAAGGGGAAATCCTCCGTACAGTTCAATTAAGACGATTTAAAAGATTTCAGCTTAACTGCTAGGCAAACCCACGAGAGGTTTGCAAATGGAAATATTTTATGGTTGCAGTTACTCTTGCAGTCAGTAAATTCGTAGACACTTTATTTAATTTCAGCATTTTGGGACATAGTTAGCTATTTTATAAATATAAATTTTTATGAACACTTTTCATATAAATTATATTTATAAATCAAGGTAATTAGGTCACAAGGTGTACGATAAAGTGCCTATGAACTCACTGAATACACGAGTGACTCTATATTCATAAAAAGTGTCCGTATAACTTCATAAAAAGTGTCCGTGTAACACCCGTTACATCCCAGCTCCTTTGTTCTACCAGGGGTGATCTGAGCCTTAAATTACCAATTATTGTGGGGTATCTCTTGTCCATGTCAATCAATACAGTTCACTTTAAATATTACCTGTGTGGAAATTCTCAAACCTCTTTCACAACTTAGTTTATTTTGGCACCTTCTGGAGGAATGAAAAAAAGTGCAATGCCAAATCCTGCTAAGTTTTCATTTTCTAAAACATATAAAATATATTCGAATTTTATTTATCTAGGGCATGCTATGGCTTAAAACTTTTCCAGATGCACAGGTTTGTCTGTACTCAAAGTAAATTTTGAGGTGAAAATGCATCCATTTTAGCCAAAGGGGTCCATATGAACCATAAGGAGTCGAATGATGATTTCGACCATGTTAGACTTATTTGTAGAATTTGTCTTGCTGATCATTTCTGCATTTTAAAAAGTTTCTCTTTCTTTATTAGTTTTCAAGCTAATGGGCAAAAATGGTAAAATTTGTCATTTATGGGCAATAACTCCTATAAGAAATCGTTTGACAGTTTTGACATAATTGGACATTTGGTAGAGCTTAACTTTCTGAACATTTTTGCTCATGTCAGATTTTCTCTATTTATAACGGTTTTCAAAATAATAGACAAAACTTGCATATTACCCCTATGCTCTATTTTTAGCCATATCAGCCATCTTGGTTGGCAGGCAGGGTCATTGGATACATTTTTAAAACTAGATACCCCAATGATGTTTGTGGCCAAGTTTGGTCAAATTTGGCCCAGTAGTTTCAGAGGAGAAGATTTTTGTAAAAGTTAATGACAACAGACTACTGACGCCAAGTGATGAGAAAAGCTCACTTGGCCCTTCGGGCCAGGTGAGCTTATAACTAGAGGCTCTCAAGAGCCTGTGTCGCTCACCTGATTCTACTTTGATTTTGGAAATCATGTTAAAATAGATTAAAATCATAACAGATACCCTTATAATGAGTGAGGCCAAATTTGGTTTAATATTGTCTCTGTAATTTAATAAAAAATCCTGGTGGCCATCTTGAACACTAAATCAGCAACAAAGTAGCAACACTTCATCAGCACCTCATAAGAAACATTTATACCATGTTTGGTTTCTTTCCATTCAGTGCACCTCTAAAAGAAGCATTTGTATGTATTTCCAATAGGGTCTTATGTTAAAGGAAGTCTCCTCGCTGGCGGCCATCTTGGATGGGATCAGCTTCAAAGTAACAACACTTGGTCAGCACCTCATAAGGAACATTCACGCCATGTTTTGTTTCATTCCATTCAGTGGTTCTCTAAAAGAAGACATTTGTATGTATTGTCCATAGGGTCCTTTGTTAAACATTGTCCCGAGCTGGTGGCCATCTTGGATGATGGATCGGCTTCAAAGTAACAACACTTGGTCAGCACTTCATAAGGAACATTCATGCCATGTTTGGTTTCATTCCATTTAGTGGTTCTCTAAAAGAAGACATTTGTATGTATTTCCCATAGGGTCCTATGTTAAACTAAGTCCCCCGCTGGCGGCCATCTTGGATGATGGACCAACTGCAAAGTAACAACACTTGGTCAGCACCTCATAAGGAACATTCATGCCATGTTTGGTTTCATTCCATTCAGTGGTTCTTCAAAGAAGAGATTTGTATGTATTTCCTTAGGGTCCTATGTTAAACCAAGTCCCCTACTGGCGGACATCTTGGATGATGGACCAACTGCAAAGTAACAACACTTGGTCAGCACCTCAAAAGGAACATTCATGCCATGTTTGGTTTCATTCCATTCAGTGGTTCTCTAAAAGAAGACATTTGTATGTATTGTCCATAGGGTCCTTTGTTAAACACTGTCCCGAGCTGGTGGCCATCTTGGATGATGGATCGGCTTCAAAGTAACAACACTTGGTCAGCACCTCATAAGAAACATTCATGCCATGTTTTGTTTCATTCCATTCAGTGGTTCTCTAAAAGAAGACATTTGTATGTATTTCCCATAGGGTCCTATGTTAAACTAAGTCCCCCGCTGGCGGCCATCTTGGATGACCGATAGGCTTCAAAGTAGCAACACTTGGTCAGCACCTCAAAAGGAACATTCATGCCATGTTTGGTTTCATTCCATTCAGTGGTTCTTTAAAAGAAGACATTTGTATGTATTTTCCATAGGGTCCTATGTTAAACTAAGTCCCCCGCTGGCAGCCATCTTGGATGATGGATCAGCTTCAAAGTAACAACACTTGGTCAGCATCTCATAAGAAACATTCATGCCATGTTTGATTTCATTCCATTCAGTGGTTCTCTAGAAGAAGTTCAAAATGTAAAAAGTTAACGACGATGACGACGGATGAAGACGACGGACGACGACAGACGATGGACGCTAAGTGATGAGCCAGGTGAGCTAAAAATTAACAAACAATACTATAATAGATACTTTTGCAATAAAAAGAAAAACTCACTTTTCGAACAAACACAAAATAAACTCAGCTGACATAAAGTTGTGCTGTTAAAACATATATTATTCACAATTTTAATGACAATGGAAATATTGATCTGACAGTTTCATTTAAAGTTGTGATTTTACTGACTGGTCAAAAATCATATTTGATTGTCCATTTATAATGCCATTATGAATGAACTTTGAATTTATTTCATTGATCAATTTAACTCTGACATTCTCAATTATGACATAACAACTGAGGAGGTGATACTTGCATTAAAATTGTTAAAGAATAATAAAGCTTGTGGAACTGATGGTGTTACAAATGAGATGATAAAAATATCATGTTCAGTTAATACAGATATGTATGTGAAGTTATTTAATCTAATATTTAAATCTGGGATTTATGCCTCCGGTTGGAGAGAAAATTTTATCAAACCAACTTTTAAGGGAGAGTGCTTCAATGATCCCTCAAATTATAGAGGGGTAGCCCTATCAATCTGTTTAGGAAAATTTTTAGCAGAGTTTTACAGAATAGATTAGAAAAATTTTTGGAAAAGAACAATATAGTTTGTAATGAGCAAATTGGATTTAGAAGTGGTTGCAGAACAAGTGATCATATTTTAAAAGGCTTTGAGTGTTCCTGATGAAGGTAAATCCAGAAAAGCGCTTGGACGCATTGAAATTATTAAACGTGTTGTTTTCAATTTTTACATCACTGGGTCGATACCTCTGCTGGTGGACTATCAGTCCCGAGGGTATCATCAGCTCAGTAGTCAGTACTTGGTACTGACATGATTTAACAAACTTTTCTAAAATTGTCCGTTTATAAATTTTGAAATTATTAAGAAAATAAGGTTTCAACTCCTCAGGCAAAGTTGACTTTAGATGAATTTGGCTATCAATTATAGGTATTTTTGTCATATAGTTCTTCAACGGTTTCGGTACTTATACATCGTCGGATTTCAAATGTTTGGCTTTGGCGTTCCTGATGAAGGTAAATCCAGAAAAGCGCTTGGACGCATTGAAATTATTAAACGTGTTGGGTGTTTTCAATTTTTAACACTCACGACTAATATCGACAAAGCTTTTAAATCATCAAAGAAAATTTTGTCTATTTCGTAGACTTTAAAAAAGCTTTCCATACAATTAATCAAAATGCACTTTTTTACAAACTGTGTTCTTATAATATAAATGGATCATTTTATAATATTTTACAAAACATGTATAGGGAGGTTTTCTTTTCTGTAAAGTTTAGTGAAGGGTTAACAGAATCCTTCAGCTCTACTGTTGGTGTAAAGCAAGGGTGCATTTTAAGCCCTACATTGTTCTCACTTTATATAAATGACTTAGTTACCATATTTGATAGCTCCTGTCATCCTACTATATTAAATGATAAAAATGTATCGTGCTTGTTACATGCAGATGACCTTGTTTTAATATCTAAGTCAGAATCTGGTTTACAACGATGTTTAGACAAACTCAACACTTACTGCGATATAGTGTAATTTAACTGTAAATCTAAACAAAACTAATGTTATAATTTTCAATAAATAAGGTAAAGTTCTAAAAATTACAACTTTAAATTCAATAAACAGACAGTTGATTTGACCAATGAATATAAATATTTGCTAATTTTATTTAAGCCCTCAGGAATTTTCTCTTATGCTTATAGTTCCATCTTTCAACAAAATGTCTGATGAGGAAAAATTTACATTTATGTATACATTTAATGAGTATGACATAACTAAAATTATTGTCAAGGGAGTTAATGATTTATATGTATTAAGAAATAGCCTAGCTGATAAGAAAAACTAATTATGTAATACAAATTTATGATTATTTTGTATTTTTCTTATATATTTGTTATGTTATATTTTATAACAATTGCATAAGGAATATTGTACTTTTACTTTCAAATTGGCAAAAGTATCACCTCCTCCAAAATATCTAAATATATACTTATAGAATATGAATGTTGCTTAAATTTAAATATTGTATGTTTGTAAATATTGTCATGTTTGTCTTGGTAACAATCCAATATTTGGATTTTACACCAATAAAATGATTTGATTTGATTTGATTTATGCCTGAAGTTTGGACATTTTTCTCTGTTCTTAATGGATTGATATCTAACAGCACAATTTGAAGGATATAAATAAGGAGATATTGAGTAAAAATCAGCTGGTCAGCAACTTACACAATAGATTAACAAGCATAGACATCTATTGACCTTTTGCGATATTTGAAAATCTAGTCGATTGAAAAAACAGCCTGGTTTGCAGTATTTTATAAATAGAAATAAAGTGCATGCTAAAAGTGATCACAAACACATGACTGAACAAAAATTTGTCTATGACCTTTTTTTCATATTCAACATTTATTAGCTACGTAATTAAAATCCATCAAACTGTTCCACAATGCCGCTAAAAGATTTAAATTTGAAATTTTTTTTGTCTCTTTTATTCAATTAAGTTTTTGAAAAATTCATTCATAGTTAAAGATACCAAAGGAATATTAAAAACTCAAAAGTCAAAGAAAAACTAACAAATACCAAGGCAAAAAAGAAAGATGTAAAAAATTTGATTAATTAGATTGACACTACATAGAAAACTTCAGACTGACAAACACTAACCCCACCAAAAACTGGGATGACCACATGTCTCTGGAATGGTAAGCACATCCTGATCCAGTATATATATATACATAAAAATCTTAACATTGTTCAGAACTAAACTTTCAAAAAAATGAAAACAATGCGTACTACTAAATGCTTCTCTTTATCCTCACCAGGAGCGATCATAGTTGAATATTTGAAAGCCAAGGGTGTAAAAGAATCGAAAGAGTTAAATGGCAATATGACAAAAAACAACGTAAAAATAATAGTCAAATCCATCAAAGGTCAACTTCTCCAGAAGATTTAGATCTTGGCATATGTACTATGTAGTATAATCACCTGTCTATTACACATGGACTTGGTTAGTAGATTAAACAATTTTTAATCAAAATATTTTTTAATATTTTTTCGTATTTCCTGTCTATTTGTATCACATTATTAACATATATAGCATCAGCATCATTATGTCTTTGTTTTCTAGCAATGTGCATTTTACTGTACATATCCGTATACTGACAAATCCTAGAAAAAATGCTCACTGCCGTAATGAAAGCTATGCCTCTGCCAACACAAGCCATCCTTGGAAGATTTGTATAATTTAGAATATCAATATTTTTGAATTTTTTTTTCACTGAACAATATGCAATATTATAATAACCTTACATGCTGCCATATCTTGTTAAAAATGGGTTGTTTAATCTGATGGCAAATTAATAGTGCCACCCTCACTCCCATTCAACCAAATTTAACAAATCTATCAAATGGATTCATTGTTATTTTGTTCTCTTCCTAAATATGCAGGATTTATTTTCCACTAGATAATATAAGCAAATTGCAACCAATCAATCACTTAGTGCTCATCTGGTGCAGCAACACGGGTACAGTTTATATGATTAAATGTTTTACACATCAGCGACAGACAACATTTATATATTTTTAAACAAAGAAATATCAAAACTAATTTTTAAAAATTGTTTTTATTCTTATATATTATATACAATGTATATATTCATATATACACATTTTATTTTTTTCTCTCCGTTACAACAACAAATAACAAGATCTTTAATAATAATGGTAAGCAATATTAATATCATTTACTAGATAAACATGAGGCATCCAACTGATGGCAAAACTATGGCAAAACTATCACAAACCTTATTAAAGTTCATTCAGTATTTTATTTCTGAAGCCACACAAAATTCATTTTTTGTTCTTGAAATTTAATATTTTTTGTTCAAAAAAATTGCAAGCAACCCAATATTTTCCTATGTTTAAAAATACGTTCAACAGTTGATTTACAATTTTACAAGCTGTTTACTCTATTATATGCTAATCTGGATAAATTTTAAGCATGCAATTACATTTTCAAAAAATCTTAGATTTGCCCCCAAAAAGATGGAAAAAACTAGATGTGTCGGAACGACACGAATGGCCCCGTCTCAAAAAGTTGAAAAATCTGCAATTTCACAAACATAAATATAGGAAGATGTGGTATGAGTGCCAATGAGACAACTCTCCATCCAAGTAACAATTTATAAAAGTAAACCATTATAGGTCAAGGTACGGCCTTCAACACAGAGCATTGGCTCACACCGAACAGCAAGCTATAAAGGGCCCCAAAGATTACAAGTGTAAAACCATTCAAACGGAAAACCAACAGTCTAATCTATATAAAAACAAGAAACGAGAAACATGTATGAACTACATAAACAGACGACAACTACTGTACATCAGATTCCTGACTTAGGACAGGTGCAAACATTTGCAGCGGAATGAACATTTTAATGGTACCAAACCTTCTCCCTTTTCTGAAACAATAGTATAACATCACAACATAGAAAGATGCATGAATAGGATCCAGCTCTCAAAACCAATACTAGTTTGATGAAAATTTCCTTGATCAATGAGTAGTTAAATTTCAAACTATCAGCAAACAGGAAGTGGATGTACTGCAGATCTAACAAGATGTGTTGAAACGACATGAAAATCAGCAAAACATACACTCAATCTGTAACTCATTATGGTTAACTCACTGGATAACTGTGTTTTCAAAAATCAGTCCAAATATCTGTAGAGAAACTTAAACTTGATCTGTAACTCATCAGGGTTAACTCACATACCAAAAAAGTCTAGAAAAAGTCTGATAACTGTGTTTTCAACAATTTATCAAAGTGAAACTCAAAGTCCCTACCAAAAATTTCTGAACATTTAGAAAAAAAAATTAGTAGAGAAATGACAGAATAAGCCCATAACTAGCAGATAAACTTGATCTGTAACTTATCATGGTTAACTCACATACCAAAAATCAGCCCAATATCTGAAGGCGTTCAGAAAAAAAGTCCATATAACTGAGATTTTCAACAATTTATCAAAGTCCAAAGCCCATAACTAGCAAAAACTAGCAGAGCGGAACGAAACTTAAACTTGATCTGTAACTCATCATGGTAAACTCACATACCAAAAATCAGCCCAATATCTGAAGGCGTTTAGAAAAAAAGTCTGTATAACTGTTTGTTGTGGAATGACGGACAAGGGTAAAACTATATGGCCCCGACAACTTTGTTGCGGGGCCATAAAAAGAGTAAAAATGCATAACTGGAAATTTTTTATTCCATGTGAACAGCATAAGTGCTTTTATTATAAAATGATGGGATGTATTAAGGGCTATTCCATTCAAACGAATGTGGGCATGTAGGAAAGGAAGTTCTATTTTTTTTGTCATGGGTTGTGAGAATTTTAGTTTTGCAAGTTTATTTAATGTATGAAAATTAAAAAAAAAAGAAAGTAAAGGAGAGAGTCAGAGAGACATATAGAGATTTTCAAATGATTGATATATATATTTTTTTCATCTTTTTGTTAAACAATAGTCATTTCCTTTTATATTTCTTAAAACCCTGAGACACATTGGTCAGATGGAGCTGTAAAACCTTGACTATTATAAACAAAAATATAAATATGTTGGATATGGGGTGTTTTGGGAAGTCCCTTATATCCGCCAGCATCCATTTTAATGGAATAGCTCTTTTCAATGAAAAAGAAACTCAAAATCTGATTGCCCTAAAAATATGAAGAACTAAGGCATATTTTGCAAAATATTTTTACAAAATTTGATACAGGTTAACTGAAAACAAAGTTTTAAATGATATATTTTAGTATAAATGAAATCTGAAAAATTAGCAAGTAAAAAGAACAGTAAATTAATTTTATATGGCCTGAATAATTATGCTCGAAGGATATTTTCAACATACATTTATGTTAAAATTGTCATTAACAAGGTAAGAGCTGCAGCCTACTTTGTGTGTAAGACTAAAGAGCATAGTACCATGAGATTAGTATGGAAAAAATATATAAGTATTTATATATAAAATAATATCAGTAATAAATCCATACATCAGCACTTGTATGGAAAAAGCCCTAATTTTAATGATGAAAAATAACAGTATTAAAAGACATATTACTGTAAAAGCACAATTTTTTTGCAAACTTTATTTTATTTATTTTGTTGATAGATGTTATCCATAAAATTAAAACCCTTACTTACATTTAACCTATTATGAATATTACTTTCAAATAACTGATAACCATAAATAATTATTTGACACAATACAACCAAATATTAACACTTCAAAAAAAAAATTGATAAATAAAAAACTTTAACGTTTTACAACAATAGGCTTTTAGCAAAAAACAAGGACACTCATGTTGCTCTGTGAATTTGTAGGTAAAAAATTATTTATATTTCACTGTGACTATGTTCTAAATAAGTTACCGGTATTGCTATATTGGGGCACTCATGATACCACAGGAAGCATATGACCATAAATGATTACTTGTAAATTATGCTTGAAAAGTATTGATGATTTTTAAGAAGACACCTTATCCCTTACTTTGCTTCTGGGTGAAAATATATAAGAACACATTTGTGTATACAATTGTGAATAAAAGATGTCAGATGTACAGCAATTAGACAGCAACTAAACAAACATAATGCATGGCCAAATACGAATCATATAGATTGGCATATTAATTTTTGACCTGCTCTTACCAAAGCTAAAATTATACAGCATAAACTCTACAATCATATAATCAATTCTTTTTTAAAGAAATAAACAATGTTTCATCTACTGTAACTTTCTTCACATGCAAGACAAAAAAGACACAAAAAAAACTATAACCAAGCATAGCACTCTACATGAGAAAATCTCTATGATCAGGAAATGTATTTAGAAGGGTCTGAATGGGGTTTACAGAAAAAAGAATAATATGCTAATACTACAGAAAAGTGAGAAAAAAAAAAGAGAAAAATAGGCCAAAAAACATAAAGAATAAGAGAATATTGGGGTGCTAAAATATAAAGAATAGAGAAAAATGACCTAAAGAATAAAAAAGTATAGACCCTCATTCATTTTGTTATCTTTATTTCCCAAATATTAAATGCAGACCTGAGTTTAACAAATGGTGAAAAGGGGCAAAAACAGCTTTTCCCAAAGTCAAATCACTATAAAGAGTTTGCTTAAGACATAGCTTGATTTAAAAATTTCAACTTTAAGGATTTATTCTGTTCCTAAAGGGCTAAAATGCAATGGCTCTATGAAGAGCAAAGGGAAGTTATGATTTTTCAATATAAGATTTTATGTGTGTATCATGGGAATGCCAGTTTTAACATTGCAACTTCAAATTACATTCATAAAGATATTTAAAAACAGAAGTAAAGTAATATAAATGCTTTGCAGTTCCAAAATATTCCAATGTTTTAATTATGATTTTCCCTTGCTTAAGCTTGCCACATAATTCTGTTTGCCCCTTAAGGGATCAGCAGAAACCAGATTTGACTCTGTGATCACTTATGCAGCAAATCCTCTATAAAACAAGAAAAGAAGAATAAAATCTGGATTCTTCTAAGCAGAAAGAAATCAGGTATGAAATGTAAGAAAATCACATAAAATGCATCACAGCACATTTTGAAATTTAAATACATGCATTAAGCTGGTAAAATAATTGTCAATAGTACATCATAAATCTGACATCTTCAACCTTGTCCGTGGTTTACTAACTGTGTGTAATCTAGGAGAAAATCTTAGTTTTTGATGAAACTGTCTGTTTTTCTCTTTTCTTTGAAGGTGTTATCTGTAAAGAGTTCATTTTTGATGAGTTATTATCTTTTATTTTCATCACAGCTCTTAAATTCTCTGCTTTGGTTACTTCTCTTCCGGAGGTCTGAAAGAAAAAAAAAATCATAAAAACTTCATTGTTTCAAGCATTCATTTCAGAACATTAAGAATTTACATACATCTTGATTATGAAAAAAGAAGGGATGTGGTGTTTCTTAATTCATGACAGATAATCCCTGGTCCTTAGCAAATGAGACTTGAAATTAATGCATCACAAACCTTGACGCATGTATGTTCTGGAACTGAAAAAAATTGACGTGTATTTTTCTAGGGAAAACTGTTTTAGTGTAAGTGCAGCCCCTGACAGCATTGACATTTAGTATTTAAACTGTTTTAGTGTAAGTGCAGCCCCTGACAGCATGGACATTTAGTATTTAAATTGACACCATGTATTTTTCTAGGGAAAACTGTTTTAGTGTAAGTGCAGCCCCTGACAGCATTGACATTTAGTATTTAAACTGTTTTAGTGTAAGTGCAGCCCCTGACAGCATTGACATTTAGTATTTAAACTGTTTTAGTGTAAGTGCAGCCCCTGACAGCATTGACATTTAGTATTTAAACTGTTTTAGTGTAAGTGCAGCCCCTGACAGCATTGACATTTAGTATTTAAACTGTTTTAGTGTAAGTGCAGCCCTGACAGCATTGACATTTAGTGTAAGTGCAGCCCTGACAGCATTGACATTTAGTGTAAGTGCAGCCCTGACAGCATGGACATTTAGTGTAAGTGCAGCCCTGACAGCATGGACATTTAGTGTAAGTGCAGCCCTGACAGCATGGACATTTAGTGTAAGTGCAGCCCTGACAGCATTGACATTTAGTGTAAGTGCAGCCCTGACAGCATGGACATTTAGTGTAAGTGCAGCCCTGACAGCATGGACAGTGCAGCCCTGACAGCATGGACATTTAGTGTAAGTGCAGCCCTGACAGCATGGACATTTAGTGTAAGTGCAGCCCTGACAGCATGGACATTTAGTGTAAGTGCAGCCCTGACAGCATGGACATTTAGTGTAAGTGCAGCCCTGACAGCATGGACATTTAGTGTAAGTGCAGCCCTGACAGCATGGACATTTAGTGTAAGTGCAGCCCCTGACAGCATTGACATTTAGTGTAAGTGCAGCCCTGACAGCATGGACATTTAGTGTAAGTGCAGCCCTGACAGCATGGACATTTAGTGTAAGTGCAGCCCTGACAGCATTGACATTTAGTGTAAGTGCAGCCCTGACAGCATTGACATTTAGTGTAAGTGCAGCCCTGACAGCATTGACATTTAGTGTAAGTGCAGCCCTGACAGCATTGACAGCAGCCCCTGACAGCATTGACATTTAGTGTAAGTGCAGCCCCTGACAGCATGGACATTTAGTATTTAAATTCCAGAATGACATTGTTATATTTAGAATACCAGTATATTCTATGTAAATAAACAGCTGCGCCATCAGCGAATGATACTCCCTCTTTTTTTCAAAGAATAAAATTCAATAACTTGCCAATGTCATATTAGAAATTTATGAAAAACTAAAGGGAGGTTATCTTAATAGATATAAACCAGTCACCAAAGTTTCATGAAAACTGCTCAAAGCGCTTTAAAGATATTGGCCGAAAACTGGAAAATCACCCCTTTTTTATGAATAAAATCCCATTAAATAGGAAACCTAAAATCTAAAATTTATAAAAGCCGAAAGGGAGCTTATGTCAATAGATATAAAAAAATTCAACAAAGTTTCATGAAAACTGCTGAAAGCATTTTTGAGTTATTGTCCGAAAACTGGAAAATCCCCCTTATTTTAATGAATAAAACCCTATAACTCGTAACGTAAAATCTAAAATTTATAAAAATCAAAAGGGAGCTCATGTCAATAGATATAAAGAATTCACCAAAGTTTCTTGCAAACTGGTGAAAGTGTTTTGAGTTATTGTCCGAAAAACTGGAAAATCACCCTTTTTTAATGAATAAAGCCCCATAACTCGGAAACGTAAAATCTTAAATTTATAAAAAACAAAAGGGAGCTCACGTCAATAGATATTAACAATTCATCAACGTTTCATGCAAATTGGTTTCAGCGTTTTTGTCCGACATGTTGACAATGGAGGGACAGACAGACGGACAACATACCATAATAAGTCCTGTAAACGGGCGTATAAAAACAATATACAGTGTTAAGCAATAAGTGTTCATCCCCTACAATTTTTGACTATATATTTCTTTTCTTTTGATGGCATTTATGGTTTGATTTTAGCAAAACCACATATAATGAAAGACACAGAAGTATATTTGTTTGTTTGGTTGTTTTTGTTAAATCCTGATGTAAATTAATTTGGTTGAATACTTAGAAAATTTCCAGACAAAAAATAATACTTGTGTTAAATATCGTCAGAAATGCCCCCACAATAATTTTTTGAAAGAAAAAAAAAACATAATCTCATATGAAATATATATATATACAAAAAATAAAAGAAGAATGTGTCGGAGGACACCCTGAAGCTTGCTTATAATACAGGAAAATACTTTTTGAGAACATTTGATGTCACTGCTAGTTCGTAAAGAGTTCTATTGTTGTAGTCTTAGCTACTTTTGTTATAAAGGGCATAACTCTAGAAAGAGAAGAGACTCACTGCCCAAATTCGAACTCTGCTAGTTTTGTTTCTTATCTTAGCATTGTGTATTAGTTTCATTAAATTTGGATGAGGAAAACTTACAGTAAGTTAGAGTACAGAAACAGGCATAATAAACTGTTAACACAGAGATATGTCTCGCCTTTTTGTAATTTTGATAATGCAAATGTTGAAATTAAAATAGCAATACTTTAACATGTCAGGGCTTGACAATAACGTTTGTCCGATACCAGAGAAAATAAAGGTCGGACAAGTAAAAGCCATATCAAGCTTGTCCGATGGGACAAGTAAGAAAATAAATTGAATCCAACTTTGATGATCAAAGTAATAAACAAAAAAAACAAGAAAAGAAGATAAAAATAAATATTAATTTGACATGTTTACTTGCGATCAATAATTTAAAACTGGTTCTTTGTCAGATACTTTATAACAGATTGCCTTACTCTTCTCAGAAACGATCGGAATCTGGGATAATATATGGAAACAGCTGTGAGCTTTGTAGCTTTGTAGATAAGGTAACAAGACAGTTCGGCACCGTCATTGAAACCAGCTCCATGTTTAATAGACAGTTCGGCACCGTTGGAGACATTTCGGGACCAAGACAAACCAGTACCTGGTTTTCCTAGTTATTATGTTGCTTTATGATAAATATATGATAAATTTTATTTAGCAAAAATATTTTAAAAGAAAAATGAAGAAATTATTGACCATAAATTTCATAAAATCATATTTGATCATATTTAGACAAAACAGTATTAGCTTGTGTTTGAATAAACATTTTAATATATTAAAAACAAAGCTGATTGTAGTAAGGCATTAATCTTATAACAATCAATATTTTATCAACATAAAAGACCAGGATAGAAACCAAATGAGTGTAGACTGACAGGCCTACCAGACTGTGCCTGATGTGCAAAGTCTGATGAGACTTTGGCATTGATGAAAACTAGAACCTAAGTCCTGTGACTAGACATGTCAATCTCATATTTTTGAAAAGGATATCAAGAGATATAAATCAAATTCTGTTCTATTGTTTTAATTCATTTTGTTCACTGACATGACTGAATCAGCCTAAAATGCAAAAAAGGCTAATATAAAGGTTTATTTTTTGGACACGTTACAATTCCATTCGGACAAGTTAGTTTTGGTATGTACTTGTCCTATTTGGCAAGTTGAAAAAAAGTTATTGTAGAGGCCTGCATGTAAGTTATGCAAATATTCAAAGTCAATGAACCATGACTGAAGGTACATGGCTAAACAATCTCCATGGAAATGAGATGTGCCAATGCTCATACAACTGCATACCAAATACCATTGACTTATCAAAAGTCGTTCCCTTTAAACAAACCTTAACACAAACATTAACTTGTAAACTATGTAAAAGTTTCAAAGTCAATGAACCATGATGAGGGGGTGGGGCTATATTATCTCCACGGAAATAAGACTTGCAAATGGCAATTAATTTGCATACCAAATATCATTTACTTAACATTAGCGATTCATCTTAATCTGATCTAATCACAAACTAATACATGTTAACTAAGCAAAAAGTTCAAAGTCAATAGACCATGACTGAGGGGCAGGGCCAAATATTCTCCATGGAAATGAGATATGCCAATGCTTATACAACTGCATACCAAATATCATTGACCTACCACAGAGTTCTCGAAAATTGTTTTTTCCTGGCGGTCATTGGGACCACCAAGACTAAAAATCTGGTGGTCCTGTAATTTCACTTGAATTTATCAAACACCTAGCTATTAGTTACATGAAAGTCATTGCTCAATACTATATTAACTCCATCCTAGTTTCTATGTTATATGTTTGTTTTTTTAATGAAAGTTTGAACTTTGCATTGTTCACTAATTTTTATACTTTGTCAGTTTGATAACATGCTTGATTTCATTTTGTTTATGTCTCATGCATTATACTACCTGTAGAGTCTTTTAAGGGCTCATGTGTAAGGAAATTCAATCCTTTTTAGCCCAGCCAAATTGTACTTGTTTTAAAAGCTAAACTCATAACAATCCTGTATTTTATGGTTCACTTTTGGTTGACGAATAATTCAAATTTTAAATAGTTAATATTTAAAGAAGACCAAATTAATCATAATAGCTGGTATTTAATTTCTTCCTAATGCCAATCCACTCGTATTAAGAAACAATAAAAATTGTAATCAAAATAATTTATCACTAGAACTGGTCCATAGCATCTTCCCAATGATGATAAAGTTGTATTTTAAAGTTATCAACGGTATTTGCAGACACAACATTTTGGGTAAACTGTTCCAATCGTTTATAATTCGTTAGAAAAAATGCCTTTAACGAAATGATGAATTACATCGAGGCTTTATAAGTTTAAAGCTGTGTCCACTGCAATCATTTACAGTGAAAAGTGCATTAAAATGATAGAAATAAAAGACTAAGTCTTGTAATATAGAAAACATTTTGTAATATAGAAAAAATGTTCAGTCTCTGTAAAAGTCTTTGTTCAAATACAGAGTCCTCTGGTTTAGCACCCTCTCTGATAGTCTAAGATTATTCTGACGTCGAACGGCTGTTTTGCCAGACAAGCTGGGGCCGTGGGACCGCCCCAGCTTGTCTGGCAAACAGCCGTTGCACTTCAGAGTAATCTCGGACTAACTCTCTGAATTTGTATTCTGTATTCTGTAGGTGTCGCTGTTGACACTGGATTGTCTCTCTTGTAAATATGAAGTCTCGCGTGTACAATTTTTCACTCTTGTAAACAAGTCACTTGTACTTTAATTATAAATATAGGTGGCAACTGTATTAAAATATTAAGAAACGAAAAAATGGAAAAATTTGATTTAACATTTCTTGTAAGAAAAAAAAAAAAAAAAAATATGAAAAATTTCTTAATCAAATATGCGCGACTCTCGGATAAAATCACCCAACAATCGCATTAGTGTTTCTCTAGAGACGGAGGAGTTGTCGTTTTTTCTATTGACAATAAAAGTTCTAAATCAATATGTACTGATCCGTGTTAAAAATATCTCATGTATAAGTTTTGTCTAGCTTCTTCATAATTTTCACAAAAAGTAAATAATGTTCCACGGTTTCTAATTGACCACATTCACACTTTGGATCTACATTTGAATTGATTTTGTTTTGTAATTTTTAGGTAGTATCCTCATCTTAAATTTCTAATAATTTTTGATGTTTTATGATCTGTAAAATCAAGTGTTAATTTTTCATTGACATTATGATGGAAATTATAATAGAATCTTCCTGTATCAGAATTGTTCCAACGATGTTGCCATTTTTATTCACTAAAATTCTTGCTGCTGTTTTTATATCTTGTTTTGTTACTGTAATATGTGCTTCTTTTTCAATTTCATTCGCCTCTTTAGCTGCTTCTTTAACTAGTTTATCAGCTATTTCATTTCCTCTGACATCTGCATGTCCTGGGGTCCATTCAAAATTAATTTTTATTCCATGATGTTTTGGATAGATTTAATAAGAGATTATTTCATGAGAAGTGGATCTGTGATTTTCAATTTTCCAGTTTAATGATAATATTCCAATAGTTGATTGACTGTCTGAAAATATTTTTACTTCTTCTATTATGGTTTTATTTTCAACTTTGCTAATATAATCCAAAACTAATTTTATTGCTACAAGCTCTGCTAAAAGAATAGAACCTCTTTTGATACTGGTTGTTTTAATTCTGTTTCTGTATTATTGAATATTACAATTGCACCTGCTCCACAAGGTCCAGGGTTGGACTGGCAAGAAGCGTCTGTAAATGCAACAACTGTTGAAGGAGATACTATGTTAAGTTTGTTTAATATTAAATTTTTCCTGTAATTTCTTGTTCTTTTGTTCTGTTTTTTGAGGAACCCAAAGTGCGCCAATATTCTGGTGGAGATTTTGATGCTTTTAGACTATTAAGTTGATATTCTGGCTCTATGTCATCAATACTAATATCAGTTTCTTCTTTCATGTTTTTGCTTGGTGTAACATTAAGCTTAAAGGTGATATGAACTTGTCAACTGTTGGTTTGTTTCTCCACTCATCTATTTTGTTTCTGATAGGGATTTTGGTTGAATATGAGTTTAGTTTGGCAATATCTCTAATTGCCATTTCTTCTCTTCTAAGATCTAATGGAAGTACTCCTGCCATAACTTGAAGTACCTCCAAACTGGCCGTTGAAGCTACTCCAAGTCAAATAGACAAACCCTTTCTTTGGATGGTATTTAATTTTTAGGTGTTCTTCCTTTCCGTTTGCCAAATGTAGCTTGCGAGAGAAAATGGAACCTATAATACTATTATAGACTTGAATTAGAAATTTTGACTTTATATTACCAATTCCTTTTATTTCTCTTAAAATGCGGAGAGATTTTCCGAGCGAAATGGGCCATGCCGAAGCCATGATGACTTTTACGACTGGTTATTTGTCAAAAGTATGACCGTAATTTTGAGCTATGCTACATAAGTTAAATTACAGTAGTAACCAGTACAAAACTGTCTGAAAACCAAAGAAACCGACGACTGGTTCTTTTTATCGACCGCAAAAAATTTTGCGGTCGTATATTGGTATGACGTTAGCGTCGTTATCCGAAGATGCATTGGTTTTCGCACTCTAACTTTAGTTTAAGTGAATGGATCTCTATGAAATTTTACCATAAGGTTCAATATCACAAAAGGAAGGTTGGGATTGATTTTGGGGTTATGGTACCAACAGTTAAGGAATTAGGGGCCAAAAGGGGCCAAAAAAGCATTTTGTAACTTCCAGACATAACTTGTGTGTTAGTGTATGGATCTCTCTGACTTTATACCACAAGGTTCCATATCACAAAGGAATGCTGGGATTGATTTTTGGGGTAATTGCCTCAAAATTTTAGGAATTAGGGGCCAAAAGGGGCAAAAACAAGCATTTTTCTAGTTTCATGACAATAACTTGTGTGTAAGTGTATGGATCTTTCTGAAATTGTACTACAAGGTTCCATATCACAAAGGAAAGCTGGAATTGAGTTTGGGGTAATTGCCTGAAACGTTTAGGAATTAGGGGCCAAAATAAGCATTTTCTAGTTTCCAGACAATAACTTTGTGTTCAAGTGTATGGATCTCTCTGAAATTGTACTGCAAGGTACCATACCTCAAAGGAAGGCTGGGATTGAGTTTGGGGTGATGAATCATAAGGGGTTCAAAAATTTGGGGGATTTTTTTCCCTTTTTTTCTTTTTTTCTTTAAAATTTTCCATTTTAAGTTGGTTATTTCTGATTTATATTTAAAAGCAAATAATAATGATATGGCAGGAGATACACCAAACAGGATGTGTAAATTATTATATAATAAGTATTGTGCAATAGCAAGAAATTTTCAATTGCACAGTATTGTGCAATAGCAAGAAATCTTCAATTGCACAGTATTGTGCAATAGCAAGAAATATCCAATAGCACAATATTGCGCAATAGCAAGAAATTGTCAATTGTACAGTATTGCGCAATAGCAAGAAACATTCAATTGCACAGTATTGCGCAATTGCAAGAAATATTCAATTGCACAGTATTGTGCAAAAGAAGATACTTTGTATAAATTGCTTATTTCTTGACCAATTTCAATGGGGTTTTATTCTTGAACTCTTGGGGTTCTTTAATATGCTGAATCTAACCGTGTATTAAGTTTATGGATTTTGTGCCCGTTTTAAATTGGTCCACATTGAGGTCCAAAGGGTCCAAAATTAAACTTTGTTTGATTTCATCAAAATTGAATTATTGGGGTTCTTTGATATGCAAATCTAACCGTGTATTTAGATTTTTAATTTTGGGTCCAGTTTTCAAATTGGTCCACATTAAGGCCCAAAGGGTCCAAAATTAAACTTTGTTTGATTGTATCCAAAATTGAATTCTAAGGGTTCTTTGATATGCTTAATCTTAACATGTATTTAGATTTTTGATTTTGGGCCCAGTTTTCAAGTTGGTTCAAATCGAGGTCCAAAACTAAACTTTGTTTGATTTCAACAAAATTGAATATATGGGGTTCTTTGATATGCTGAATCTAACCATGTAGTTAGATTTTTGATTTTGGGCCCCATTATCAACTTTGTCCACATTGAGGTCAAAAGGGTCCAAAATTAAACTTTGTTTGATTTCATCAAAATTGAATTATTGGGGTTCTTTGATATGCCGAATCTAACCGTGTATTTAGATTCTTAATTTTTGGTCCCGTTTTCAAATTGGTCTACATTCAGGTCCAAAGTGTCCAAAATTAAACTTAGTTTGATTTAAACAAAATTGAATTCTTAGGGTTCTTTGATATGCTGAATCTAAACATGTATTTAGATTTTTGATTATGGGCCCAGTTTTCAAGTTGGTCCAAATCGGGGTCCAAAATTAAACTTTGTTTGATTTCAACAAAATTGAATATATGGGGTTCTTTGATATGCTGAATCTAACCATGTATTTAGATTTTTGATTTTTGGGCCCGTTATCAACTTTGTCCACATTGAGGTCAAAAGGGTCCAAAATTTAACTTTGCCTGATTTCATCAAAAATTGAATTATTGGGGTTCTTTGATATGCCGAATCTAACCGTGTATTTAGATTCTTAATTTTTGTCCGTTTTCAAATTGGTCTACATTAAGGTCCACGGGTCCAAAATTAAACTTAGTTTGATTTTAACAAAATTGAATTCTTAGGGTTCTTTGATATGCTGAATCTAAACATGTATTTAGATTTTGATTATGGGCCCAGTTTTCAAGTTGGTCCAAATCGGGTCCAAAATTAAACTTTGTTTGATTTCAACAAAAATTGAATATATGGGGTTCTTTGATATGCTGAATCTAACCATGTATTTAGATTTTTGATTTTGGGCCCTGTTATCAACTTTGTCCACATTGAGGTCAAAAGGGTCCAAAATTAAACTTTGTTTGATTTCATCAAAATTGAACTCTTGGGGTTCTTTGATATGCTGACTCTAACCATGTATTTAGATTTTGGATATTGGACCATAATAGGTGAATGTCCAATTTAAAATTCTTAAGTTCTTAGACCACATTCATTCTGTGTCAGAAACCTATGCTGTGTCAAATATTTAATCACAATCCAAATTCAGAGCTGTATCAAGCTTGAATGTTGTGTCCATACTTGCCCCAACTATTCAGGGTTCAACCTCTGCGGTCGTATCAAGCTGCGCCCTGGAGCATTTTATTCAAAAGTATTACCGTAATTTTGAGCTATGTAGTTAAAGTTTGTTTACATCAGCAACCAGTTCAAAAGCTATCTGAATACCGAAAAGATGTTAAAACAAAAGTGAACAACCACCAAAATGTTGTCGGTCATCAGGACTGCCACTACATATGCAATTGTTGGTCCTAGCCGATTTTGGCGGTCAGGACCGACAGGACCGACTGTTTTCGAGAACACTGCTACCACTAGTGGTTCCCCATAAACTGACCTAATCACAAACTAATACATGTGAACTAAGCAAAAGTTTCAAAGTCAATAGACCATGACTGAGGGGGGGCCAACTAATCTCCATGGAAATGAGATGTGCCAATGCTAATACAACTGCATACCAAATATCTTCGACCTACCACTAGTGGTTCACCATAAACTAGACCTAATCACAAACTAATACATTATTGACGCCACCGCCGCTGGAAACAGCATACCTTTGTCTCGCTTTTTGACTCCATCAAGGCAAGACAAAAACTGTAGGTGACAAATACTTACTGCATAACACTGTATATATGTAGGTTCTTCAGGCATGATCAAATGCATACTTACACAGCCCAATTTACAATTTCAATATTGTTTTAATCAAACTGTACATACCTTTAGTATAGATGACAAGCAAGATTCTGTGTCTTTCAAACGATCTAAAACTTCCTCTGATGATAACACATTATCTGGTAGGGGTAAAGGCTCTGTTTTAGGGTTACATATTACCTTTAACTGGCCCTAAAATAAAGTCAAATTTTCTTTGATGACACATTATCTGGTAGGGATAAAGGCTCTGTTTTAGGATTAAATATTACCTTTAACTGGCCCTAAAATAAAAAGTCAAATTTTCTTTGATAACACATTATCTGGTAAGGGTAAAGGTTCTGTTCTATGGTTACATATTTGTTCTATGGTTACATATTACCTTTAACTGGCCCTAAAATAAAGAGCCAAATTTACACTGATAACACATTATCTGGTAGGTGTAAAGGCTCTGTTTTAGGATTACATATACACTTTTAACTGGCCCTAAAATAAAGAGTCAAATTTACACTGATAACACATTATCTAGTAAGGGTAAAGGCTCTGTTTTAGGATTACATATTACCTTTAACTGGCCCTAAAATAAAGAGCCAAATTTACACTGATAACACATTATCTGGTAGGTGTAAAGGCTCTGTTTTAGGATTACATATTACTTTTAACTGGCCCTAAAATAAAGAGTCAAATTTACACTGATAACACATTATCTGGTAGGTGTAAAGGTTCTGTTTTAGGATTACATATTACTTTAACTGGCCCTAAAATAAAGAGTCAAATTTACACTGATAACACATTATCTGGTAGGTGTAAAGGTTCTGTTTTAGGATTACATATTACTTTAACTGGCCCTAAAATAAAGAGTCAAATTTACATTGATAACACATTATCTGGTAGGTGTAAAGGCTCTGTTTTAGGATTACATATTACTTTTAACTGGCCCTAAAATAAAGAGTCAAATTTACACTGATAACACATTATCTGGTAAAGGTAAAGGCTCTGTCTTAAGGGTTACATATAACCTTTAACTGGCCCTAAAATAAAAGTCAAATTTACTTTGATAACACATTATCTGGTAGGGGTAAAGGTTCTGTTCTAGGGTTACATATTACCTTTAACTGGCTCTAAAATAAAGAGTCAAATTTACTTTGATAACACATTATCTGGTAGGGGTAAAGGTTCTGTCTTAGGGTTACATATAACCTTTAACTGGCCCTAAAATAGAGAGTCAAATTTACTAAACACATTAAGATTTACAGTGTTCCAATGTCCCCACCAATGCACAAATTTAAAGTCCTACAACAATAATTCCAACAAAACTGCACAGGTTGTTGTGCTATGCATACCGCCATTCATAATTCAAAGCATCTAAAAACAGGAAGAAGGTGTCTGAGAGCGAAAAAAAAGTTCTCAAACTTTTCAACTCTTCACTGCCATGCTTTTGAACAAAAATGTCTTTCTGTTCAGTAGTACTGGAGAAATGTGTGAAAATTTTTTTTAAAGTTCATTCAACATATTGAAAAATTCAAATATTGGCAAACAGGAAGAAGGTGTAAGAAAAGTGACAGAAATATTTGTTAGACAAACAAACAAATGATTGGATTGACCTACAGACAAGGTGAATGCAATATAGCTCCATCTCTGAGAGTGGTGACTGAGTAAAATAATGTGAAATTGTGAGATCACTTACAATGCAATTTTCCATTTAATTTCTTTTTCAAAGGGACATTACTCTTGTAAAAAATGTTGATTGGCATTGATTATAAAACTTGTCCAAGGCCTTGCTGCAGGGCCTAATCTAGGATTTTGGAGAGGGAGAACTGACTTCTCCTTCCATGAGAGAGTAGGGAGAAGTGGTCAATTTCTTGGAGAAGTGAAATTCTATTACCGTTTCTTTTGCATAGTGCATGTAGTGTTTTCGTGCATATCATTAAGGAAATTGTTTTATTTATGCAATAAAAATATACTTGCAGCAGTGTTTTCCATAAAACCGCCGCCGCCAAATTGACCGTTCAAGCAGTTTTTGGCGGTTCAATCGTCATCAGCCAAAAATTTGGGTGCATATTTTACTTATCGATTATTTTATACGTCGTAACTTTTATTATTATCTAGGTTTTATTTACGTTTGAGAGTTCGGTTTGTATTTCTATCAGAACATGCGGCCGTTATCCATCGAAGAGACTTATTTGGAAAATCCCGAGATAAACTTCCATTTGTTGTTGAAGATGAAACATTCCATCACAGATTTTTCCCCGCTAAGCGACACAAAGGTGTGCATTTTATGATAATACATTTATAAAGTTTGCATGCATTGTTTTTCAATTTGTTCTGTTGTGTTTAGTTTAAATCGCGAATGAATCGATGACATGATAATTGTCATTGGTTTGCACTACCCGGATCGAAGGTTCGATATGACCTACCAGGCCTGAAAACTTCAATCAAATAAGGAAAATTTCCTACGATGAAGGAATATTTACAAATCAAATCTGTGAACAATAATTTGCTGATAAAATCAAAAATATATCGAGTATACCATCCATTTTGTCTCCAAATGATCTCGTTATTTTGATAGTGTCGACTTTTAAAACTGAATTAAAGTACGGCACCTGGTGCTTTTATTCTGATTGAGTAAATAACCATATATTTACTTGTAATCGATGTGCTGTAGCCTGTATGAGGGACCTGGAGTGAAAATCAGACCCAATTTTTAAATAAAATTTTATGAAGTCACTGTAAATTAGAAGAATTTATTTTACATAATTTTTACAAAAAGTTCTGCTAATAATATGTCCATTTGACAAGCATGAAATATTGTCTTAAAATTCACCAGATGCCAGGATTTTGAATCTAGATTTCAAAATTTTTCGGGGAGCTTGGTACCCCTAATTTCAGTGACCGCCTACTTATTCATTTTAGCCAGTTAGGCCAAAATGAATGGAAAACCCTGAACTTGCAGTGTTTTATATGATATTGTATAAAATGTATAAATTGAAATTCTTAATAAAAGGTTTAGACAATGTAGTTGTTATTTATTCATTCATACCATTTGTGCTGTCAACTTGTAATTAAGTTTAAATAAAATTTGTTGCTTGCCTAGTAATATTATCATGCATTAATCTCATGTGCATCTGCTTCAATTTTTTTTTAAAAGTACAGTAAATAAAATGCTCCATGGGCGCAGCTTGATCGACCGCAGAGGTCGAACCCTGAACAGTTGGGGCAAGTATGGACACAACATTCAAGCTTGATACAGCTCTGAATTTGGATTGTGATTGACTATTTGACACAGCATAGGTTTCTGACACAGAATGAATGTGGTCTAAGAACTTAAAATTTTTAAATTGGACATTCACCTATTATGGTCCAGTATCCAAAATCTAAATACATGGTTAGATTCAGCATATCAAAGAACCCTAAGAGTTCAATTTTGATGAAATCAAACAAAGTTTAATTTTGAACCCTTTTGACCTCAATGTGGACAAAGTTGATAACAGGGCCCAAAAATCAAAAATCTAAATACATGGTTAGATTCAGCATATCAAAGAACCCCATATATTCAATTTTGTTGAAATCAAACAAAGTTTAACTTTGGACCCTTTTGACCTCAATGTGGACAAAGTTGATAACGGGCCCAAAATCAAAAATCTAAATACATGGTTAGATTCAGCATATCAAAGAACCCCATATATTCAATTTTGTTGAAATCAAACAAAGTTTAATTTTGGACCCGATTTGGACCAACTTGAAAACTGGGCCCATAATCAAAATTTAAAGACATGTTTAGACTCAGCATATCAAAGAACCCTAAGAATTCAATTTTGTTAAAATCAAATTAAGTTTAATTTTGGACCCTTTGGACCTTAATGTAGACCAATTTGAAAACAGGACCAAAATTAAGAATCTAAATACATGGTTAGATTCAGCATATCAAAGAACCCCATATATTCAATTTTGTTGAAATCAAACAAAGTTTAATTTTGGACCCCAATTTGGACCAACTTGAAAACTGGGCCCATAATCAAAATCTAAATACATGATTAGATTCAGCATATCAAAGAACCCTAAAATTCAATTTTGTTAAAATCAAACTAAGTTTAATTTTGGACCCTTTGCACCTTAATGTAGACCAATTTGAAACCGGGACCAAAATTAAGAATCTAAATAAACAGTTAGATTCAGCATATCAAAGAACCCCATATATTCAATTTTGTTGAAATCAAACAAAGTTTAATTTTGGACCCTTTTGACCTCAATGTGGACAAAGTTGATAATGGGGCCCAAAATCAAAAATCTAAATACGGTTAGATTCAGCATATCAAAGAACCCAATATATTCAATTTTGTTGAAATCAAACAAAGTTTAATTTTGGACCCGATTTGGACCAACTTGAAAACTGGGCCCATAATCAAAAATTGAAAGACATGTTTAGATTCAGCATATCAAAGAACCCTAAGAATTCAATTTTGTTAAAATCAAATTAAGTTTAATTTTGGACCCTTTGGACCTTAATGTAGACCAATTTGAAAACAGGACCAAAATTAAGAATCTAAATACATGGTTAGATTCAGCATATCAAAGAACCCCATATATTCAATTTTGTTGAAATCAAACAAAGTTTAATTTTGGACCCAATTTGGACCAACTTGAAAACTGGGCCCATAATCAAAATCTAAATACATGATTAGATTCAGCATATCAAAGAACCCTAAGAATTCAATTTTTGTTAAAATCAAACTAAGTTTAATTTTGGACCCTTTGGACCTTAATGTAGACCAATTTGAAACGGGACCAAAAATTAAGAATCTAAATACGGTTAGATTCGGCATATCAAAGAACCCCAATAATTCAATTTTGATGAAATCAAACAAAGTTTAATTTTGGACCCTTTGGACCTCAATGTGGACCAATTTAAAAGCAGGGCCCAAAATCCAAAAACTTAATACGGTTAGATTCAGCATATTAAAGAACTCCAAGAATTCAAGAATAAAACCCCATTGAAATTGGTCAAGAAATAAGCAATTTATACAAAGAATCTTCTTTTGCACAATACTGTGCAATTAAATATTTCTTTCAATTGCGCAATACTGTGCAATTGAATATTTCTTGCTATTGTGCAATACTGTACAATTGACAATTTCTTCCTATTGTGCAATATTGTGCTATTGGATATTTCTTGCTATTGCACAATACTGTGCAATTGAAGATTTCTTGCTATTGCGCAATACTGTGCAATTGAAAATTTCTTGCTATTGCACAATACTTATTATATAATAATTTACATATCCTGTTTGGTGTGTATCTCCTGTCATATCATTATTATTTGCTTTTAAATATAAATCAGAAATAACCAACTTAAAATGGAAAATTTTAAAGAAAAAAAAAAAAAAAAAAAAAAGGAAGAAAAGGGAAAAAAATCCCCCAATTTTGAACCCCTTATGATTCATCACCCCAAACTCAATCCCAGCCTTCAATGAGGTATGGTACCTTGCAGTACAATTTCAGAGATCCATACACTTAAACACAAGTTATTGTCTGGAAACTAGAAAATGCTTATTTTGACCCTTTTGGCCCCTAATTCCTAAACGTTTAGGGCAATTACCCCCAAACTCAATTCCAGCTTTCCTTTGTGATATGGAACCTTGTAGTACAATTTCAGAAAGATCCATACACTTACACACAGTTATTGTCCTGAAACTAGAAAAATGCTTATTTTTGCCCTTTTTGGCCCTAATTCCTAAAATTTTGAGGCAATTACCCCAAAATCAATCCCAGCATTCCCTTTGTGATATGGAACCTTGTGGTACAATGTCAGAGAGATTCATACACTTACACACAAGTTATTGTCTGGAAGTTACAAAATGCTTATTTTGGCCCTAATTCCTTAACTGTTGGTACCATAACCCCAAAATCAATCCCAACCTTCCTTTTGTGGTATTGAACCTTGTGGTAAAATTTCCTAGAGATCCATTTACTTAAACTAAAGTTAGAGTGCGAAAACCAATGTGTCTTCGGACGACGGCGGCACGACGACGACGCGTAACGTCATACCAATATCGACCACAAAAATTTTTGCGGTCGTATAAAAATGACTCCCAGTTTATGTAATGACTTTTAAATGACTGGGCAATTTAATGTATATCACCACGTCATAATTTTGTAAAACATTTATATTGACTGTCCAGGACATCATGTCAGTTGTAAATTGAGAATCTCCTGAAAGATTGTAAGCCTATATATAAAGGAAGATATTTATCAATCACATTTTAATTAACCGATAAAGAGCTAATTTTATACGACCGCAAAAAATTTTGCGGTCGTATATTGGTATGACGTTGGCGTCGTTGTCGTCGAAGACGCATTGGTTTTCACACTCTAACTTTAGTTTAAGTGAATGGATCTCTATGAAATTTTACCATAAGGTTCAATACCACAAAAGGAAGGTTGGGATTGATTTTGGGGTTATGGTACCAACAGTTAAGGAATTAGGGCCAAAAATAAGCATTTTGTAACTTCCAGACATAACTTGTGTGTTAATGTATGGATCTCTCTGACTTTGTACCACAAGGTTCCATATCACAAAGGGAATGCTGGGATTGATTTTTGGGGTAATTGCCTCAAAATTTTAGGAATTAGGGGCCAAAAGGGCAAAAACAAGCATTTTCTAGTTTCATGACAATAACTTGTGTGTAAGTGTATGGATCTTTCTGAAATTGTACTACATGGTTCCATATCACAAAGGAAAGCTGGAATTGAGTTTGGGGTAATTGCCTGAAATGTTTAGGAATTAGGGGCCAAAATAAGCATTTTTCTAGTTTCCAGACAATAACTTGTGTTCAAGTGTATGGATCTCTCTGAAATTGTACTGCAAGGTATCATACCTCAAAGGGAAGGCTGGGATTGAGTTTGGGGTGATGAATCATAAGGGGTTCAAAAATTTGGGGAGGGGGATTTTTTTTCCTTTTTTTTCTTTAAAATTTTCCATTTTAAGTTGGTTATTTCTGATTTATGTTTAAAAGCATATAATAATGATATGGCAGGAGATACACACCAAACAGGATGTGTAAATTATTATATAATAAGTATTGTGCAATAGCAAGAAATTTTCAATTGCACAGTATTGCGCAATTGCAAGAAATCTTCAATTGCACAGTATTGCGTGATAGCAACAAATATCCAATTGCACAATATTGCGCAATAGCAAGAAATTGTCAATTGTACAGTATTGCGCAATAGCAAGAACTATTCAATTGCACAGTATTGCGCAATTGCAAGAAATATTCAATTGCACAGTATTGTGCAAAAGAAGATACTTTGTATAAATTGCTTATTTCTTGACCAATTTCAATGGGGTTTTATTCTTGAACTCTTGGGGTTCTTTAATATGCTGAATCTAACCGTGTATTAAGTTTTTGGATTTTGAGCCCGTTTTAAATTGGTCCACATTGAGGTCCAAAGGGTCCAAATGAAACTTTGTTTGATTTCATCAAAATTGAATTATTGGGGTTCTCTGATATGCTGAATCTAACCGTGTATTTAAATTCTTAATTTTTGGTCCTGTTTTCAAATTGGTCTACATTAAGGTCCAAAGGGTCCAAAATTAAACTTAGTTTGATTTTAACAAAATTGAATTCTTAGGGTTCTTTGATATGCTGAATCTAAACATGTATTTAGATTTTTGATTAATGGCCCAGTTTTCAAGTTGGTCCAAATCGGGTCCAAAATTAAACTTTGTTTGATTTCAACAAAAATTGAATATATGGGGTTCTTTGATATGCTGAATCTAACCATGTATTTAGATTTTGATTTTTGGGCCCGTTATCAACTTTGTCCACATTGAGGTCAAAAGGGTCCAAAATTAAACTTTGTTTGATTTCATCAAAAATTGAATTATTGGGGTTCTTTGATATGCCGAATCTAACTGTGTATTTAGATTCTTAATTATTGGTCCGTTTTCAAATTGGTCTACATTAAGGTCCAAAGGTTCCAAAATTAAACTTAGTTTGATTTTAACAAAATTGAATTCTTAGGGTTCTTTGATATGCTGAATCTAAACATGTATTTAGATTTTGATAATGGGCCCAGTTTTCAAGTTGGTCCAAATCGGGTCCAAAATTAAACTTTGTTTGATTTCAACAAAAATTCAATATATGGGGTTCTTTGATATGCTGAATCTAACCATGTATTTAGATTTTTGATTTTGGGCCCGTTATCAACTTTGTCCACATTGAGGTCAAAAGGGTCCAAAATTAAACTTTGTTTGATTTCATCAAAATTGAATTATTGGGGTTCTTTGATATGCTGAATCTAACCGTGTATTTAAATTCTTAATTTTGGTCCCGTTTTCAAATTGGTCTACAGTAAGGTCCAAAGGGTCCAAAATTAAACTTTTTAGTTTGATTTTCAACAAAAATTGAATTCTTAGGGTTCTTTGATATGCTGAATCTAAACATGTATTTAGATTTTGATTATGGGCCCAGTTTTCAAGTTGGTCCAAATCGGGTCCAAAATTAAACTTTGTTCAACAAAAATTGAATATATGGGGTTCTTTGATATGCTGAATCTAACCATGTAGTTAGATTTTTGATTTTGGGCCCGTTATCAACTTTGTCCACATTGAGGTCAAAAGGGTCCAAAATTAAACTTTGTTTGATTTCATCAAAATTGAATTATTGGGGTTCTTTGATATGCTGAATCTAATCATGTATTTAGATTTTGGATATTGGACCATAATAGGTGAATTTCAATTTAAAATTTTAAGTTCTTAGACCACATTCATTCTGTGTTAGAAACCTATGCTGTGTCAAATATTTAATCACAATCCAAATTCAGAGCTGTATCAAGCTTGAATGTTGTGTCCAAACTTGCCCCAACTATTCAGGGTTCGACCTCTGCGGTCGTATCAAGCTGCGCCCTGTGGAGCATTTTATTATCATTCTGTTATAAAATATATCTCCCTTATTAACGAATTGGTCGTGAAAAAACCCACTGCTGATCACAAGCTGGCCATGTGTTGTACGTTTGCAATCAACTTATCCATTAGCGGTCTTTCTACCTTTTATATTTCAATTTTTTATTCAATGAATATAAAAAATCTTCCGTTAATTCCCACCCTTAACCTACCAAATAGTACAATTATCAACTCGTAATAAATAAAAATAAAACAAATCAGCTGAGTGATTACTCAACATCCTCAGATGAAAATCATCGTAATATGATAACTCAAACAGACGCTCAGTTTCTCGTTTCAATAGTTTTTAATGTTAAATCCGAGAATGTTCAAAGTCCCTGTTGTAATTATTTCATTTAAACACCGACAGTATTAGTCCTGGGTCGTTTCGAAAATCTTGATTTTCCTTGTTAGTCGCCATTTTTATTTACCTGTGTGACTTGTAAATTACAAGTTGTCTCCCTTATACCGATTTTGATAGCAATCTGACTTCGCTATCTGAGACTACTATAACACTGTGTTATAGTAGTCTCAGTCGCTATGAAGTCAGTCAGCGGGCGAGTTTTAGCGATTTTCAGAATTCCTGGCAACTTAAATCGTCATTTCGCCGGCAAGATTATGGCCTGTTGCTGATACAAACCTTCGAAATAAATTTCAGAAAAAATCTGACAAGAAATGTAGACTAAAGAATGCTTTAAATGCAATTGTCCATATGATTTACAGTTCCAAGGGACAAAACTCCTGTAAAAATAATTGATCTGCACTGATTTTTGAAAATATCCTACATATATTTTCCATATAATTTCTATTTTCAAGGGCAAAAAAAAGTAAACATATGTACATTGTAGGTGATCTTAGGGTACCATTCTCTCCTTGACATATTGTGCTTTTAAGTTTCTGGTGCAATAGACAAAAGAAATGTAAAATACCACTAGTATTTTCCATGATTTGTCAAGTCTAAGATGTCTACATACTTACTAGTTTACATAACTGTTTTGCAGTAAGACGGGACAGACAGGACCTGTATCTTGACGGACAATGTTTCCTTTTTAAAGCAACTTCTGTAACTGTCTGATGAAGCTGATTAGTTAGTTCTCCATTAATATATTCTTTCTTCTCTACATCTACAGGTTCAAACTCTGTTGAAATAAAAAATGTATTACATTTGGTATTCTGTAGTAAACTTTTCTACATATAAGCTTAAATGTCTAACTGAAGGAAACACTTGTTTTAATAAACAATGAGACATGTAAAAATTTATTTTAGGCCAAAGCCACCAAACTTCTTTTTAAAGATGAACTTCAAAAAATACCATCCGACTTGAGCATTTGGTTGTTGTGTGGGACGTTAAACACCCCAAACTAACATAACTAAACAAGTGATTAGCCTGACCCGAAGAGGAAAAATAGTTAACTAGACATCAACATACCAATGTGTTATCACCAGACATGTTAAATTGCCTACTTTTTTACCATTTTAAGAACTGGAATGACTAATTTGAAATGATTAAAATCAAAAGGTTATTAGTCATAGGACCTTGCATTGTACCAAACTTTACCAAACTTTGGTCAGGATTCCTTAACGCATATTTGAGTTTTCTGAAGATGTGCTTTGATGTAAGGACCAACCATAATAAGTCTGGATTTACAAAAAACTGATCAGTGAAAATGAGCTTAAAGCTTAAGGTGCACTTGATTTTCCTTTTATATACATGTACACTTGATTCTGTTTTTTATATGTGAATCTTTTAAACTTGAATAGCAAATTTAAAAAAAAAGCATTCACTATTGACCATAGTGACAAAATGAGATCAATGACTATAATAATGTTCTACCCATTGTGCTAAAATACAAATGAAAAAGTGGAAACATTCGGAATTGTTTTTCTAAAACGGCCAAATAAAAAAATATATGTGTGGTTCCAGTTATGCCCTAAATAAATTTAAGGACGGTAGGTACAATGTAGGCATTTTTTGTTGTCAAAATCCAGAAAAAATGGTGTTTTCACTGAGTCCAGTTTTGCCATTTTACAAAGCAAGTATATGTTTGGCTGTAAAATAAACAGACATGTTGTGTTTTTAATTATTTTTTTTGCATTCAGATAAGAATTTGTTGCATTTTTAGCTGTAGCGGATACTTCTTCATGTTCTTATGGCAATTCAGATGACAGAAGTCTATAAAGTTATTTATTGAAATTCACATTCCACAAAATGGGATTGTTCAAAATTTATTTTTTTCAGAAATGCAAAAAAAAAATCTAGGTTTCAGGGGTTTAAACTAGGGTTGTTCAGGTAACTGAAACCACACATATATTTTTATTTGGCCTAAAGTTATTGATAACATACTTTGGGATAAGGTCTCTGGATGAGGGAATTAGAATCTACAAATTTTAAAACAAAATTCAATGTATCCTACCTGTTGTATCGTTACCATTACTTTCACTCCATGACTGTCCATCTATGGACACACATTCATGCAAAGCACCCTCATAAACCTAAAATTAAAGTAACAAGAATATGAACACCTTTGACTTAGCCTATAGTATCATACTAAGTCTATTTTAGTCATTCCTATATATCTTAAAAACTAATGTATAGTTTTTATATTCAAAAGAAAACAGAAAATAAGATATCTTGCTGTTCAAATGGTTCTTAGGCCCAGAACAGTGTTATTTTGTAGTGCATTTCTTTAGAACAATACAAGTAAATAAAAACATTCCCACCTACATTTCCTCGATGAGGTTTTCAGTGTAGTGTACTAGTACCTTTAGGACAAATTGTATCAAAATTATAGAAAAGTCTTCCTGCTCTAACTGAAATAAGGACAAGCTTATGTTATGGGGGTCTTTAAACAAAAGTGAACCAATACCTGGTAAATCTGTAGTACGGTAGAATCCCTGAAGTGGATACCTCGGGTATGCAGGGTCGTTACGATAAAACACGTAAAATGTAGAAAGTCGTATCACGACTTTAGTGATTGCTGCAGTAAATTTATTCATCGACATGTTTAGATGCCTAGGGCGCTGTCATCAGGATACAAATAGTACAAATAAATGAGCTTACTGGGGTTAAGTAGAAAATCAGGTTGTCTAAATACAACATTATAATGTAACCATGGTATTAAAATGTGAAAGTGAAAGTGGAATGTAAAGTATAAATAGACTATGAAACAATATAAATAGATTGTCAACATGAAAAATAAAATAAAATAAATTGTTTATGAATAAAGTCTTTGTTCAAATATTTATGCTTAAGTCAATGTTTACTGAAAATGTTATAATTGAATGTACAAAAACGTGTCTGTCCCATCAATTTTCGGAAGTTCATCCAGGCATACGGTTTTGTTACTGCTACTTGTGTTGAGGTCTATGTAGGGTTTATTGGTTTGGTCCATAACATATCTGTATTCCCAATGGCCAAAGCAGTTAAAAAATGGAAACCACCTTTCGAAGCTCTTCAAAAGAAAGAATGGAACGGGAAAAAAAAATACCGCAAGAATTGTAGCAAGCAGCTCACCATATGATGACCAACAACCTTCAACATCAGCCATCTGGATTGAAAAAACCAACCAGCACCCTTGCACAAGACCTTTATCTATACGACTCTTGACACTTTGTGTCCAGACAACTCATCTCAATATACCACCAATGAATGCTGATCAAAGAACAAGAAAGAGGATTATTGAGAAAACCAAGATATCGGAAAACTATATGACAAGCCGTATTCACTACATACCACCCATGGTTAATGCAGATGTGTTAAGAACAGTTCTTACGGAGATTGAAAGCGTTATTAACGATCACCCATTGGCCAATAATGTAAAATTCGCATGATTTCCGAGATCTAGAGCCATTGACAATGTCAATTTTATTACAAGGGAGGATAATATCGCTGGAGAACTCTCTAAACACAGAGGACAATATGATTAACACCAGAAGAAGCAAATAAACTATTACAACGGAAACTAACCTTAATAGAGCATTTCAATAATCAATGGAGAACTGAATACCATAACTGAGTGACTAAGAGAGTATCACTGTGTGACAGGAAAAATCAATACACATGTAAAAATCTGTTCTGTTGTACTTATCATGGACAATTCACCAAAAACATTCAACAATGTGGAAATAAGGTGTTACAGAAGATATGATTAACAGGACTTGATGGACTTGTGCGTGCTGCAAAGATTTGTACATCAAATAGATTTATTATTACACGGCCAATTGTTAAACTAGTCCCGCTTGAATTATGAACTGTACTCATTTTGAGGCCTCCAGAATATTGTAAATTACTTTCATTATAGACTGGTAAATGTCTTAAAGTCGTTTAGCGCGGTAGTTACATGTACGTAATGGTATATTCCACATCGCTACTTAGGGATGATAAAAAATTTGTGATCATATGTATAGTTAATTAAAATAGTCTAGATTAAAAAGATTTCGTTATGTGAAGATGTTCTTCATTATTTCAATAGAAATTAGAATATTCAATAATGACAATATCAGTGTTCTCCCCAGAAATTTTTAAGGCGCAAAATTTCCAGGGCGTGTAACTCTATTTTAGAGTGAACTATTGTGACCTGAAGCAATCGGTCATAAATCATTACATGCAATAATCCACAGTATTAATATACATGATACATGCTGAACAGCTTCAGAAATATTTATTTCTTTACTCTCTTGTTCCTTCTACAGATATAGTAACAAGACAGGTTGTAATTTTGTTGGACAGCCTGTTCCTCAGTCTTAATCCTCTAGAGTTGAAAACATCATCTGCCTTCGCGTAACCCATTTCTTCTTTGCAAAGAACATGTTGATTCAGCATTAAAATTGATTGTGTTTAAGATGTTTGGTATACAGCTTTTCAAAACAAAAAATTGTAATGAACCAGCTGACCAGTGTCCGTTGTTTAACATTACGCTTCGCGTGTATAATTGTCAGAACGTTTCTTTGGCAGGTAGATATAAACGAAACTTGACAAATTCGTCAAAGTTAAACCCAGTGAAATTCTTTACTAGTGACTTTATACAAATGCTGCAGCGATTCCGTACATATATTTCCGATGGACGAATAAGCGATCGATGTTAAAAATTATTTTATTTCTAAAACGAGACAGTTGACAGGCAATTTTACTTGCAAGCAACAATTTTGACTTTCTAATAAAATAAATCACTCCTCGTTATCTTTAATAAAAGTTTATTTTACTTTCTTGATGTACACATACTCTCATTCATAAATTTCATCGTAAATTTCTTTAGTAATGTGTATTAAAATTTATCACGTGTATTCATCATGTTCATTGGTCGTGTTTAAATAGATTCTTCTTCTCGACCAATGAAAAATGTGTTACTTAAATGGCCAAGTACCGCACACAAACGATGCGTAAATACAATGTGTTTGCGATCTATTTCTTCAATTTTTACACTTAAGTTTTTAAAACTTTTATTTTCTACTAAAATATCTATCTTCTTGATGATCATTTACGCTATAACCTGATTACATGGTCTGATAAGGCTGGAACAGGTAAATCCGAGACTTTGCTAGTCATCAGTTATTGCGCAACATTGACCGACCTCTCAGCGGTAATCAGCAACTTGACAATTTCAACCAACATTTATAATTAAAATGTGAAAATTAACACGCTGCGGGATCAAGTATTAAGGGACAGCGGCGAATTAAGGTGCTGCGGGACCACAGCGTCATATCGGCCTGGGAGAACACTGAATATAGCTATATGTAACCAACATTTATAATTAAAATGTGAAAATTAACACGCTGCGGGATCAAGTATTAAGGGACAGCGGCGAATTAAGGTGCTGCGGGACCACAGCGTCATATCGGCCTGGGAGAACACTGAATATAGCTATATGTAATATGGTTTTTTAAAAATAGTTATTCTTCTCTTTATAGGTATCCCTGCATCATAAGGGACGAAATCCCTATAACAGTAGAAAATCAATAAAAAAAAAAAAAAAAAAATTTCCGAAATTTTCATTGTACTAATGAACTCAAAATCGTTAACTTTTTTAACTTTTTATTTTCCCGCATCTGCATGAAATCTTTTCCGTATCGTTTTGGCTTGGGATTTGAGTAAATGTTATGGGGACGTACCTTACATCAGTAAGCAAATCAATAAAACTACTAAAAATCAAAATAAAAATCAATATACTAATAAAATCATAATCGTAAACGTTTTGAACTTTTTCAAACAGTTGCATTTTCCCTGGCGGACGCTGCAATATATGTCATACGATTTCCTGAAAATTAATATGTATGATTACCGGAGTATGGACGACAACACAATAACAATAACATTTGTATTCTTATAATGTCCTTTTATAATTCATGGTTGACTTTGCTTTAATGTTGTTGTTTTTTCGTTATACTTTTAACAAAAGACATGCAGATTCAAAGTTGTATGAAGTCATATAATGGTGATCGCTATGATTAAGGATCATTGTGACACGTTGGTTTTGGAACAGATCTGTTCCTTAACAACTCGATGCTTCATCGCAACACGTCTTTTCGTTTACATTAAAATAGCAGAGTTTTCAGTCTTTTAACCATTTAAATATACATTCTTTTAATTCAGATTTTGATATGATAAAAACGTTACCTGACAATAGCGTTTCTTTGTTTACCAGTCAGAGCTCTGACATAAACAAGTCAGAATAAAATGACTTCTTCAAGTCAAAAAGTGTTTTGAAATTCTGACCTGTACGCGTCAATTTTTGTTTTGCTTAGTTTTCAATCGAGTCCGTCAAACCAGAAGTTATTTTGAATTTGCCGCCGATCTACGACACATACAATCACGTGGTTTTTTGCGAGAGATCAAGTGTTTGAGAGTAGTTGTTTGGAAGTGTCTCGAACGAGAAGTATATTGAATATTATATTGATTATTTACGTTTTTTAGAGAAAATCTAGGTCATTGTGGGCAGTTTTAGAAAGGTAATACATATTACCTCCGTATTTTCATGGCCATTTTAATATTTTTTGCCTATAAAGAAGTTCCTTGCAAGTGATTTTTTTGCTGTTTCATGAAGGCGTGTGACCTGTAAATACGGACGCATGATCTTTGAGATGACCTGGTGTTTGATAATTCTGACTTGTTCAGGTCAGAAAATGTTGTTATGATAATGAATTGTTATTTTCGGGAGATAACTCGTGTTGTCTTAAACAGAATTAACCTTATTAACCAGTCAGTGCATTTCTAAAAGTAAAAATATTGCTTGAGCTGAACATCATCACGTGATTTTTCTATTTTAAACTCAATCACGAATTGATATTTTAACCTTCCTGAGTTTGCGGCTTTGTGTTTTCGTTTCTCCCAAAGAGAAAAACGATCATTGTGAATATTGATATGAATGATCATAATGAAACGAAAATGGGAATAATTTTAATAAAAAGAAATAGGAAGGGAAGGGTTTAACTAAAGAATCCTATGGGATTTTTTAATTTTAAAATGATTATAACTTGAGAACAATAAGTGATTCACACACGGGTCTTCAGTTATGATCATGGGACATCATAAAATGTAGGGTAAGTCTCCAGGGATCACCCCCTACCCCTGTCATTTGACAATATACTTATTTCTTGTGAACAGTCGATATCCCCACCCCCAAACCATATATGTTCCTGTTTGTAACGTCAAATTGATTTGAATGAAATACCGGGCTCCTCTCCGGGGGTTACCCCCACTCCCAGCCATTTGATAATGTTCTTATATTTTGTAAACAGTTGAGATCCCCACCCCTATACCATACATATTCCTGTTTGTAATTTCAAATTGATTTGAATGAAATACCATGGCTCCTCTGGGGATAAACCACACCCCCTGCCATTTGAGAATGTTCTTATATCTTGTAAACAGTCGAGATCCTCACCCCTAAACCATATTTATTCCTCTCTGTAAAGTATTATTGATTTGAATGAAATATACCAGGCTAGTCTTCATGGGTCGCCCCACCCCTTGTCATTTGAGAATGATCTTAAATCTTGTAAATGGTCGAGATCCCCATCCCTAACCCATATATATTCCTCTTTAAAATATCAAATTGATTTGAATAAAATATACCGGGCTAGTCACGGGTTTACCCCACCCCTGCCATTTGTGAATGTTTTATATTTTGTAAACGGTAGAGATCCCCACTCCTAAACCATATATATTCTTGTATGGGACAATTTAACAAATCAAATGAAATTTAGGAAAGTCCCAGGGGTCACCCCACCCCTCCTGTTTAAAAACTTGTAAACAGTCGAGATCCCCACCCTAAACCATATATATTCTTATATGGGACAATAAAACAAATCAAATGAAATATAGGAAGTCCACGGGGTAACCCCACCCCTCTTGTTAGAAAACTTATAAACGGTCGAGATCCCCACCCTAAACCATATATATTATTGTATGGAACAATAAAACAAATCAAATGAAATAAAGGGAAGTCCATGGGGTCACCCCACCCCTTTTGAAATGGTCTGGATAACCACTCCTAAACCATATAATATTCTTGTTCGTCATTTCAAGAAGATTCGAATGACATGCAGGGTCAATCCCTAGGAGTCACTTATGCATATCACTTTACTAGACCAAACTAATTTGTACTGGAACTTGCCGTATGTTAGGGGACCATGGGAATGACGAATTATGGGAGCTTTGTTTGGGAATCTGTTACAATTATTACTTGTTTATTTTAATCTGCTGAGAGACCACCTTACATATTATATTTATCAGTGTTTGTGCAAACAGAATTGTCTATTCAGTATTATTTTCCTCTCACATGCATGACATCTTATTAATTATGTGGTATATTTGTTTTCCTATGAAATTACCCATCTATAATTCTTACTCCAGATGCTTAACCGCATGAAGCATTTACCGCTTATTTGAAATATAGATAGTCTTTGTTTCTACAGAAGTGAGAAGAACATTGGAAGTCAGAATGTTCTGACTTATAAAAGTCTGAATGTTCTGACCTAATAAGGTCAGAAAGACTCAAAATGATCTGAAGATACTGACTTTTTAATGTTTAGAGTATTTTAGAATATGAATGCACTTGTCATGCTAGTACCATAAGAAACGCTGACAAGATTTTGTTCCTAAACAACAATTTTAAAGATATTAAGAATAACAAGTGTACAATGGAACATAAATTACAAAGTTATAAGTGTTGTGAAAAAGCTATTTAAAAAAACAAAAACAATAGATAGTTATCTTTCAACTTTTACATGTATTTAAAAAACAGTGAAAATATTATGAATTATATGTACGGCTTCTTGAAGAACAACAAAGTCACCAAATTTGGTCTGAATTTGTATGAATCTTCTCCTTGACATTTTTTTAACACTAATAATGTCATCTTTTTTCTTTTTAACTAATTTTAAACATTCCAAATTATAATTAAATTTCCCCAACATTTTGCTTACAAACTCTTTAAATTCTAAAGTGAAATTGAAAGTTGTCTTCACAGATTCAATGTGTCTGAAAATGTTATATTGAAAAAACAATATTTTTATATCCTCAAATAAAATGGGCATACCATGAGTTTAATGGTCATGCAGATATGCAATCCAGGATGTTAACAATCAGAGTTTAGATTACAGTTATATAGTAATAGGCAGAGTTTTTCTTATATAATTAATAACCAGAGTTATAAAGATGATTGATTAATAGAGGTTTAGTTATAAGTATTAACTAACTTTTAGTAATAAACAAAGTAAATTAATACACTTGCAATCACATACATGTAGTTAAATAAGTAAATACAGAATATTCATACAAAATTCAGACAGAAATACTGTAATAGGTCAAGTCATTAGAATGTGATGACTTTGTACATGTTGTAGTGATAGTTATGGCACCCATACAACATATAGGAATCAGTCAAAAGGAGAGAAAAATTCCTGATATTTGTCAAAAAATGACATTTGTGAGTCGGAATAACAAAATATAGACTCATTAATCTCTCCATCTTTTCAAAAATTATGAACCAGATTTTATGCATATCCATTTAGTTTTTTTTAAAAGATATGCAAAAAAAAATCTTTTAAGTCAGAACATGATTTGACCTTTTTGAGTCAATTTGCAGAACAAAATTTCCAATCAAAGCTAGGTGTTCTTCCTCTTAGCCCCCTTCTGAATCTGCCACTGTTGAGTTTATTAATTAAAGTTTTTAGAAACAACTAAGTCAAATGGTTATTTATGTTAGAGGATCTTGCATGTATTTCCAGTGTATTTTATCTGACTTTTCCATACATATCATTAATATCATATGGCAATGCCTGACTGAAGACATGATTAAGTTGTAAAACTTGTGTCTCATCCATTTGTTTAGTTTCTGAACAATAAAATATGTTTAAACTAATGCCTGACTTAAAAATTTCAATAAATTTAGTTTTTGACTGATTTTTTAAAGTCAGAACATGATTTGACCTGTTTAAGTCAATTTGCAGAACAAAATTTCCAATCAAAGCTAGGTGTACTTCCTTTAAGCCCTGCTTCTGAATCTGCCATTTTTGAGTTTATTATTTGATAAATTTTTAGAAACAATTAAGTCAAATGGTTATTTATTTTAGGGGATCTTACATATATTTCCTGTGTCTTTTATCTGACGTTCCCATACATTCATTTAATATTATATGGCAATGCCCGGCTTAAATATTTCAATAAATTTATTTTAGTTTTGGACTGACTCTTTTAAGTCGGAACATGATTTGACCTGTTTAACACACTAGAGGCTCTAAAGAGCCTGTGTCGCCACCTTGGTCTATGTGCATATTAAACAAAGTACACAGATGGATTCATGACAAAATTGTGTTTTGGTGATGGTGATGTGTTTGTAGATCTTACTTTACTGAACATTCTTGCTGCTTACAATTATCTCTATCTATAATGAACTTGGCCCAGTAGTTACAGTGGAAAATATTTTGTAAAATTTACAAAATTTATGAAAATTGTAAAAAATTGACTATAAAGGGCAATAACTCCTTAAGGGGTCAATTGACAATTTTGGTCATGTTGACTTATTTGTAGATCTTACTTTGCTGTACATTATTGCTGTTTACAGTTTATTTCTATCTATAATAATATTCAAGATAATAACCAAAAGGTGCAAAGTTTTCTTAAAATTACCAATTCAGGGGCAGCAACCCAACAACGTGTTGCCTGATTGGTCTGAAAATTTCAGGGCAGATAGATATTGACCTAATGAACAATTTTATCCTCGTCAGATTTGCTCTAAATGCTTTGGTTTCAGAGATACGAGCCAAAACTGCATTTTACCCTATGTACTATTTTTAGCCATGTCAGCCATCTTGGTTCATGGGGGTCATCGGACACATTTTTAAACTAGTTACTCTAATGATGATTGTGGACAAGTTTGGTTAAATTTGTCTTAGTAGTTTCAGAGGAGAAGATTTTGTAAAAGAAATAAAATAAAATTTTAAGATAATTTGATGAAAATCTTTAAGAACGAAATGCATTTGAATATTGAATATACCAAATAAACTTTTTATAGTCCTCATTATTGTGACTTTAGGGGACCTTATTTCATCTGTCTTGTATCTGGCTTTCCCATACATTTTAAAATCAATATGAAAATCCTAGACTTAAAAGTTGAAATAAGTTTAGTTTTGACTGACTCTTTGAAGTCAGAACATGATTTGACCTGTTAAAGTCAGTTTACAGAACAAAATTTCCAATAAAAACTAGGCTTTCTTCCTCTAAGCCCCCCTCCCCCCTAATCTGAATCTGCTACTGTTGAGTTGATTGATTGATAAATTTTTAGCAACAATTCAGTCAAATGGTTTTTAAAATAATATTTTTTACAACCAAAAGTTCCATATGTTAACTTAACAGAAAAGTCATGAAAATACAGAAATAGAATAAAATTTTAAGATAATTTGATGAAATTTGTAAAGATAAGATAAGAGATAAATAATAGTTTATTAAAGTGTCACATATTGATCTACATTAAAATACATAACAACATCATAAAAAAGGATCAATACCCAGCCTATAAAGACTTACGAGACACTGTATATACAAATAAAAGCTATAACAGTTATACTGAAGGAAAATGTTTGTTTTTTTTTTTTTATAAAAGGCATAGTCATGCATTACATGATATAAAACTCATTAAATATGTACATACAATTATAAAATATCTATTCATGAATGCTTCAAAATAATAATTTAGAACTTATAATTACTAATAAAATCAACAATCAATACAAAAGAAGTGTAAATACAGTTTAGTTCGCTTAAAACGCCACTAGGGTGAAGGTTACTTAAAATTCAGTAAAATACAGCAAAAAAAAGAAAGAGTATAAAATCAGTAATAAATCAGTAAAAGTTCAGTAAAAATTCAATTAGAGTTCAGTAAAATTTTAGTAAAAATTTCAGTAATAATTTAACGTTTAATTCAAAAGAAATTGTTAAGTAAAGATTTACAAAGTAAAAATACAAAAAGGAAATTTAAATCAATACAATAAATTTAAACAATATTATATAAATTTTTTACGTCTCATAAAACATTTATGGAGTGTATTAGCCAAAAGTGGTTGGATTTCATCACATTTCATTAAAGATGTAAACTTTTGTGCAGTTGTTAATATTTCAAAATTGCCAATCAACTGTTTAGCATTTTGGAATAGTTCAAATCTAATGTCAGAATAGAGCGGACAGTTCATCATGAAGTGTATTTCATTTTCTACGGTTGAATGGTCACATAGTTTACATAATCGTTCATTCAAGGGTATCTGCGGTCTGGAATATCGTCCCGTTTCAATGGCCAATGGCAACGCTCCACTTCTAAATAGTGTCATTGTTCGTCTTACGGAACGTGGGATGTTACGCTGTATGTATTGTTCAGTTTTCACATTTTCTTTGTATAAGCGATAAGTTCGTAGTTTATTTCCGTTTGGCTGATTTCTGTCATTATAAAGTTCTGATAAAATTCATCATTATCTAGAATTGTCAGTTTGTCTTTAATTAGTTGTACTGCTGTTTTTAATGATATTTGAGTGTTATTGACTAAATCTGCACATTCAATAGAGTTTATAAACCGGTCACTTGCTTGTGCCATCCTTTCCGACGTCTTGAGGCCCAGTCCGACACCGTTGAAATAAGTCTGTCATCGTCTGTGCGTTTCAGCCTACATAATAGAGCGAATGCATGACAGTTTTGTTTATTGAAACACGTAATCAGTCCCAAATCGCCACGTACTGCGGAGTTTGATGTTCGTTTTCCTACAGCTAGAAATAATTTGCAGGCTTTGTTTTGAACACTGTTAATCACACCATATTGTTTTGTTCCCCATATACCACTTCCATAGAATAGGATAGGCTCAACTATTGATTCGTACAACTTGAAGAAAACACGATGAGTCATACCTCCACTACTTATAAATTTTCCGTATAGGGCGCCTAGTGCACGACTAGCTGACTTGGCCAATTCTCCAACAACTTTTGCATGTTCAAATGTTCATCCAGCCAAAGGCCTAGGTACTTATAGGAATCAGCATATCCGATGTTGGTATTAGAGCATGTAAATAAATAGTTACTACGGCTAACTGATGGGTTTCTAAAATAGACAACTTGCGTTTTGTCTGCATTAATATGAAGTTTCCATTCATTACACCAAGATGTTACCACGTCCAACATTCGTTGTAGTTTCGATTCGTCGGGTGCAATAAGCGCAATGTCATCTGCGTATAGCAAAATACTCATTATAATGTCATCTATTTTGATACCACACTGTAGATCGTTGATTCGTTGGGTTAAGTCATTTATGTAGGCGGCAAAAGGCTCGGAGAAATCAAACAGCCTTGTTTAAGACCGGCGTCAACATTAAACCATGGAGTGAACTGATTATTTACTCGAACTGCACAAGATACGTTGTCATATAGCGACTGTAAAGCTGACATAAATTTTCCTCGTATACCTGCATTAGAAAGTTTATACCAAAGTAGGTTTCTTTGAACCGTATCGAATGCCTTACGCATGTCAACAAAGCAAACGAAAGTTGAAAGTCTCGCTATCTTACGATCATTGATAATGGTGTGTAATGTATAGATGTGTTCCTCACAGCTACGTTTTTCCGGAAGCCGTTCTGTTCGTCACAGAGAATATCATTATCATCTAGCCATGATGAGAGTCTAGCGTTTAAAACATGACAGTAAATTTTACTCGGAACAGATGTAAGTGTTATTCTCGGTAATTCAGAGGTTATTTCTCGTGTCTGATCCACATTTGAAAATCGGATTAATTATTCCTTTGTCCATTGATCCGGCACTTTCCCAAGTTCGAAGCACCCATTGCATATTAAATGCAAAGATCTATTGCTGTTGGGTTTTCAGAACTTCAGCAGGAATTTCATCAAAACCAGTAGCCTTACGGAGCTTTGCTCGTTCTACTGCAACAATAATTTCTTCGTGAAATTGGTTCGTTCAGCTCTGTAACATCTGGTTGATTTTCTCTGGTTTCGTTGTCATAAGCTGGAGGTCTGACATTTGGATTAACACTAAATAATTGTTCAAAGTCAGATTTCCATTTTCCTAGAACTAAGTTTTTATCTGTTTTACTATTCCTTCATCGTCTATAATTGACCATGGAATACTTTGGTTACGTTCATAAGACATGCCTAGTTTGCCGATAGATTTCCAAAAATCTCTTTGGTTTGACGCCATAAGTTTTTCTTGAGTCTGTTCTGTTTTTCAAGTAGGTGTTTCCGCTTATATTTCCGGTTAAGTCTGTCAAATGTTTTCCTTCGAGCAATAGCTGGCTTTTAGACTTTTCTTTTGAAGACCTGAACCTGAGCATTTAAGCCACATTTTCTCAAGTGAACACACTTGTTTCCACTGATTTTGCAAATAGTCGTTCCAATATGGCTTATATCTCGATTTACCATATCTGTTGAAATCCGTAAACAAAATACATTTGAATATTAAATATACCAAATTAAGTTTTTATAGTCCTCATTATTGTGACTTTATTATTGGGTGTCTTTTATCTGATTTTCCCATACATTTTAAATGCATATGACAATGTCAGACTTAAAAGTTGCAATAATTAGTTAAAATATAGTTTTGGACTGACTCTTTGAAGTCAGAACATAATGTGACTTGTTCATGTCAGTTTGCACAACAGGATTTACCTCAATGAAATATTAAGATATCAAATATATACCAAATAAACTTTTATATAGTTCTGATAATTGTAACTTAATTTTGTGATCTTTTTCCTACTTGTATCCATACATTCTAACAATCACATCACAATCATGACAAAGTCCAACTGTTACAGTTGCAATCCGTTTAGTTTTGACGGACTCTTTTAAGTCAGAACATGATTTGACCTGTTTGGGTCAGTTTGCAGAACAAAATTTCCAATCAAAGCTAGGTGTTCTTCCTCTTAGCCCCCTTCTGAATCTGCCACTGTTGAGTTTATTAATTGATAAGGTTTTAGAAACAATTATAAAGTCAAATGGTTATTTATCTTAGAGGATCTTGCATGTATTTCCAGTGTCTTTTATCTGACTTTTCCATACATATCATTAATATCATATGGCAATGCCTGACTTAAAAATTTCAATAAATTTAGTTTTTGACTGATTTTTTAAAGTCAGAACATGGTTTGACCTGTTTAAGTCAATTTGCCAGAACATGCCTATTTGACCTGTTTAAGTCAATTTGTCAGAACATGATTTGACCTGTTCAAGTCAGTTTGCAGAACAAAATTTCCAATCAAAGCTAGGTGTACTTCCTTTAAGCCCTGCTTCTGAATCTGCCATTTTGAGTTTATTTTTGATATTTTTTAGAATCAATTAAGTCAAATGGTTATTTATTTTAGGGATCTTACATATATTTCCTATTTCTTTTATCTGACATTCCATACATTCATTTAATATCATATGGCAGTGCCGGCTTAAATATTTCAATAAATTTATTTTGGACTGACTGTTTTAAGTCAGAACATGATTTGACCTGTTTAAAAGAAAATTCATTTAAATATTGAATATACCAAAAAAAAATTTATAGTCCTCATTATTGTGACTTTAGGGGACCTTATTTCCTCTGTCTTTTATCTGGCTTTCCCATACATTTTTAAATCAATATGACAATACTAGACTTAAAAGTTGAAATAAGTTTAGTTTTGACTTACTCTTTGAAGTCAGAACATAATGTGACTTGTTTGAGTCAGTTTGCACAACAGTATTTACCTCAATGAAATATCAAAATAATAAATGTTTTGCTATTAATAAATTTGGCTAAAAGTGGATGAGAATAGATCTTTTTTCAACATAGTCTTATCATGAATAAGTGTCTTGTTTTTCCTTGGAAGATTTGAAGTATTGTAATGGTACTAGTTATAAATGTATCCAATATTGTATTTTGTAAATCTTTTGATATTCAGAAAATTGTATGATCCATTTTTTTCTGGCCTGGTTTTTGTTTGTATTTTGAAATAATTGAAAGTGATGAGATAAATATATTATGTTTAGATTCTGGAAAGAAGGTATGATGAGCCCCACTTTTAAAACTCTTTAATTCGAAACTAGTAATCACCATATTTGTATGGAGATTGATAACAAAGTGATAAGTAATGACTGCTTCAAGTCAGAACAAAAATGAACTCTCTAAGTCAAAATGCATTAAAAAGGGGCATAAATCTTATTAGAATATGAAGATATTAAGTCACATTTCTATGTGCAAAAGCTGACCTGTGGAAGTCATTTTATGATAAATTAAAGTCTGACATAAACTGACCTGTACAAGTCATAATCTGTTGAGTGCAAGAAGGGAGACAACACTTACATCAAATTATATCTGACCTATGGAAGTCATTTTATTCTGACTTGTTTATGTCAGAGCTCTGACGGTTTACATTGCAAATGACGTCACAACATAATGTCTTAACAATAGAACCAACATCGGAAACGTTGCGGTATTTCCGTTTCTTTTCAACAGATTCTAAAGTTAGATTATTCCTATAGTGAGTTCTTTTGGGAAACTTACCGCATATCAATCAGACAGACTTGTATCTGTACAAAGATCCATAATAAATCAAATTTGAATGTTTTGTTATCCCCGACATACGGGCTTCTTTAAAACTAGTAATCTCACTTTCATGTGTATAATCTTCAGGAAATTTAACTTAAAATCGTTCTTCTTATTTCATTAAATGTGTTTTAAAACTTAGATACAAAGTCCACTCGTAGATGAGGGTCTGCGTGGGGTTTTAAAGAATCGACAAAATGGGCAGAAAAATAGCAATCAAATTATGAATAAAGAAAAATATGGCAAAAAGTAAAAAATAGAAAATAATGGGGCACTCAAATTTAAAGGAAATGAGTCACTCAAATATGAAGAATATAGACCCTTTTAATTACCTTTTATAAAAAATACAAAACAACTTTCCGAATAAGAAATAAGCATTGTATGACAAAAAATACATCTTTTAGTTTTAAATCATACCTTTAAATAAATAATTTCAAAATGAACTCATAGAACAACTCTTCTTTATCATATATTTCAATAATTTTATTAGTGACAAACTTACTGCCAAAAGAAAAGAAGTGACACGAAACGAAGCTGAATTTTTAATAATGACAATTGACATATATTTTAAATTATAAAATCATTCTACATATAGTCGCCGTCATGTAAAATTGGCACTGTGTTTTGGTTTGAAATTTTTAACTAACAACGCATTCATTCGAGATGACGTTTTCAATTAGCGGTATCAAATATCTTTCCAAAATCAACTACTGTCCTACCTTTTATTGTGCTTGCACTGTATAATCCTGACCTTCACATAATCCCAGATTACTTTCAATGGTGGAATCCGACATTGTTATTACGGAAGTGTTGCCGTGGAGTTCCACGTGCAGTCTATTTCTCGGAAGCATCCGGATCTTTCCTTCATATTTATTGTTAACATTCAAAAGCGCGGAAACTGTATCACATCGATGACACGATTATTACCGGAAAGTTACGAATGTTATGTAAATAAAGGATCCTCATAGAGACCAAGATGGCGGATTTACAATGAAATAAATCTTGGATAATGTGAAGGTCAGGATTATACAGTGCAATCACAATAAAAGGTAGGACAGTACTGGTTTTTGAAAGGTTTTCGATCCCGCTAATTGAAAACGTCATCTCGAATGAATGCGGTTGATAGTTTAAAATTTTCTACCCAAAACATGGTGCCAATTTTACATGACGGCGACTATAGAATGTGTCATTTACAACCGCATATCTTCATAGTGTACCTATACATGTACATGTTACACTGAGATATTGAGTAAAATTGACACAACTTTTGTTTCATATACACAATAACATGCATGATTCCCTATATGATCAACCAAATTTTTCCCATAAAGGGGCCCCGGATCCGCCTATGGGATGAAAAAATTCTATAAATTTTTAATTCATACTCCCATACCACTTAACGGGATTCTAAAGGTTTTCTGACTTCGTCCCCTTTCACAGGTAACACCTGCCTCATATTATTGAAATACAAAGGGAAAGGCTGTGCATCTTCTATAAAATATCCATGTGTCTAGCATAATTTGAAACAAGAAAGGTCAAAGCTACAAAATCAAAACAAATGAGTCGAGGTATATATGTTCGAATTTTTGTATTGATTGTTACCTCTTTAAAACATTTTTCCCAATGACATTTTTGGTTTTCATTAATTTCATAGGAACTTGTAGTCGCTTCTGTAGCCGAAATTATAATCTCTTCAATTAGAACATCTGTACACTTTCTACTTTTTACTTCGATTTTCGAAGGGCGGAAATCCGCCATTTTAAATATGCCGCTATTTCAGTGCGCATGCGTATTTCCAACTACAACAAATACGGAAACAGACACGTATTGCTTTCGTTTTATAAATAGTTTAAACGTGCCAGTTGTTGACCTTCTACTGTTGATGTTCGAAGTCCACAAAAGAAAATGGCAGCCCGACTGAAAACTCTATTTGGACACATTCAGGAACATAAGACACCAACTGACGTCTCAACAGTCTTAACCCATGCTAGTCCATACACTGGATCTTATAAGTATACCCTGAATTCACCAAGGTTAACAGAAAAACAGAGACAGTTCTATGAAGATAATGGGTATCTGGTCATCAAAAAACTTGTTCCTGAGTACAGTTTGCAGAAATACAGAGAAAGATTTGAACAGATATGTAAAAAGGAAGTTGTAGTACCTGGTTTGACCATCATGAGGGACGTTGCTATTTCAAAAGATGAGTTTGTACCGGGACAAAAGGCAGTAACCAAAATCCAGAACTTTCAGTTAGATGAGGAATTGTTTGAGTATTGTAAATTGCCAGAGGTGTTGGATTATGTAGAAGCTATTGTTGGAAGCAATATCAAGGCTATCCATACTATGTTGATTAACAAACCCCCAGACCCAGGAAGGAAAACCTCCAGACATCCAATGCATCAGGATCTTCATTACTTCCCAATGAAACCAGCAGAGAAGATAGTATGTTCCTGGACTGCAATGCAAAAAGTTGATCGCGAAAATGGTTGCTTAGTTGTGCTTCCTGGTACACACAAGGGGAAATTACTTCAGCATGATTATCCTGAATGGGAGGGTGGTGTTAATAAAATGTACCATGGTGTGAGAGATTATGATCCCAGCATGCCCCGTTCACATCTTGAGATGGAAGCTGGCGACACAGTTTTCTTTCATCCTCTGTTGATACATGGATCAGGAATGAACAGGACAAAAGACTTTAGAAAGTCCATTTCGTGCCATTATGCCAGCAGTGAAATTGAATTTGCAGAACAGGATTCCCAGAGTACAATATCTGAGGAAGTACTTGATTTGGTATCTAAGCAGTTCAAGGTTCCCAGGGAAAGCGTTAAATATGAGGACATATGGAAAATCAAAAGCCGTACTGTTAAAGGACGTTCCGATTGGTAAAGTGAGTTACATTTTCTAAAGCTTTAGTCTAAATAATACATGTGATACATGTTGGTGTGACTTTATTTTTTCCACATATTTATTATTTGGACATCTTATGATTTAGTTCTGATATATTGTTGAAATTACATTTGATTTGACTGGAATGAAATGAAAAAAATTGATTTATATGCTAAATTGCTAGCTTTATTTGATTCAAATATGTATAGATTTTGGATATTTGTTAATTTGTATATTTTGTTGTAAATTTTAATTTATATATGATCATTTGTATTATTGTTTTTTCTAAATGAAAATATGATTATTTTGAAATGTTTTAATCTAAACATTTTAATTTATTTATTCTGCATATTCTGTTGTTCAATGTAGAAAGGTTTAGGTTTTGGTATTGATTGTTAAGCTAACAGAACAGAGTTGTTTGTCTGAACTCCCAGCAAAATACATGTACATGTTGCTAACTAATTTTTAAATTTAATTTTCACTAAGAAATTTAACATTTGCAAACCAAGAATTTTCTGTACCTGCATCAACAGTCTGATATTTCTTATAAGCATTATTTAGAAGATTTAAAGGTACAAAAAATGTATATTGTCAAGATGATGCCAATGCAATATACCCAGTTTTACAACCATAGTGATACAATACTATAGGTTTTATCAGAAGTCCTGGTTTTATTCAATTTAATATTTTATTGAAAAACGAACATCAGAGGTGTGATCCAATTAAAAAATGTACATTATACAAATAAACTGACTGTACAAACAAATCTTATCAGTTAACATATATGGTATATGAATAACAAATAACTCATGATTTTAACTAATAAATTTATCAGTCATTATGTATTATCAATTTATCATAGTACAAATATTTGAAATTTTTCTATAAATACATTTAAGAAATTATAAACATATAAACTTTATCTATAAAGTATGATAAAAATGTGCAGTATTTAAGGTCTTTAATAAAGACTAGACTATTTTTTCTTTAAATTAACCTGGGAACAGTATATCTAGTCAATATATATGTTCCTGAATTAACCAGTACTGCTAAAACCAAACCTAAATATTTATAAAATTTGACACATTGTATATTACTTTAGCCAATGAAAAAAATATGTTTCAATAGATTATAATTGTTACATTATTATTAAAATGATTACTTTTGTTTTATTTGTATTTATTTCCATTCACCAATCTTGACAATATTTGTATATTGGAGACCTTGTCTTGAAATTGATGATAGAAATTAATTGTAAGTATAAAGCAAACACAGAATTTTTGTGTCATTGTCCTCTGCACGACTCCTAGCATCTGTTGTCCGTTCGTGCATCCGTCTGTCATTTCTTGTAAGCCCTCTCACATGTACAATTCTTGCAAGATATTTATGAAATTTATATCAAAGGTTTATGTATTGACAATGGCCGCAATGTTTTGGACAAGTTATAAAATCAGTTCCAAGCAACTATCTTTAAAGGAGTTATGGCCCTTGGAAATACAAACATGTACATTTGTATATAAAATATATGGAAAACTTCATTGTAATCGCTCTCAAGCCTACATTTCTTGTAGGATTTTATGAAATTTATATTAAAGGTTTGTATCAGCTTGTCTGGGACCAGTTTTAAAATTAGAGCTGATCAAATATATTTACAAGAGTTATGTCCATTTGAAATGCAAATTCTAAAGGAAATTACATTGTTAGCACTCTTACACCTACATTTCTTGTAGGACTGTTTTGAAATTTACATCACAGGTTTATATCAGCAATGTCTGGGACAAGGTAAAAGCCAGCAGTGTTGATCACCAAAATCAGAACAGAAATCCACAGGTCAAACACACCAAAATCAGAACAGATATCTACATGTAAAACAACAAAATCATACTAGACATCCACAGATCAAACTTATCAATATCAGAAATCACGTCTGCAGGTCAAACACACCAAAATCAAATCATAAATCCATAGGTCAAAGACACCAAAATTAGAACAGACATCCACAAGACAAAGACACATAAATCAGAACACACATCCAAAGGTCAAACACACCAAAATCAAATCATACATCCACAGGTCAAACACACCTTAATCAGACTAGACATCCACAGGTCAAACACACCAAAATCAAATCATACATCCACAGGTCAAACACACCAAAATCAGACAACATCCACAGGTCAAACACACCAAAATCAGAAGAGACATCCAAAGGTCAAACACACCTTAATCAGACTAGACATCCACAGGTCAAACACACCAAAATAAAAACAGAAATACACAGGTCATACACAATAAATCTGAATAGACATCCACAGGTCAACCACACCAAAATCAGACCAGACAACCACAGGTCAAACACACCAAAATAAGAACATATATCCAAAGGTCAACCACACCAAAATGACACAAGACATCCACATGTGAAACACACCAAAATCAGAACATACATCCAAAGGTCAAACACACCAAAATTAGAACAGAAATCTACAGGTCAAACAACAAAATCAGACTAGACATCCACAGGTCAAACACACCAAAATCAGAAATGACATCCACAGGTCAATCACCAAAATCAAAACATACATCCACAGGTCGAACACCAAAATCAAAACAGACATCCACAGGTCAAACACCAAAATCAAACCAGACATCCACAGGTCAAACACCAAAATCAGAACATACATCCAAAGGTCAAACACACCAAAATTAGAACAGAAATCTACAGGTCAAACAACAAAATCAGATTAGACATCCTCAGGTCAAACACACCAAAATCAGAAATGACATCCACAGGTCAAAACACCAAAATCAAAACATACATCCACAGGTCAAAACACCAAAATCAGAACATACATCCACAGGTCAAACACACCAAAATCAAAACACAAATCCATAGGTCAAAAACACAAAAATCAAACCAGACATCCACAGGTCAAACACACCAAAATAAGAAATGACATCCACAGGTCAAACACACCAAAATAAGAAATGACATCCACAGGTCAAACACACCAAAATAAGAACATATATCCAAAGGTCAACCACACCAAAATGACACAAGACATCCACATGTGAAACACACCAAAATCAGAAATGACATCCACAGGTCAAACACACCAAAATCAGAACATACATTCCAAAGGTCAAACACCAAAATCAAAAATACATCGATAGGTCGAACACACCAAAATCAAACCAGACATCCACAGGTCAAACACACCAAAATTAGAACAGAAATCTACAGGTCAAACAACAAAATCAGACTAGACATCCACAGGTCAAACACACCAAAATCAGAAATGACATCCACAGGTCAAACACCAAAATCAAAACATACATCCACAGGTCGAACACCAAAATCAAAACAGACATCCAAAGGTCAAACACACCAAAATCAGAACATACATCCACAGGTCAAACACACCAAAATCAGAACATACATCCAAAGGTCAAACACACCAAAATTAGAACAGAAATCTACAGGTCAAACAACAAAATCAGACTAGACATCCACAGGTCAAACACACCTAAATCAGAATTGACATCCACAGGTCAAACACACCAAAATCAAAACAGACATCCACAGGTCAAAACACCAAAATCAAACCAGACATCCACAGGTCAAACACACCAAAATCAAAACACAAATCCATAGGTCAAAAACACAAAAATCAAACCAGACATCCACAGGTCAAACACACCAAAATCAGAAATGACATCCACAGGTCAAACACACCAATTTAAAAACATATATCCATAGGCCAAACACACCAAAATGACACAAGACATCCACATGTGAAACACACCAAAATCAGAAATGACATCCACAGGTCAAACACACCAAAATCAGAACATACATCCAAAGGTCAAACACACCAAAATCAGAACATACATCCACAGGTCAAACACACCAAAATCAGAACATACATCCAAAGGTCAAACACCAAAATTAGAACAGAAATCTACAGGTCAAACAACAAAATCAGACTAGACATCCACAGGTCAAACACACCAAAATCAGAAATGACATCCACAGGTCAAACACCAAAATCAAAACATACATCGATAGGTCAAACATCCAAAAATTAGAAGAAAAAAAAAACACAGGATAAAAACACCAAAATCAAAAAAGACATCCACAGGTCAAACACACCAAAATCAAAACAGACATCCACAGGTCAAAAACACCAAAATCAAAACAGACATCGATAGGTCAAACACACCAATTTAAAACATATATCCACAGGTCAAAACACCAAAATCAAAACAGACATCCACAGGTCAAAAACACCAAAATCAAAACAGATTCCACAGGTCAAAAACACCAAAATCAAAACAGACATCCACAGGTCAAAACACCAAAATCAAAACAGATTCCACAGGTCAAAAACACCAAAATCAAAACAGACATCCACAGGTCAAAACACCAAAATCAAAAAGATATCCACAAGTCAAAAATGCCAAAATCAAAACAGACATCCACAGGTCAAAACACCAAAATCAAAACAGACATCCACAGGTCAAAACACCAAAATCAAAACAGACATCCACAGGTCAAACACACCAAAATCAAAAACCAGACATCCACAGGTCAAAACACAAAAATCAAACCAGACATCCACAGGTCAAACACACCAAAATCAGAAATGACATCCACAGGTCAAACACACCAATTTAAAAACATATATCCATAGGCCAAACACACCAAAATTAAAACAGAAATCTACAGGTCAAAAACACCAAAATCAAACCAGACATCCACAGGTCAAACACACCAAAATAAAAAGACATCCACAGGTCAAACACACCAAAATCAGACTAGACATCCACAGGTCAAACACACCAAAAACAAAAACCAGACATCCACAGGTCAAAAACACCAAAATCAAACCAGACATCCACAGGTCAAACACACCAAAATCAAAACAGACATCCACAGGTCAAACACACCAAAATCAAAACAGACATCCACAGGTCAAAAACACCAAAATCAAAACAGACATCCACAGGTCAAAAACACCAAAATCAAAATAGATTCCACAGGTCAAAAACACCAAAATCAAAACAGACATCCACAGGTCAAAAACACCAAAATCAAACCAGACATCCACAGGTCAAACACACCAAAATCAAAAAAGACATCCACAGGTCAAAAACACCAAAATCAAAATAGACATCCACAGGTCAAAAACACCAAAATCAAAACAGACATCCACAGGTCAAAAACACCAAAATCAAACCAGACATCCACAGGTCAAACACACCAAAAATTTTGGACTCCTGACATTAAAGGACATTAGCCAGGTAATTTGTCATAATATATATGTTAAATAGAATACTAAATTTTTAGCAGACAATCATAGGAATCACTAACATATTGATTTTTATTCAGAGAGAATGAATTATGACAAGAAAATGAAGACATGTGAGCGCTCAATATCCCCTGACACTGCACATCTTTTATTTGTCAAGAGCTCTAATAATTTTTGGTTCTTATAAAACTTTTGCAGAAAAAAATGACCAGAAATGAAGACATGGGAGCACTCACAATACAAATTTCTGTATGATAAAATTGAGAATGGAATGGGAATATGTCAAAGAGACAAGAGGCTCTCAAGAGCCTGAATCGCTCACCTGTATTTCAGAGGAGAAGATTTTTAAATGTTAGCAAACTTGATGAACAAATTGTGTAAAATTGTCTTTAAAGGGCAATAACTCCTTAAGGGGTCAATTGACAATTTTGGTCATATTAACTTTTTTGTAGATCTTACTTTGCTGAACATTATTGCTGCTTACAGTTTATATATATCTATAATAATATTCAAAATAATAACAAAAAACTGCAAAATTTTGTTAAAACTACCAATTCGGTGGCAGCAACCTAACAATGGGTTGTTCGATTCGTCTGAAAATTTCAGGGCCGATAGATCATGACCAATTAAACAATTTTACCCTGTCACATTTGCTCTAAAAGATTTAGTTTTGAGATATAAGCCAAAAACTGCATTTGACCCTTATGTTCTATTTTTAGCCATGGTGGCCATGTTTGTCGATGGATACAAACTTGGATACAATTTATAAACAAGATACCATACGGAACATTTAGTTAAAGTTTGAAGGTAATTGGCCCAGTAGTTTCAGAGGAGAAGATTTTTAAATGTTAGCAAACTTGATGAACAAATTGTGTAAAATTGTCTTTAAAGGGCAATAACTCCTTAAGGGTCAATTGACAATTATGGTCATATTAACTTTTTGTGAATCTTACTTTGCTGAACATTATTGCTGCTTACAGTTTATATATCTATAATAATATTCAAAATAATAACAAAAACTGCAAAATTTTGTTAAAACTACCAATTCGGTGGCAGCAACCCAACAATGGGTTGTTCGATCCGTCTGAAAATTTCAGAGCTGATAGATCTTGACCAATTGAACAATTTTACCCCATTTTAGATTTTCTGTAAAAGCTTTAGTTTTTGAGATATAAGCCAAAACTGCATTTGACCCTATGTTCTATTTTTAGCCATGGCGGCCATGTTTGTCGATGGATCAAAACTTGGATAAAATTTATAAACTAGATAACCTAAGGAACATTTAGTTAAAGTTTGAAGGTATTTGGCCCAGTAGTTTCAGAGGAGAAGATTTTTGAAATAGTTTACGACGACGACGACAGACGACGACGACGGACGCCAAGTAATGGCATAAGCTCACATGGGGCCCTTTAGGCCCCGGTGAGCTAACAACCCAACCAAAGAGCAGATAACAGTCGAAGGCCACCAATTGGTCTTCAATACAGCGAGAAAATCCAGCACCCGGAGGCGGGCCTCAGCTGGCCCCTAAATAAAAATGTGTACTAGTTCAGGGAAAATGGACGTCATACTAAACTTCAAAACATATAAATGAACTAAAATCAAAAAACATACAAGACTAACAAAGGCCAGAGGCTCCTGACTTGGGACAGGCGCAAAAATGCGGCGTGGTTAAACATGTTTTCTGAGATCTCAACCCTCCCCCTATACCTCAAGCCAATGTAGAATAAAAAAACCCACAGCAATACGCACAGTAAAACTCAGTTTAAAAGAAGTCAGAGTCCGATGTCAGAATAGGTAACAAAAGAAACCAAGCAAAATGATAATGATACATAAATTAACAAAGGACTACTAGCAGTTACTGACATGCCAGCTCCAGACCTCAATTAAACTGATTGAAAGATTATGTCTTCATCATATGAAAATCAAGCACAATCCCTCCCATTAGGGGTTTAGTATCATACCATCATAAAATATATGAGAATAACATAACCCGTATCATGCCAACAACTGGTTTTAGAATACATGGGTTTATTTCCGATGCAAAGACCCTATGTGTGAATCATTATCAATATTAATACCAAAATATGCCATCCTTAATGACCTGACAACAGTATCTTAACTATATCCCTTCTGAATAAGTCTGTTTAAAGGTTTGGTTAGCCTTTGAGGTGAATGCCAACATTTTTGTGCTTTGTAAAGAATATTACCATAAAAGATTGGATGTGAAATACCTGAACGTATAAGATGTCTGCATGCTGATCTATATTTAGGAATGATGTCCTTGTACCGATGATTAAATTTAGTAAATGTTTTGACTAGTTTGTGATATCGAAAACCCTGGTGTAATAATTTTTCAGTAATACCGGTACAGAGATTTCTTTCGTTAAAATCAAATACGTTGTTACATACACGAGCGAATCGAACAAGTTGAGATATATAAACACCATAAGATGGTGACAAGGGAACGTTTATTTCAACGGGGCAAAACTTCCTTAAAGATAGTTGCCCTGTGCTGGTTTTTTAATTTGTCAGAAATATTGCCTATATAAACCTTTGATGTAAATTTCATAAAAATCTGACAAGAGATGTGGGCAAGACAGTGCTTCCAAGATTAGATAGAAGATTCGGACAGAAGCATAGAAGACATGTATTTGTTTATGTTTTGCTTTTTTTCCAACGAAGTGTTAAAATATATACTTTTTAAGAAAGTAAAAATAAGACATTTGACTAAAAGAAAATATAAAGAAAAAATGTTTTATCTCTGTTAATTAAATAACAGGATGCTCAAATTTGAAGTGTCAAAAAAAAAGTCTCATTCGCAAGTGTAAGCTCCAATTTTTTCTGTAGAGATGCTTAAGGATCACAGATGTGCAGCTTCATTTTGATTGTATTTCTTTTTCTGGTCTTACTTCATTACCCATTTAGTTGTTAAGCCTAAAGTATGACTGGGTTATAGAAATTTGGTCACATGGACTTTTGTCTGGCAGTAAAACCCATGCTGAGGGTATCTATTTGTTTCAGTTGGATGTTTACATATGCAGCCAACTACAGTCAGACTAGGGATGTTAAATCTGATGCCTCTTGTAGGGAGAGTGCCACATTCTCTTCATATTGCAGAATGCTGGCAACAACTCTTTGAGGGATCCATAGATGGCCTGTTGCAAGTTAAGAATTTCTGCTCTATCCATATTCTCTCTTTTTCCAGCAGCAGTATAAATTTCAAATTCTGAATCCAGGTTGCCTCACCCTGCAGAATTTACCTTTTGAATTTACTGTTAATTTGATCACCGCCTAACTTTACATGAATTATTTGCAACTGTACCGGTATGTTAAGCACAGAAAAATCTATTGACCAGTCATTGTTTGTTATGGTACATATTTTTTTGTTTATTTTATTCACAAAATTTACATTCTAAAATGTATTTGATTTTAAAGATCATTCAATATTTATGTGTATTGACCCATATTCAAAGAAGATTATTACAATTCAGCTAGGCTCGATTTATGCAAAAGAACTATGCTAAGTATTGCCCTGTAGAGAAGCACTTTAGTCAAGATGTATTATGATTTCATTTTCACTTAGAATTATGCCATATCCTGTAATCTGAAACAAAATATTCAACCTTAATCCTCACTACCATTTCAATACAATTCACATACAATTCACATACAATTCCATACCAAATATCATTAAATTTCCATAAGTGGTCCCCTTCAACAGTTTTAACTGACCTAATCATTAACTTAATTTGTTGACACTTGTCTAAGTCTAACCTCCATTACTTTGTAGAGGTGAGACAAATAATAAACATATACAGCTTGTAGCAAAGATTTATTAATGATACTGTCTTGGACATTTATGATATGATGATAGCAATGAGCTCAGCCCACGTTATGTTACAATGTTACATAAGCAAATAGTAAACTAATATTTGTTACATAAATTTTATACATACATTCAAGTAAAAGACTATACACAACAAAGTTTTATATCCTTTAACAATATATTTATGAATAAAAAAAAAAACAGGATTAAAATATTTCAAAAATAAATCTATTAAACACGCTGAAAATTATACTGATGAATCTGTATGTTTAAAGACTCTCTAAGTTTTGTCACTAAGATCTAATTTGGTAAATGTAAATATAGTCAAACCTGTATATAAAGGTCACCCTCAAAACCATAGAAAACTGACCTTATAGAGGTAACCTTTGAATTGAGATTTAAATGCAGACAATACTCCAGTGGGACAAGCATTTAGTGACCTGACAAGACAGGGTTTTTGCTGATTAGAAGTAACCTATACTGCAGATTTGACTGTAAGTTCTCAGTGCATTGGTGCGTTTTTGTTCGGTCACTCATTTAATATTTGTCAACATAAGATTACTTAGTCAAGTAACACATCAAAATTATAGATAAATGAAGATAGGTCAGTCTTCTTCATGAACATCTTTTAAAAAAATATTTCTCTGGATTTTTCAAGAAAAATACAACTTTTTGGTAAAATACCTGTGAAACATTACCAAAAATGTGGAACAAATTTTAAAATTTTTTTGTTCGATATGTATTTGAGATATATTTTTGTTTTAAATATTAACAACTTAAAGGTAGAGTAGCATGAGATGGAAAGATGGGTGGAAAATTTATGGAAATAGCAATAAATTAAATTATCCAATATAATAAAAGTTTGAGACATCAGAATAGACTAAAGCTGTCCAATATTTAACATAAAATTTAAAATGCCTACCTTTGAAGCATTTTTTAGATTTGACCAAAACTTAACTCTACATGAAGTGAAAAAAGTCCAATGATAAATGGTTTACAACTGGACCTATTTCTCTGATGTCCAGATGTTTTTAAGACATTTTTGTGCCAAAATTTTGAAAAACATTTCATAAAATTTCTAATTTATGCAATTTTAAACTATAAAGTAAAACAAATGAAAATAAAAGGAAAATATTTTGTTTAATATTAAGTTTATTAAAGTAAATGAAGGCCAACACAAATTTATTTTCTGTTGTTCCAATAAAAAAAGATCTTGTATCTTTTCCCTGTTCTTAGAAGGGGAGATAACTATTCAAATGAAACTATGCAAAAATATTTTTGAAGAAAAACAAAAGATTATTTTCATAAATGATTTCAACTATGATATAAACATTTCTAAAAATGAATCTTGGATATCTTAAGAAACAATTGCATGTGACTTAACAAGAAATAACCAATGAAAGTGATAAACAAAAAATTAAAGAATCTATTATTCAAAAAAAATTTGATGACACAAATATGCCAACAATTAATTTCTAATGTATACATTTCACACTTCATTTATTCAAACAACCAATCACACCACATTCTAGATATTAAGGTATTTTCACATTATTAAAATGGCATAAAAAATGATCATGTATTTCACTATAACATTTAAAGCTTTCAGACACAATGTCTGTTACAAATATGAAATGGAAGACTTTCATGAGCTACAATTATGTAAGATACAATAAATATCTTAACACACCTCTACAAAATTTCTGAATGTCTTTATGAATCACTATTTGGAATAAATCTTTTAAAAGATAAACCTTTCAAGGGTTAACCAATATTAAATTTACAAGAGCCCATCTAAAAATAAATGGGTACATGTACTTTGAAAACTAAAACTACTTTGTGGAATCCCAGATAACAATTTTAGTCATGTTACCTACATGGCCCACCTAATTCCATCCTTATCACTATAGTCATTTTAATATCATCATGTAAAAAATGAAATGTCAGCTTAAAAGAAAATTGCTTTATAACACATAAATGATTTCCTTTAAGTTAAAGTATTTGTAAGAATCTGGCAAGTTTGCCTAAAAAATTTCACCATTTTGCATCATGCAGTTTTAATGTTATGTGCAAAATCACAAAATTTTCAAAAACTTTCTCTTGAATATCTGCATATCTGAGGAATTTCCCCCTTTACATGTAGTAAGATTGTAAATTGCATAATACAAATATATGCTCAACTTGATTAAAATGCATATGTGTGAGGTATTACTGGATATCACACAGGTTCCCGTAAAATTTTGACGTCATAAAACAAAATATCTGACGCCACAATGGAAAAGTGATTGTTGTATGCGTCAAAAATTCAAGTGGCAGGGTCAGCCGGGATTAGCGATAAGGTGTATTTACAGTGCTTTATATAGGAATTTTTTTAATTGCTCAAGCTATAAAATAACAAAAAATTGGTTATCACTGTTCCTATTTCTACCCTTGAAATGTAAGTCGCTTATTAAATAGCACTGTGTAAAAATGACATCTAACATTAACTAAATATTATTGTAATTACTGTAATGCCTAGTGTTTACTAGGCTGAAGTCAAAAGATTGATTGCTCTGCAGGAAAAGATGGAAATATTTTGTAGCCAATTTCATTGCTGGCAAATAAAACTAGTAAATTTTCAAAAAGGTCAAAGATGATAACAAAAAAGGCTATCAAAAACCAAAAGTCATTGAAAACCAGACACCACCAATGCCAAAAGAAATGCATAACAAGACAAAAGAAGTCCACAAAACAATACACAACTAAAGATTGATCAAAACACAAACCCCATCAAAAAAACAAAGAAAGCCAACAAGAAGCAAACAAATTTAACTTGGCTTTTCTGAAAACTTAACACAAGTTGATATATGCATCATATCATTGTGACAGAAAACAACAACATCATTCATACTATAAGTAATAACAGCACCTAATTGTACATATACCCTAACTATAAAGTTTTATGACAATCTGTTGTATCATAGTTAATACCAATCTATACATAATTATATACATTTATATAAATACTCTTTTTAATCCATATTTACATTTATATAAAAATATTTTTACATATCACAGATATTGATTTTGTTCTGTTTACATTTCTAATAAATTCAATTATATGGATTTTTCATAAATTTAAATAAAGAATGCCACATAGAAATTACACAGCTTTTTTTCACTGATCTGAACCCACAATGATAAAAAAAACCCAGCAAAACAATGCCAGGAACCAGTTCAAAGAAGACTTGAATATAAATGTTCACTTAATGCCTGACAAATAAGGAACTGTACAGTGAAACTGCATGCCCAGTAAAAGATTTTAGTGTCCATGTGTTTTCATGTGATTAGACTATTTTTCATAAAAATCTGTTTAATTCCTCAAATTATCATTGTTTGTATTGTAAAATTATTGAACTTGTATCAGATAATGAAATAACTTAAGATAAATAGCAAAACATTCATTGCTTATGAGGTTATCAACTAATCTAAGTTCATAGGTGAATGCTTTTGAAAATATTACCCAGAATGCCTCAGATCCTGAAGTACTAATGCACTAACATCAACAACTACTGTGGATTCATTATTATTTGTTGGATACCAATTTTTGTGGAACCACGATGTTAAATGTCCAACAAATTACAAATTCTCAATAGGAATATATGCAGACATTGGCAAGTCCACGAAATCGTATATCCACAAAAATGCAAGTTTTCCACCATCCACAAATATTGGAACCCACAAAAATAAATGAATCAATAGTACCTTACAAACAATGTCCATGGTTACCAATTGTATAAAAAAAATGATCTAATGTGAAGTCTTTAACCTGTATAATTCCCAAAATTAGTCTTTAATGTAATTGTTGGTTTGACTGGTACACTGGCTGTTTTAATGTCATGTGAATTAGATTTAGATACAGCTATCGGTTTTGCTGTCTGACTGAGTTTTATAGCACTTTCCAGTTTAGATTTCAGAATAGATTGTCCTGCCATTATTGTACGGAATTCCGTTGGATATTGTGGTCCTATTTTCATCAGTCGTTGTAATGAATCTTCATGGAGTGTTCTCCTCGCTGTAGATGCACTGTCAAAATCATTCAATAGAAATGAAACAAGAATAGGAATAAATATAGTCAGCACTGTTAATTCTGAAATAAAAAAAAATTAATTAAATTACATGTATGTTTCATAAGAATCTGTAGTTATCATTCCAAACTTATATTCTATATTTTATTACTCAATACAACATTTATGACTGCAGTTGCTTCCCATAGAAAGGTCACAATGCACAGGAAAACAAACACAAAGGTTCTTAAAAAATATGCTTCGGTCAACACTTTAACACCCAAGAAGCATTCAATACTTAAATTAAAATCGTATTTTGCACATGTTTGGTATGCTTTTAAATACTTTTAAAAAATCTTTTTTTTTTTCCATTTTCGGATAACGAGGCCATTGATTAATATAAGGGATATTCTGTTAAAATGGATGGAAGAGTAGGAAGGAATTTTTATTATTGGACATGAGTCATTGGTTAATTTATGGCCGTTGGTCTATTTAATGTAGGAAAAATTAAAGAAAGTATGTTGGTTGTAAGATATTGGGTGTCCCTTCTACAATCACACATCCAATGTAATGGAATAGCCCTATAGTAGGTGAGGAAATACTGACTTACTTTTATCATCATCAGCTAATGGCACTAATGATTCAAACGCACCCAATGATGCTATAACAATATTTAATTCATCATCCACAACAGCTACATTGTCTTTAACACGTAACAAATATTCGGCTAGCTTTGGAGCGAATCCTTTAATGAATCCACCAGCACGTTCTTTACCTAAATGTTGTATTACTGAGGTAAACATCTGAATACTTTTAAGCTGAATCTAAAAAAGAAAGGATTGTAAATTAACTGAGGTAAACATCTGAATACTTTTAAGCTGAATCTAAAAAAGAAAGGATTGTAAATTAACTGAGGTAAACATCTGAATACTTTTAAGCTGAATCTAAAAAAGAAAGGATTGTAAATTAACTGAGGTAAACATCTGAATACTTTTAAGCTGAATCTAAAAAAGAAAGAATTGTAAATTAACAACAAAAATATAAATGTTAGATATTTTTTCACTTTAAATTTGAGATTTGATCATGCATCCTAAAGTTTGTGTTATCTCTAAAGTTAAAACTATGACCTTGAATGGAGACAAATCATAACTAAATACAAGAAAAAACAATATATATCCTTACCATTTATACCCAAAAATTAGTAGTCTTCACGATTAAACTAGTTAGTAAGTAGTAGAAGTAGTAAATAAGACAAAATATGTGTTTTGCTCATTGTTGAAGGCTGTACAGTGTATAGTTGCTCACATTAATGTCATATGGTATCTGGTTGATAGTTGTGTCATTAACAATCATACCCATCTCATTTTTTTACAATGAATGTTACAGGATATTCTTTAGGATTTAACATAAGTTTTATACAATAGCTTGTTAATGCAGAATTATACTTAAACTTGTAGTCCACCATAATGGTTCCTTATTTACCCCATGGAAAGAATAAGTATAAATACCTCATATATATGAGAGGCCCAAGTGTTTAGAAACATATCCAAACATTGATTCCTGATATCCATACAGTCCACAATTTCTGGAGGTGCATATAACAAAAATATTGTAACAGTTCCTAATAAAGTTATATCGTCCATGGCTGGTTTCTCTTCAGCTGGAAAAGATAAAAAAATATGGTCAGAATTAAGATGCAACCATAAATCTGAACCAAAATCAATATGACCCGCAGTATTGGAGATGGATGACTAAATACATCATGGAATGAATTGTTATTTTCAAATGATATGTTAACTTGTCATGTATTATGTTATGCACTGCCAAGAGAGTAAATATAAGCTGAGTTTAAAAATTGAAGACAACAAACAAATAATAAACACATAAAAAATAAATAGTGTTGAAGACTCTACATCAACTGTCAAGATGAAGAACAGGAATAAAAGCCCTGTTCATTGATAATTTTCTATGTTTTCTATGTATTGTGTGCTATTTTGTCCCATGTACATTTACTCCATATCCTTTCATTTTCTATTACAATGACACCTGTTACTGTCTTGTTAGCAATTGTCTTGTTAGTGTTTTAAATCCTTAATGTAAGTGTTGATATAAGATTTTTGGTAGTCCCTGTTAAATTACTTACATTTCTATATTGAGGGTATTTTAAATGTGACTGACATATGTCTACTGTTCATGATGTTATGCTGGATACTTTGTGTATTTTTCTATTGCTGTGTTATTGTTGCATGCCTTAAATTTTCTTTTATTCCTATTTTTAGGATAAAAGAAAGTCACATGAAACACTAAGAACACGCGTTTAACTGTTTGATCTGTAGATGCCTGCTGGAAGCTCTTCCCTATATTCTCTCATTTATAGTGGTTGTTAAAATCAGCTACCTATTTTCTTAATGAACTTCCATTTCTAGAATTTACGAGCCATACTTAAAAATATTTAGAAGACTGATGCAAAATTATGGTCTAAATGAGCAAAAAATCAGTAGGAGAAATGGACTTACTTTGGTTAGCACTATTGAGAACCGTTTTGAGAGCACTCTGTAATAACTGTGACCATCGTCCAGAGATGGAGTCGTCAGATAGGAATGATGATGTACAAAGTGATTTCAGCGTGCATAAACATGAACTAACAACAGCAGGAGATTTCCTCTCAGCAGACTTGGAAGACATTTCTCTTAACACACCCGTAATTAAATATAAAACTGTAGGCAGGACATTTGTACTACCTGAAGCAATAAAGGCAGATAGTGATTAAGTGTCTTTTCGTAAGTTTTTTTTTTTTCTATCTGTTATAATATGATTTTTGCAGCATGATAAAAATGGTTAGCAACAGTTCAAGAGTACTTTTCTTCTGTGAAACAATGAACTGTGCTAAAAGAGAGTTAATACTTTTGTGTTTAAAAACATAACAAATTTCAGTGCTGATTTGTAAATGTGTACTTTTTAATTAGCTGCATACTCTGGATTCATTATCCTTTGTGGATTTTGTTTGTTTAGATAAACCACAAATTTAAGCTTTCAATGAAGTACAAACTTTGGAAAAAGCATGAAATCCAGCATCCAAGAAAATTTTATTTTTCCTCTATCCACAAAAATTGGTAAAATAAATGAATCTACAGTAATTAGAAATACTGTTATTTTAAGACTTAGTTATGTAGCCTGTATTACTAACCTGCAGGTGAACACAGACTCGGCAGATCTCCTAGTACAGACACTACTGCAGCCATCAGCTGACAACATTCATCTGACAAACGTCGTGCAGGAGTCTGGAAACCAGTAGTGGGAGCTGAGGGGTTCAATACAGGGATGTGTTTTGATATGACACACATACAGGCCTCTAATGCAGCAAAGACAAGAGATTTTCCTTGTTCTATTTCCCCTGATTCACCTCCTTCTCCAACTGTAACATTACTATCTGTGGTATCCATGGACTCTGTACTACTCTCTGTACTCACAGGGGATTCTTTCTCTTAAAACATACAAGTAAACAATGACAAAATCTTCTAACCCCTTCTATAAGAGTAATTTCCCCCTAAGTGTTATAAAATTTGATTTAAAGCCAAAAATACATAAAATTTGATTTAAAAAAACTTTAATGACAAAAACATATTTTCTGCAAAAAGACTAAAAAGTATGAAATTTCTGTTTAAATACTCATTTTTTCATGATATGAATGGTGAAAGGATTTTTAATTGCAAGAAACAATTGGCTTGTAATTGTCCTTTTGGCCAAGTTGACTGACAGAAGGAGAGAGCTTGTAAAGTGAAAACTTTCATCTTACTTAGGGCTATTCTATTAAGAGTAGGAATGGATTTCTAAAAATTACAACCAACAAACTTTCTTTGTGTAAATTTGCATACATCAAATGGACACATAACAAATAAATGAGCAACAACCCATGTCCAAAAAAAAATCCCTTCATACAGTCCCCCATTCATTTTAATGGAATAGCCATGATCATGAGTCTGAGACAATGTACTGTACCTTTATAAAAGATTTTCTGTGAATCTAAGAAATCTGTGTAACTAATGATTACTTGTTTAACTACATCCACAGCTACTAAATGAAGTTGTAAATTCTCTCTGGTAAGGAATGTTCTGTAAAGAAACAATAAAAAGATAAATAAATATATAAATCAGCAACTTTCAAATTTGTAAACTGTTTGTTAAAAGGAAATAATTTGATCATTGTCAGATTATTTTCATCAGGGAGAAAAAACAATTCAATATACATTTGATAGCATTAATTGAAACAAGACCAATACTGGGTCTGGACCTTTGTCATTGTTCATAACTGATTAAAATTCAAACTATCTGCAAACAGAAAGTAGCAGCACAGCAGAACTAAATATTGCCTACAGGTAACAACTTAATGCAGACCAAATATAGATGCCAAGAAAACTTTGATGAAAGATATCTACCCAAGGTCATTGGGACAGAGGGAATGATGGATGAGTCAAGCTATACCTGTTTTTGCAGTTGGTGATGCAGGTAAATAAAATAACAAAAGTACAGACTAATTTACCTACTTGAATCTTATTAATTGAAAAAGCGAACAAAAAAAATTTAAAACATAGTTAATGTCTGTAAATACAATAAACATTTTCCTTTGTACTACTGTTTTTCTCTCAAATATTGCAATATTAGCATACTCACCTATGCATCACAGTTAGAATTTCCACAGATAATACTGGATCTTCAGCGATGTATTTACGTGGCCAATCAGAGACAACCATTGCATGTAATCCTTTTAACAGGGACATAAAATTCAGTTCAGGTATAATTGTTGTATTATTGGTTAAAGCTTCCATTGTAATACCTGAAATATTTTAAAATAAATCTTCAATGTTATGAACAAATATCTACATGAACTCCATCAGAATTGATTGACAAATTTATGTTTTAGACACATGAAATGAAATCTGTAAAGTGTTATTATCCATTCTATACTCAGGACAATTAACAGCTTCATATGATGTATAGAAAACTGTTTATTGTGTTGACTTCTAGATGTCATTTGATTTTTTTCGTGTCAATAGGCAGTTTTCTCATTGAAGAATACCGTGCATCTGTTTCTACTAAGCTCATTTAACCAACATGCCACATCAAAATAAAGATAGAATGTCCCAATCAAAGTTACAACAAAATATATTTGAACTATTTTCAATAATATCATGACAGTTATTTTCCCATGACAATAGTCATACTGTGTATTCATTTATTTTCAAGGGCACCAATTTTTGCGACTTGAGATATTTGAATTTGAGTACTGTCAAAGCCTAGAGAAAATGTGTACTTCATTGATAATTTAAATTTGTGGTTCTCATATACCTTTGAAATCCTTGAAAATTGGTAAACGTCAAATAATAATGAATTCACAGTAAACATTATTTTTACCTAGAAGTAAGAAGAACCTTTCTTTATTCAGATCATTCATATTAGCTGGGGCATTCTTTTCATTGCAGTCATCTTTATCTTTATTTGTAAATTCTGTCTCTTTCAGCCATATAGTTAATGCATGTAATATAGAAGGCCAACATTGTTTATAATGCTGCTTAGCCGACTCTATTGTATCTGGATGATAGAATGTACCACCTTCTGATGGCAGCTGACTTGAGTATTCTAAAACAAAATAATTTAATCTTTAGCAATAAAAAAAAAAAACATTTTCATAAGGGTGTGGTTGCTTTTTGTTAAGGTATACAGTGTATCAAATTATTTTTGCAGATTCTTTTTTAAGCATTATTTTAGATATATACAAATATGTTTTGGATACCTTCAGTTCAAGTTATCTAAAGCTACCTGCCCTTAAAAGTTGTCAGATATTGTGAATTTATTTAACCATTTACCTAAAAAAAGATTCCCCATTCAACCATGTATGAATTGTTTTTTTCGTTGACATTTTCCAAGGGACTTTTTATTGTATTTTTTTTATAGCAAAAGTAAATTTTCCACAGCTTCTGCATTGTTGTATATCATAAAATCATGAAATGAAATTATGGATAAACTTTATTTGTTGCAAATTGCATTTAAAGAGGTGAGGTCATCATAAAACCTAGGAGGAGATGACACTCAATATACCTGAAAACTTACCTGAGGGAAGTGAGAGATAACCATAATCCCTGAGAGCTCCATACCAATTCTGACTAAGGGTAGGTAACTCTGGTTTGACAAGTGATAATAAACTTTCCCTTGAGTTGTCGCTGTACTCATCATCAAACTTTGATTTATTATTTACTTCTTTTTCATTCTCTTTATCTCTTTCAACAGCTACAATGTAGACCTGTAAAAAGAAATATAACTTAATTAAAGGTGTAGTATACAACCTTATGCTGACAAAACAAAAAGAAGTTTATAAAGGTCAGAATACTGTCTTCAACAACTGTTTGTTTTGTTTTGGTGTTTATTGCAGCCAGTTTTGATTGGAGGAGGAAGCTAGAGTACTAGGAGAAAAAACTTAGACCAGAATCAGGTATTCCTTGTCAATTAAGATGGGAGTTGATCACTACTCACCATGAGCAGGGTTTAAGACTTACAACCTCACAGTTGACAGGCTATATAGCTAGTATTCACTTGAGATGAACTACTTAGACCTATCAGCCACCTGGGCCCACTTTAACAATAGACAAGTGTCGTAAAATATGTCAAGCTCTTAATTGGAATAGTATAGACAAAGTGAATTTGTATGAGGATACAATAGAATTGACACTGTAAGGCCTTTACTATACAACATTTATTCATAATCTAAAGTTGGTTTACTTCTACAAGGCAGTACTTCACCCTTTGCATCAATATGTTAGTCTTTTATTATGTACACATATGTGTGGGTATCAAAAATTAATACTAACCTCTGCCCAAGCTCGTAATACTGCTAGTTTTTCCATTGTGACGGCACTTTCGTTGTATAATTGTGACTGAGATTTTCCTGAGTTAAGTTTTGCTAATGACGATACTAGAAGTTGATGGACTCTGCGTAAATCATTTAAATCCCTGGCGACACCACTCCCAATCCATGTACTACACACATTACAAGCTGCGGCTGTCACATCTGAGGGTGTGTCTTGAGAGAAAGCTGGCCGCAGTGCTGCACTAACCTATGAAACAAAAAATAAAACATTGATCTCTAGTTCATATTTAACTGTAATACACATACTGTGGATTCATTACGATTCGTGAGGTACCAATGTTGTTGGAATTCACAGGTATAGATTAACCACAAATTTAAGTATTCAACGAAGTATATATTTTTTATAGGCTTGTATGCAGTCTTTGGAAAATCCATGAAATCAAATTTTCAGGAAAATACAATTTTTCTCAACCCACAAAAAACATGAATTCCTATAGAAAAACAGTACTTTACACCAAAAAGGAAAAAAACTAAAATGGTAATCTCTCATGAAATTTTATGCGGTTATCAAGACCAGATTACATTTAAATTGAAAACATACCTGTGCTTGAAACTGTTCTAAGATTACATGTCCTGGAAATTCTGGTTCTGGTACCCTAGCAAACTTCATAATAACATCCTGAAATATAATTCAAGGTTTTCAAAATTATTATTCATTCATTGGAAAAGACTAAAACATTTATAACCTTAAGTGAGTTCGAAATTACTTTCTTTTATTATTACTATTAAAGGGTAAAGTATCAGATATTCATCAACCAGATTCTTCCTACATTTTTTATAGTCATAACCAGTTATTGTATGATGTCAGTTTATAACTGTGATTGAGTAAGACCTTGTGCAGAACTCATGTGTAACTATTTCAACAGATCAAACGGCTGCTGAAAACTAAACCATTGCATTTTGGGTATCAAAATTATGGATGACAGGGGAGATAACCAAATTACAGTAGAATATTCTTCGCTGGAAAAACATTTTATTTGTGGATTTCCTTGTTAAAGCAAATAAAACTTCCACCCTTACTTAAAGCCATTTTGGTCTTGTCATCATGTTAATTTTAAGAATTTTAATTTAAGATTACCTGTAAAGCAGAAAGTCCAGCTAGTGTAAGTTGGTTACTGTCTGAGGTAGCTGCTATGAAGGCCATTCTTACTAATTCTGACAGATGTAACACTAAGTAATTCACTGAAATTATACATACATTAATAAGTACAATGTTATCATGGTATATGTCTATGTTTTTTGGAAGGTTACAAGTTTTCATGATTTTAAACTTATTTTCTAATTATGTGAACATTTTGTATAAAAAATAAAATGCTTCGCTGAGTGCAGCCTGATACGACTGCAGTGGTTGAACCCTAGTTTTTGGGTTCATTATCATTCGTCGGATACCAACTTTCCATGATTTAATGTGTATATGTGAACTACAAATTTAAATATTGAAGAAATAAAATGAGACTGGTTTGCAGACTTTGGCAAAAATGTAATCAAATATCCACAAAAAATAAACCAACCCACAGTAACAGAAACCATACTTTTAATATATTTCTACACATATTTGATTCAGAAAATGGTCATTATGAATTAAATACCTTGACCAGTTGTATTCTTCAGGTTCCTTGCTTTTTCAAGATCAAAATGTGTGTCGTCTACTTCACAGGCGGTTACAATCATTCGTAAACATTCTGTTGCAAATACTCGAGTTGGCCATCTACAAGTATATACAAATAAGTTACACAATAGTATCTGAAACATTCAGTTGCAAATACATGATTAACCATTTACAATTAATGTAAAGAAGTTACACAATTAATTTTGAAACATTCAGTTGCAAAAACATATGACCATTTGCATATCGTTATATCAATATTTGGACAGTTGGTAAGATGTAGAGTGAGAGACCCATATTCGCCGCATAATTCGTTCATTTCGAATTGAATCCGACCTACATTCAAATATTTTGAACTTTTCATGAAGGTTTCAGAAACTATATGAAAAAAATGTTTGATAAAGAAATTATCTTCAAAACATTGGTTAATTGTTCTAAAAACGAACGCAAACTCAAGAGGAAATCAAGTTGTTCGTGTACCATTGGGGGACACATTTTCGCCACAATGTATGATATGACCATCTTCATTATCCTGGTATATTATGAAAACGAATGTTTGCAATTACATGAATTAGCTTGAGAGATCATTCCTATACGATTTTTCTCACAAATATTTACTTTAAGACTGCACGATTGCCATATAAATCTTACATAATTGCCAAAATCATTTAAAAACACCTGCGTATTTCTCAACATGTGCCAATAACCTTGGAAATGGGGTAAAGAGGAATATCAACAGTTGTAACATTACAAACAGCCTTTACTATCTATTCAGGCAAGTATTGGGTAAAGGCACACAAATTTTACAGAAAAATAGCAAAGCGAAAATGTGTCCAAGACAAATATGCGCCACCCACTCTACTATATCTTTTTTAATTGCAAACAGAGTTTATTAACATTTTTTAAATATAGGTAGGTGCTGTCCTTTATTAATATCTGTACCCAAGAAACAAATAAAACATTCTAATTTTCAATAAAAATTATAGATATTCCATTAAAATAATCGGGGGAGGGTAAAGGAAGATTTATTTTATTTACATGGATCAAGGGTAATTTTGTTGGTCCATTCGATACATGTAAAATCATTCACACTAACGTTATTTTGAGGAAATTTAGAAGTCTTCCTTAGCACCTCCCCCTCCAATATAATGAAATAGCTCGTACAAATAATTACTTTCTATCAAAAACCACATTCATTTTACTGGAATAGTCCTTACAAAAATGACTTTGATATTATAATATGAACCTACCTCGGAGCTACAGTAGGATGTGTCACATCAACTTCTAAAGCAGTAAATGTTTCATTGTCATCATCTTCATCTCCAGAATCTTTATCATCTAAATCATTATCTCCATCCTGTAAACTACTTGTTGTGTCTGAAAAAATAGATCCATCTCATTAAAAGTCATTTTTCACAAAATGAATTGCTAACCTTTAAGGTACATAAAATACAGAAGAATGTATCCTTGTACAAGGGATGTATACTACTGTAAATAGAAAATTTTTCACATGCTTCTTACTTTTCACAGTAGACTTTTTACTGTGAAATTTACCCTACACAAACAATTCATTCTTCACATGGCCACAAAATGCAAATAATGAACAGCCAATATCTAACTGCCTCATCTAAGGGCCAAACCTCAAACAAACCCAGCACAAAAATAACCAATATAAGGGATGTATCTTTGCTCCTGTTCACAGTGTCGGTTCATGAGATATTAACATCTGTCTTTGGTTGAAGAAGTGGATGTTATTTTTTCTTTTGTCATTAGTTTGCTGTCTAATTGATTGATATATATCTAACTTTTCCTGTAATACATTTTAAATATACAGATTGGAAAACTCCAAACGATTTATTTGTTTTTACTAGCACTGAAAATTACTTAAAATGTATTGCAACAAGATGAGGTATTAAAATTCAAAGCTATCACTGTGTTGTAATGTTCATTTGTAATGCTACATATAATACTTCTCTTACAAATTTAAAATTTTTCATGTGTACAATATCTGGAAATCAATTCAGTCTGAATTAGGATTTATTGCAAAACAATATAATTTCCAAAATAACAGATATTAGAATAATAAAATTAAGCTAATGAAAAGTTTTGTTCTTAATCACATTTTCTTCACTAACCTGTTGGCTGAAAGAACATCTTTAAGAAGTTTCAGCCAGCGAGTGAGGTTCTGGTGGCCAGTGCTTGCAACAGGCTATCAATGGTGTCCTGTACGTCAGATATCAATTTACCATCCGTCTCTGTATCCATCATTCCAAACAATGCCCCTCTAATCCCGTGTCAGTAATAAATGAGTCAGGCTGTCCTTCCTTCCCTTCACTGACGGCCAGAGTTAGGGCCTGTTCACTTACCTCCCTGCCTCTCTTGTCACCAACTGACGTAAGCAACCTACAGCGGCTCTTCGTAACAATAAATGACCACTGGCTAAATTCTCCTGTAAATATTAAAAAACATTTGTATTTATATACATACAGATTAATTTTTCTTTCCTGAATTTTCCTGGGTTTTGTGTTGCTCAATCTTCAGTTTTTCTGTGTAATGCTTAGTGCTCTTTGGTCTTTCTGTCTTTTTTCTTATTCATGTTGCTTTCTGTCTTTCTAATTATCAAGGTTTCAGAAACTATATGAAAAAATGTTTGATAAAGAAATTATCTTCAAAACATTGGTTAATTGTTCTAAAACGAACATAAACTCAAGAGGAAATCAAGTTGTTCGTGTACCATGGGGGACACATTTTCGCCACAATGTATGATATGACCATCTTCATTATCCTGGTATATTATGAAAACGAATGTTTGCAATTACATGAATTAGCTTGAGAGATCATTCCTATACGATTTTTCTCACAAATATTTACTTTAAGACTGCACGATTGCCATATAAATCTTACATAATTGCCAAAATCATTTAAAAACACCTGCGTATTTCTCAACATGTGCCAATAACCTTGGAAATGGGGTAAAGAGGAATATCAACAGTTGTAACATTACAAACAGCCTTTACTATCTATTCAGGCAAGTATTGGGTAAAGGCACACAAATTTTACAGAAAAAATAGCAAAACGGCGAAAATGTGTCCAAGACAAATATGCGCCACCCACTCTACTGTATCTTTTTTTAATTGCAAACAGAGTTTATTAACATTTTTTTAAATATAGGTAGGTGCTGTCCTTTATTAATATCTGTACCCAAGAAACAAATAAAACATTCTAATTTTCAATAAAAATTATAGATATTCCATTAAAATAATCGGGGGAGGGTAAAGGAAGATTTATTTTATTTACATGGATCAAGGGTAATTTTGTTGGTCCATTCGATACATGTAAAATCATTCACACTAACGTTATTTTGAGGAAATTTAGAAGTCTTCCTTAGCACCTCCCCCTCCAATATAATGAAATAGCTCGTACAAATAATTACTTTCTATCAAAAACCACATTCATTTTACTGGAATAGTCCTTACAAAATGACTTTGATATTATAATATGAACCTACCTCGAGCTACAGTAGGATGTGTCACATCAACTTCTAAAGCAGTAAATGTTTCATTGTCATCATCTTCATCTCCAGAATCTTTATCATCTAAATCATTATCTCCATCCTGTAAACTACTTGTTGTGTCTGAAAAAATAGATCCATCTCATTAAAAGTCATTTTTCACAAAATGAATTGCTAACCTTTAAGGTACATAAAATACAGAAGAATGTATCCTTGTACAAGGGATGTATACTACTGTAAATAGAAAATTTTTCACATGCTTCTTACTTTTCACAGTAGACTTTTTACTGTGAAATTTACCCTACACAAACAATTCATTCTTCACATGGCCACAAAATGCAAATAATGAACAGCCAATATCTAACTGCCTCATATAAGGGCCAAACCTCAAACAAACCCAGCACAAAAATAACCAATATAAGGGATGTATCTTTGCTCCTGTTCACAGTGTCGGTTCATGAGATATTAACATCTGTCTTTGGTTGAAGAAGTGGATGTTATGTTTTTCTTTTTGTCATTAGTTTGCTGTCTAATTGATTGATATATATCTAACTTTTCCTGTAATACATTTTAAATATACAGATTGGAAAACTCCAAACGATTTATTTGTTTTTTTACTAGCACTGAAAATTACTTAAAATGTATTGCAACAAGATGAGGTATTAAAAATTCAAAGCTATCACTGTGTTGTAATGTTCATTTGTAATGCTACATATAATACTTCTCTTACAAATTTAAAATTTTTCATGTGTACAATATCTGGAAATCAATTCAGTCTGAATTAGGATTTATTGCAAAACAATATAATTTCCAAAAATAACAGATATTAGAATAATAAAATTAAGCTAATGAAAAAGTTTTGTTCTTAATCACATTTTCTTCACTAACCTGTTGACGCTGAAAGAACATCTTTAAGAAGTTTCAGCCAGCGAGTGAGGTTACGGGTGGCCAGTGCTTGCAACAGGCTATCAATGGTGTCCTGTACGTCAGATATCAATTTACCATCCGTCTCTGTATCCATCATTCCAAACAATGCCCCCTCTAATCCCGTGTCAGTAATAAATGAGTCAGGCTGTCCTTCCTTCCCTTCACTGACGGCCAGAGTTAGGGCCTGTTCACTTACCTCCCCTGCCTCTCTTGTCACCAACTGACGTAAGCAACCTACGGCGGCTCTTCGTAACAATAAATGACCACTGGCTAAATTCTCCTGTAAATATTAAAAAAAACATTTGTATTTGTGTATACATACAGATTAATTTTTCTTTCCTGAATTTTCCTGGGTTTTGTGTTGCTCAATCTTCAGTTTTTCTGTGTAATGCTTAGTGCTCTTTGGTCTTTCGGTCTTTTTTTTTCTTATTCATGTTGCTTTCTGTCTTTCTAATTATCTTTTTGTGTCATTTCTGTAAATTCTTACTTTTTGTTTTAAAGAAGTATATTGCAAGGGTAATATATACCAAATTTATCGGCTTTATCATAAACTTGTCATCTGATGTAAACAGATAATTGATGGTGTGTAAAAAAAAATAAGTTCCATAATTAGTTGCAATAATTACAAATACTCACACAAAGATGGGGAACCAATGATGTCAGATTAACATGACGAGGAGCAAACATATGTAACTGCTGTAGACATGTGATGGCCTCAGCATTGACTAAAGAGTCCTGATGACACTGCATAATTGCACAACACACCATACAATACAATCTGGCTGTTGCTATGGAACCACTGTTTCCTGCAATGAAAACAATTTTACTTTATTTAAAGTTCATTAAAGTAAGTAGTGTCTCAATTGTCAAATGTTTACCTAGTGTCACATAGCAGAGCTAGGTAAACGGACATATGCAGCATTAAAACCAAGTTTTACATAGGCCAAGCTGAAAATACAATACATTTATCTCCATTCTAATGCAAAACTAACAGATTATCAATTGAAGACGTTTTTTTAAATAAAAATCACAATAATTGAAAATTCTGTGAAACATTGTTCTCATCTTTGAAACCTCACAAGAATGACATCATGGATAGAATTCTGGCATCAAGGGTTAGCAGCAGACATTAGTTGACTTTAAGTACGCTTCAGAACGATATAAAATTTGATAAAAAGAATAATTTAATGTCAGACTTCTACTCCTTTTGTTTATCATTGAAGCAATTGATTAAAAAATTAATAGTATTAGAATTAACCCTTTTGCAAAATTACTGTAATTAGTTCAGTAAAATTGTTGAGAGGCATCATCTGACTATATTTACACTTATTTCCCTGAATTTTTACCTTGTAATTCAGGTCCTAATGACGTTATGAGTGCCGACAAACATTTCCCCAGACACTGATGAACATCTACTGTAGAGGGAGGAACTGTCAGTAATAACTGTAACACTAAGGTCAAGGTCGGCTCCACGTAACTCCGGAACATTGGACCTCCTGAATCAGCTATCAGTCCTAAAGCATGTAATGACCAAACCTGAAAAATAAAATAAACAATTTATTGTACGTATATTTTTTTCCGAAAATTTGATCTTTTGACATATTTTAGGCTTAGTTGTCCAAACAGAAGTAAGCCTGATAGTCAGAACTGCTGTCACATTGTGACCTACATGATTAGTTCTCCTCTCACATTGTGACATCACTAATAAGTTCTGCTCTATCATCACAAAGCCATAATATAAGAATTATGGAGAGACTGAGCAGAGTGATGTAAGTGCAGATACAGACTGCATTGGTAACAGGAAAAACAAAGTATTAACAATTCTTTTCACAAAGAATCTTATGTCAAATGAAATTTCATAGTTTGTGTAACTGAAATATACCTGACTTTAAATATTTTTAATGAAATCAGACACAGACTTTTTTAAATAGTAAAACATTATGCTTTTTCAGCTTTTCTGCATGACACTTTCATTTGTACTCTTTGGTTTAAAGACGGGAAACACAATTTATTAATTTACCTGCACAACTGGTGAACTTGAATCTTGTGCTAGGGCTAACAGTATGCTAACACTTGTATTCAGATGTTGTCCTGATCCCATCCCTCCAACATATCTATGTAGACAACCTAGAGCTAGAGAATGTCCAGTCCTGCTAACTACATCTCTGGCTGACTTCAAACTGAAATACAGGTACAAAATATCATATAGACAAAGTTTGAAACCACAAAAGATCAAGTCTGTATAACCAGACTTTAATTGAATGTTAAAAGTTTAAGATCAAGTCTTATACAACACTGAAAAGACTTTATGTTGACATCTAGATATATTATATTGTTTTTTTTTTTCTTCTTTTATTTGTATGGCTCTCTCATTATGGATACTCCCCACATATCCATTCATTCATTTATGGAAACAAAAATCATCTAACCTGGCTAAGACCATGGATACCAACCTATTAAAGCCACTTCCTGATATGTCTCCATGAATACTAACCAATTGAAGCTACTCCGCGATATATTGCCATAAATTCTAACCAAGTAAAACTACTGTAAATTCAGAAATTAATGTATGCATTTTTTAATTGAGAATTCTAGACTAAAGGCAAAAATGTGAATTCTAAGAAAAATTTGTTGAAGGAAAAATCAAATTATGAATGCAAGTAAATATTACTGAGAACCTGATACTGTCCCATTAATAAAAGTATGGCAATAATTTCTTAATTTACAGTATTCTGTCATTTCTCCATGAATACTAACCTATTAAAGCTACTTTGTGCCATATCAGCAATAAATCTACTATCTCCAACCACCTGAGCTATTCTACCCAAGGCCTCTCCTGCAGCACATCTTAAGATTGGGTTCTGGCTTCCTAAAGCACCCTTAAAATTAAGTAAGATACACATGATTAAATATACACTAAATTCTAGCATCTCTGATAAAAATTCTCATAATTTGATAAGATTATCATTCTATTCTACAAAAAAAAAAATTTCGCTCTGCAAAGTCACAAAAGAAAACCTCAAGATCCTTCATACTTGCAATATTTTAATGCAAAGTAAAATCACTTTATTTTATTCTATTTGTTCACATTGTTTAGACAAAACAGTAAAGTATAGAAACATTTTAATTGACAGTTTTTCCCATTTTATTCGTGCCATACAACAGAATTTAATGATAATCAGTAGACTTTACCAATATGAGATTGAAAGCTGCCTGTCTAACTTCATCTGGTCCAACACTGGTCTTTGTATCAGCCAAACTCTGAAAATATGAAAGACAGAAATTATAATCAAGTAATAAAGTGTTGATTTAACTTTAACAAACACAACATACATTTTTATTTCTGTTTCATCTGTTGTACAAACTTTTTTATTTGTATGTATGTACTGTAAATTCAGAAATTATATGTTTTTATTATTGTGAAAATTGTGACAGGGTAACAATTGCAATAATTTAAACTCGCATTTTGAAATTTTTTTATATGAATTAAACAGGATTTTTCTCAATATCGCAAAAATTAAAATAGCATTTTATAAAATGACAAAATCGCAATAATAAATGCATGCAATAATTTCTGAATTTACAGTACATAGAATCCTCAGTTAATTGAAGCATCTCCCAAGAGCTGCGGTACAGTAAAATCATGTACACTCCCTACCAGGATTAATGGAGATGTGTCACTAACTTCTGTACAACCCATCCCAGGACTATTCCCAACCTAACATCAAGGGAGTGTTAGGACACGGGGAAGTCTGTTATTAGGGTGGAGGGAACTAAAGAAATCTGCGACAACCCTTGATCTGCTCAGCAGGAACAGACAACCAAAGAGATATCTGTAGATTTATTAACCAAGCCCCACAGTACCCATTCTAGTTTGAACACAAGTCTGGGTACCAGAGATGTGCGTGGGAGGGTCAAAATCACCCTTTTAATGAACTGGAAATTCCAACTCCCCAAGTACGGATTAAACCAACGATCTTCAGCACTGTAGCCATGGGTCTTAACCACTGGGCCACGAACCCACACTTTGATTGTTTGAAACACTCATTCTTATTAAAGTGTTGATTTACCTTTAATGAACACAACACTGCAGTAAATATATTCATCTGTACAGCCTGTTGTCTGAATGATTTTGCTTGTCTAATGCATTCATTAAAGTGTTGTAACATCTGAAACCTGTGTTTGTGTGCCACGCGTGGGAAAACTGATCCATATAACTTGACAGAACTATCAATAACTGCCACACCTAATGGCAGAGGTCCTGGAACAGGGTCACTCTGAAAAACAATTAGCAGATATAAAACTGTTATTTTCTGTAATTTTTATCACACAGAAAGTCTTTTTTATCTGTTTTTATTATAATCATACTTACTTTTCTTAACCCAGCTTTTGTCAATTTTTATAAAGTATTGGTTGTGAAAGACTAATGATAAAAGAAAAATGTAGCCATAGGGTTAACATAGGGGATCATGTAGATTTTAAAAATTTTGTGCCCACTCCTGTCCTGGAAAGTTGGAAAAATATCCCCCTGACCTGTTGTGTTCTATATAAAATACTGTGGATTCTTTAATTTTCGTGGATTGAGAAAAAAATTGTAATTTTGTGGATTGTTGATTTCATGGTTTTCCCAAATTAGATAATTTGTATTTTGTTGAACATTTAAATTTGTGGTTTATCTATACCCTCGAAAACCATGAAAATTGGTATCCCACGATTAATTATAAAACACAATTTGTTGACATGTACATTAAGCTAGAGGATAAGAATACGACAACCTTGCAAATTGTTCAAAACTATACATTTACTTTTGCTCATTGTTGAAGGCAGTACGGTGACCTATAATTGTTAACTTTTATGTCATTTGGTCTCTGGTGGAGAGTTGTTTCATTGGCAATCATACCACATCTTCTGATTTTTATATCTTAATAAAATATGTAGTGATTATAAACTAACAAGACCAGATGAAACATTAAAAGGACAAAAAAGATCTTACCAGTGGACATCTTTGGTATAACGAGTGTGAATCGTGTTCTAATGCTCCAGACCCTGAGGCACTATTTGGTTGCAGCTGAAAGAAACAAATTTAAAGTTAGAACAAATATCAATAAACATTAAAATTAGCAAGTTTTCTGTGCATTCAACAATACAAAGATAACATTTATCTGAGAGTGGAAATTGACACTAAACATTTGCTTTTACAGGTCAATGTAATATATTTTGCTAATTCATTTTATATCATACCACTGAAGCTTGTGTTTACCTACAGAAGCACAGCTATTTGTGCCACACATCAAAACCTACAGCTCCTTGCATAATGTAAATGTATTTTAGGCATAATAATTATACCTGTGTTTTAATAATTTAAGTCATAACTTGTCACATTGGGGGAGTCTATTTTAAAATATGGGTAAGAAAGGATATGGGGTGGATAGACAAGAATTCAGTCATTTATTTTTTAAGTTCTTAACCTTATTTTAAAATAAAGATATTAAAGATATTCAAACATTCTGTTTTATATATTGACAAAGTGCTAATGGTTCCAAAGACTTCTTCAAAGTACTAGGTCAGACTTGAGGGCTCATGTTTGTGTTTTTTTTGCTTTTGCTTTTTGACAGGTTGGATAAAGAAAACTTTGGTTTGAGAAATATCAACATGAACATCTAATCTTTAATTCACAGGAAATGAAACAGGCCCCTGTTTTTTTCAGTGTTATTTTAGTCTCATTACAGCTGTCAATGAAAAACAGACCATCAATTATTCATAGAAAATAACATGTCATATCAAAAGATAAAATTATACTCCATGCTTTTTAATCAAACAGTTATCTATGGTTAAATATCAGAAAAGATTTTAAACAAAGCACAATGATGATTTATCATTGGAAAAAAATAATCAAAAGCTGAAGTCAAAGGTATGCATCATGCCATGGATATAATCAACACTTTACCATGCAGATTTTAAACATACAATCTGTTGAAATATGAAATTACTGCCAAGAATAAACATTTCATATTTTTTATAACTTTTCATACAAGAATTCACAGTCTCATTTTTTGACAAGTAAAAATAAAAGCTTCTATTTATTTATAAACACACTTCTCTTAAATTATGAAGAAATTCTTACAAATGCTTCAACGAATCTAAAATTCAGCCGAGTTGCATTTTGATCCAGAACCTTATTTAAAGAAACCTTTACCAAAGTAAAAAAGAATTAAACAAATCAAAAGTATACAATGTCAAGGTCACCAAAATCTATAAGAGAATTTCATAAACTTTTTTAAACAAAACCAATCAAAAGTTTTAAGGAAGAAGAAGTATGCAACTCGGCTACGAGAAGCCATGCGGACATTGATTCATTCATTGGTTAGTCAGTGTACTTACTACATTCGAATCCACTTTACGTTCCGGCTCAAACTATAATAGTTCACACAAAGTAAAGTTAATTCTTTGATCTAAATTGATCTATTACCATGACAGCTAATTATATTCTTAACAGAACTTTCTTTCAAATTAAAATCACCAGCATACTTTCAACCTTCGTTCATCCAAACAAATCATATGACTTGTGAATCAAATTCTATTACAGAAAAGGAAATTCTTCAAACAATGTAACAAAAAATTTCTCAGTAAAAAATGAAAAAGTAAAAAACAATGCTTTAATGTTTTTTTAATCAAAAAAATAAATAAATCCTGCAATAGTTTTATTTCATGTATGACGTAAAACTAAGCACTGGCCAAACTTGAGTTGTATAAAAATATCCTTTTTATGCTCTTCTGATAATTGCTTGAATTATCATTTAAAAATATGTAATGATAATGTTGTTATTTGCAATTAAGGTAGCACAGGTGTCATTTCCTGAGTATCCCTTCTGGTTTTAAAAATATTACCAAGTATCATTCAATATACATACAACAGAAAAATCAAAAACTTGAAATTTAAAGATTAAACTATCAAAAATTAAGCATATTTAATATTTCAGAAAAATCTTATTAAAATAAAGGACAAATAATTATAATGAATTTGAAAGAATAATTTATTTTATTTTTCAAGAAAATAAGGTCTGTGACCCCTATTTTTATTCTATATTTCAGAAGTACTGGTATTTATGAGAAGCAATTCTCTCACTGCATTTTGAACCAATTCTATGGTTAATGTTTTATATATAAGGAAAATTACATTTCCCCTATATAACCCATACAAAATAACTGTGATTTCGTTAATTTCCATGTATTGATTTTGTTAATTTCCATGTATCTTAACGAAAAGACAAGGTTCGTGACCCCCAGTTTTTATATTGAAATTTGTAAGTTCATAGACCCAGAAGTCTTTTACAGAACTTTAAGGTGGTACCCAACACCTTGACTAAAATTAATTTGGCTCGTTTTATTTTCATAAAATTTTGACAAAATATTTACTTTGACCCTTTGTCAAAAATATAAAAATTTCAAAAAACTTGAACCACACACTTTATCAAAAAAAATTCATTGGATATATAGCAGTTTGACAAACACTAATTGTGATCATTGAGAAGCTTAATATTTCCTTAACAATAGAACGTGATTAAAACTTTCAGCTGCTTTTTACAGAGTTATGTCCCTGTAGTGTTATGTTCTATTGTCGAAAATTTAGACACCCCAGCTACCTTAAATCAATGCAAAAGTCGATTTGTTGATATTTTTTCTAACAGTTGCAGGATTTTTTATCAAATTTCAGGTTACTGTATCAATTATTATGAGACTGTAAATTCTATACCAAAATGTGCCAAACAAAAAAGAAAAATAGGCAATGCAAAATGCAACATTTCGCAGGATTCATAAACAAATATATTGTGGTTTGGATATTAGTTAAATTAATAGCATTTCAATTTAATGGCTGAAATTAGGTATACATTTATACATATTTCTTGTTGTTTTAATAAAATATTTAATATTTTCCATCTGGTTGCTAAGCACATGCTTGCTGTAGCCTCATAGATTTTAAAGAATACTTAACAAAGATTGACACACCTGCTGCATTATTTGAATCATTTTCAAGGTCATTGAACCCTTAACAAAGGCCATAATCAAAAGCAACCTGTTGTATACATATATACATACGTATAAATTTTGACTCGGATGGAGAGTTGTCTCATTGGCACTCATACCACATCTTCTTATATCTATATCACTGAATTCACATACCAAATAATATCATCCTATCCAGTGGCGGATCCAGGAGGGGGGGGTTCGGGTTGGAACCCCCTTTTTGACTATCAATGCATTTGTATGGGGACATATAGTTGGAACCCCCTTTATCCTGGGTTAGGAACCCCCTTTATAAATGGCTGGATCCGCCTGCTATCATGCCAAATTTAAGACAAGGAGATTGAAATAAAGGTCAGCAATACATATTATATGTCAGACAGACATATATAATCCTTACAACAATTCCACAAAACAAACATGATATGGTCATGCATCGATACTAATTTTCCACTGACAAAACTGAAAAGATAATACCTACGTCTCACTTTCTGTGACTTTAATTGATGAGACAATTTCAATGATTTAGTTTTAAATTTAATTACAAACAGAGGGACTTACTATGGATGTTTGATTGTTCTTGGAGGGATTCGATAAATAATGGGATTTACCATCCAGTATTAAATGGTAATGGTATAAGTACAGTGTGTGAAACCTTTTTTCTTGAACTCGCCAATCTGGCGAGCAGCTTTCATTTCAACTCGCCAAATTAAAATCCCACTAGCCAGCTTGGCGAGTTTCTAAAATTTTGAACTCGCCATCTTATTCGTACGTTATTGTATGTAATAAACATTTTTAGAAATAGCTTTATTCTAGGTTTACTTATATATTAGGTTGACATGGTTGAAGCTTTTCAGGAAGTATCTGTGATTTCCTTTTCTCTTTGACAGTTTTTATGTATTAATTTTGTTCAGTGGCTTCTCATTCAGGAGTGCTTGGTCAATAGAAAGGGGTTACTGGTATTTATATAATACTCTAGATAGGGTATAATAAGTATAATAATATATAACAATCTAAATAGGGTTAAACAGATAACTGAAGAATTTAATTTAATTTGTGATTTAATAAGAAATAACATGAAAATGATATCAATTAAGCAACAATTTATGGGTTTTAACTTTTTTTATATCTGGTTATATATTAACTTGGTTCCCAAGAAAATGTTAGTTTTAGAGGACTATATATATCAAGGACTTATAAATTTTCTTTATCTTGAAAAAAATGCTTTAACATGTTTAATATCCAAAGTTGCTACTGCTGACCATAATTAATGCATTTTTCAATATTTATGCTATAAGAAAAACAAATATTGTTCTGCAATGTACACTGTTAAGATTATTTTGGTTACCTTTTCCTTCCTTTCATGTCATTTAAAAGCTGAATTAATAAAGCAATGTACACTGTAAAGATTTTTTTTGGTGACCTTTTCTTTCCTTTCATGTTATTTAAAAGCTATTATTGAATTAAGTTTTTATTTACAGTTTATGGGAAATTTACTCTTGATTCAATCTTCAAAACATATAAAAAATTACATTGCCAAAAGGAAAGTGAAAGTAAATTTATCTACATTTGTATCTATAAAACATGTTTTGATTGGTTTAAGTTTTTCATTCAACAGTCATCTAGCCAATCAGAACACATGTAACATAATATGTATCATCTGGGTTCCTGTTTAAACAGAAGTCCTGTATAACAGTATAGATTTTGCGGGAAAAATGTTTTTGTGACGATCTTTTTGCTGGCTTGATTCAAAGTCGCCACAGAAGAGTCACTCGCCACAAGGGCGAGTTTTATTGAATCTGGACTCGCCAAACACGATTCTTACTCGCATTTGGCGAGTTGGCGGCGGAGGTTTCACACACTGTAAGTACCATGCAGTTTTGTTTGAAATAAACTCTGTAACAAACTATAAAGCAAACCTCATATACTGATAGAATGAAAAGGTTTGGTTTTTGTTTTCTTTTTTCTTGTTTAGTTTGTTTGTCAAACAGAATTATGTACAAGAATTCCAAATATTTAATGTTTTTCTTCATTTTTTTCAAAAAATAAGCAGAGTTGTAGCTGCAGAACCATATGGTTCGCAAATTGTCAAAAAAATATCACAAGGATCATAAAAGTATTGGTTCCACAGCTAGCAGAGGAGTTGTTTACAAAAAATTTGAATTCACCAAAAAAAAAATCTATGTTAGATGCCATCCTCATTCTTACATAGTTTGTGAGTGATTTTAACTGCACTTTCTGTAAAAATATATAAATGTAAAACTTTTTTGTTTTGCATTCAGAACTACAGAGAGGCTCTAGGTAAACCAAAGACATTGCATCAGAAATGCTCTCCCATCACAACTGTAAGATTCAGTGCGCCAAGGTTTACCTTGTTAACAACTACACAAAGCAACGTTATAAACCTACTGTTGAGGAAATAGTTGACAGTGACCTTCTTAGAAAGTTGTCAACTAGCAACCTAGACCACTTGACAAGAAGTCCTTCCTTTTATTCTAGAACACTCAACAAGAAGTCCATCCTTTTATTTTCCAAAAAAATAAACAAAAAAGTGCATAGGCAGAACAAAGTGAAAGTTAATTTTGTACAAATACAGAAATGTCCTGGCGTTACATCAGCATTATTTATATACCTGATCTTCTATAGCTTTATGGTCAGTTTCCTGTAACCATGATCCTAATATAACGCTATCATCCACGTGACAGAGTGATCTCAGCAGTGATGTCGTTGTATTGGCTGGATTATCTGTCAATGTAAACTCCGCCACCAGCTCTCTAAGCAATACTGTGTAGGTAGCTGTAACAATAAACAATAATGTCACATAAGAATTTTTCAGTCAAGTTTTCTGAAACATTGGATTCACTAAAAACATAAAAGCTGTTGGACCTCATAATACTTATTTGATGAGAGACAGTTCTAGTGAATATGACAATAATATGATGGCTTCATTTGACAGGAGAAATTAACAAACAAAGCATCTTATTTCAAAGCAAATCTTTCAATTTTCATTGATTTTTTATCATCAATTGTTTGCTTTTCTAAATTTTATAAAATTTCTTGCTGCATTATATTCCCACTCTCCTCATATAATCATGTGACAATTAAATCTGTACCTACCCTCAAATGTGTCTGGAGGAAGTAACGACAAGACATCATATAACCGTAGCCTAACCATAGCAGCACTGGCCTTCAACTGGGAACCACACTGTTTTATAACACCAGGGATACTGCAAAATAAACATATAGTACATTAACACTCATTATTTATTATAATAGAAAAGAAGGTGTATGGATAGGAAATAAAGCACATGAAGTAGCAACCCAATAAATAATTACAAATAAAAGAAATAGCCCTTTTGGATAAAGGTCTTCAAATATAAATTGGAGAATTCACATCTAACAACTAAATAAATAGTCCTGATTAAACTCTGAAAGTCAATTGAAAAGAATCTTGAAGAGTAAAATTAAGACAGAATTTGAATGTTCCAAAGGGTATACTAAATGTGTCTCTTTTTATACACAACTCTGTCTGATATGAAGTTTAACAAAGAAATACCACAAAATATATTATCTCTTCAGCAAAAATTAAGAATTATTGGGCTTGTTGATTAAGAGATAAAGATGCCAGACTAAAATATTGTGATTTCAGATAATGCAAATTCTAACTTATGTGATATTAATGCTGTTACTATTTTCTCAATAATAAAACCATTACAAAATTTTCTAATTTTACAGTAAATTTAAAACATGGGGAGATATTCAAGAGATGATTTATCTCATGGAAATGAAAAGCAGAAATATATGAACCGGAAGACAATCACTGACTTTATAAGCTATCACTTAATAGCAAGTATGCCTACTGATATGTATTATCTAAATTAATAATACATTTAGATATTTTACAGTCTTCTATAAAACCTACATCAGTGATTTTCTGGTTGTCCATTATAAAACCTATAGAAAAACTTGGTCTGAAGTGATCTGTTTAGCAACTTGTCAACTAGCTACTTAGATCACATAACCCCAAGTCCTATGCCCTATTCTTATTTATTGTACTTACTGTGAAAACATGAGAAGTGCACACTCCAAAGGGGCGAGTAATCTTCTAATTACATCCTCTGTAACCAATTCTCTACAGTTCAGTAAGAAACTGTACATAGCTGAAATCAAATAGAAAATTACATACATAAACAAAAAGTGCCAAGCTGTGAAATAAAAATAATGGACATTATATCATTTATAAATGATTTTAAAAAAAGATTTGGGGTGTAAGTCAATAAAACAACAACTAAACAATACCACAATAAATAGCGTTGCCATGAGCGCAAGACAGCTCGTTGCTTTTTCAATGAATACAGTTCCATAACTCCTCAATGTCATATCAGAAATTTATAAAAAACTAAAGGGACCTTATTTTAATAGACATAAACCTGTCCCCAAAGTTTCATGAAAACTGCTCAAAGCATTTTTGAGTTATTGTCCGAAAACTGGAAAATCCCCCCTTTTTTATGAATAAAATCCCTGAACTCTGAAACATCTAAAATTTATAAAAATCGAAAGGGAGCTTACGTCAATAGATATAAACAATTTACCAAAGTCCATGAAAATTGGTTTAAGCCTTTTCGAGTTATTGTCTGACATGTTGATGAGGGACGGACAGACGGACAATGGTATACCATAACCCTAGTACTGCAGGACGTCGATATAGTGACGACCTATATAACTTTACTCTACTGCCGGTCGTCGATATATTGATAACTTCCGGTAGGTTCATTCAGTGCCGGTTGTCGCTATATTGACTTTCTATATAAGGTAAAGGTTTCGAGTTCTAGCCAATCAAATCACGCAGCTATTCTTATTTTTAGTCAATATTACGTCAGAAGAAGGATTTCCCTGTAGAAAGATGTTTTCATTGGTTGCTTCCAGCATTCCATTCTAAAATTATTTTGATGACAAAGTTGACCCCGTAGTTTGTTTACATTCGAGTTTGAAACAATGGAAGTCGTCGAAGAAGTAGCGGACAGGGATGCATTTTTATAGCAAGTAGACCCTGAAAATCATGATTTTGTTGAAGAAATATTTCTAAACGATGATTGTGATAAAGAATTTTTATGTTTTGATAAGGATGATCTAGAAAATGATAAAAAAAATAGCGCTGTTTGAGGACATGTGGAAACCTGGATACACGTGGTCCTGCTTTTGATGCTGTGAAGAAGTTAAACTCTGCTGTTGGACAAAATCCAGTGATGATAGATTTCCTTAGTTTAATTATTGATTAAAATTTCATCAATAAATTAGTTGAAGAAACAAACCGATACACTATAAACTTTTTTTTAGTCCGATAGGACAATAATATTGAGACCACACTCGTGGTTCAAATTCAAATTACCAGCCTGAGGGTTGACTTGAAGTGGTTTTTCATGAAATAATGAAAATATAATATAAAACAGCTATTTGTCTTTTAAATGCTAATTAAATAAGATAAACAAATATTTTAATGATCAAATAAATAAAACATAATTTTTCTATTCTTATTTGATTTAACTAAATAATTTCATAATCCACCGTCACTTTTTTTACACTAAGAAATTCTGCATTCAATTCTGCAAAACAAATACATTCAATGTTATTTTCTAAAATGTTAAGAAATTAAAGAAAATTAACAAAACAATAACATGGTGTAAAACTGATAAATTTCTGGAAAACAACTCGGCACAGTGAGATGCAGAGGCTAATTAACATCATGGCACTGCAGTGAACTGATAATCTATTTATAGCTGGCAGTACTAGGGTTAATACGTCCCGTAAACAGGCCTATAAAAATCAAAAGATATTCATGTTTGCTTTATATTTCTTGTTTTTATATGATTAGTGGTGGTTCATTCTGTTGCATTGAGAACAAGTAAAAACAGCAGAATAAATAGTCAGGCATGAAAATGATAAATTTTTTGTTTACTAGCCAATGAAAATCACGGAACAGTTAAAAGAATCACTGTAAAAAAACTGTTTGGCCAGTTTATTTCCATATTTATCAACTTATAAGAATTCATTGATCATCTACCAAATAAGCAAACTTAAATTTAATAGACTTAAGTACACACTGAAAAAGAAATTATAAGAAATCATAAATTATTTTCCCTCCTTATACCTGAAGCCTTGCATTGGAAAGTTACGTAGTTCATGCAGTTGTTATCTAAATTGAAGATTAAAGGTATTTTATCTCTCATAAGAAATCCCATTGATATCAAGCATAATTGCCAATCATTCAGCAAAACTGAAGAAATTTACACTATAAATAGAAATATTTATTGTATTGACAGAAAAGTCCTAGAATAAATCAAGCTTATCAAATCATAATAAAATGTAAAAATTTATTACATCACAAACAAATAATTAATCAAATCGCACAAAACTAATCTTCGCGAAATTATTTTCATTCAATTGCAATTAGTTTTGGTTCATTCTCCTTCAACCTCAGTACATATACAAGTGTTTACTAATCTTCTAAACACTAGTCAGTTCAACATGGATATTACCTAGATATACTACTGTGATTCATTATTGATCCTAGGATACCATTTTTGGTGGATTTCCTGGGTAAAGGTGAATCACCAATTTAAATGTTCAACAAAGTACAAATTTTATAAAGGCTTGTATGCAGACTTTGGCAAAACCACAAAATAAAATATTACAAATATCCACTAAAATTATTTTTTTTCCTCAATATACGAAAACTGTTACCCACTAAAATCAATGAATCCACAGAATACAGAAATCCATATTACTCAGGAGATCCAGATGAGTTAACCATAGACTTATGGAGTTTTGCTTGGGCAAAGTTTACCATGTGAAAGAAATGCCACTAGTTTTCCCTGATTCTTACCTCCGAGTGCACCAGCTCTTGCTTCTAAAGTGACCTGCCAAGTAAAAGCATCACCTCTAATTTTCTCAGATTCTAATTCCTTTGTAGATCTTGGGAATGCATTTCTCCATAGTAACAACATTCTGGGTAAATGGTTTTTCACAACTGGTGTTCCTAAACAATAATCATTTCAACATATAATAAACGGGTAAATGGTTTTTCACAACTGGTGTACCTAAACAATAATCATTTCAACATATAATAAAATGCGCAGCTTGATACGACCGCAGAGGTCGAACCCTGAACAGTTGGGGCAAGTATGGACACAACATTCAAGCTTGATACAGCTCTGAATTTGGATTGTGATTGACTATTTGACACAGCATAGGTTTCTGACACAGAATGAATGTGGTCTAAGAACTATTATGGTCCAATATCCAAAATCTAAATACATGGTTAGATTCAGCTTATCAAAGAACCCTAAGAGTTCAATTTTGATGAAATCAAACAAAGTTTAATTTTGGACCCTTTTGACCTCAATGTGGACAAAGTTGATAACGGGCCCAAAAATCTAAATACATGGTTAGATTCAGCATATCAAAGAACCCCATATATTCAATTTTGTTGAAATCAAACAAAGTTTAATTTTGGACCCTTTTGACCTCAAAGTGGACAAAGTTGATAACGGGCCCAAAATCAAAAATCTAAATACATGGTTAGATTCAGCATATCAAAGAACCCCATATATTCAATTTTTGTTGAAATCAAACAAAGTTTAATTTTGGACCCGATTTGGACCAACTTGAAAACTGGGCCCATAATCAAAAATTTAAAGACATGTTTAGACTCGGCATATCAAAGAACCCTAAGAATTCAATTTTGTTAAAATCAAATTAAGTTTAATTTTGGACCCTTTGGACCTTAATGTAGACCAATTTGAAAACGGGACCAAAATTAAGAAATCTAAATACATGGTTAGATTCAGCATATCAAAGAACCCAATATATTCAATTTTGTTGAAATCAAACAAAGTTTAATTTTGGACCCAATTTGGACCAACTTGAAAACTGGGCCCATAATCAAAAATCTAAATACATGATTAGATTCAGCATATCAAAGAACCCTAAGAATTTAATTTTGTTAAAATCAAACTAAGTTTAATTTTGGACCCTTTGGACCTTAATGTAGACCAATTTGAAAACGGGACAAAAATTAAGAATCTAAATACACGGTTAGATTAGGCATATCAAAGAACCCCAATAATTCAATTTTGATGAAATCAAACAAAGTTTAATTTTGGACCCTTTAGACCTCAATGTGGACCAATTTAATAACGGGCCCAAAATCCAAAAACTTAATACACGGTTAGATTCAGCATATTAAAGAACCCCAAGAATTCAAGAACAAAACCCCATTGAAATTGGTCAAGAAATAAGCAATTTATACAAAGTATCTTCTTTTGCACAATACTGTGCAATTAAATATTTCTTGCAATTGCGCAATACTGTGCAATTGAATATTTCTTGCTATTGTGCAATACTGTACAATTGACAATTTCTTCCTATTGTGCAATATTGTGCTATTGGATATTTCTTGCTATTGTGCAATACTGTGCAATTGAAGATTTCTTGCTATTGTGCAATACTGTGCAATTGAAAATTTCTTGCTATTGCACAATACTTATTATATAATAATTTACACATCCTGTTTGGTGTTTATCTCCTGCCATATCATTATTATTTGCTTTTAAATATAAATCAGAAATAACCAACTTAAAATGGAAAATTTTAAAGAAAAAAAAAAGGAAAAAAGGAAGAAAAAGGGAAAAAAATCCCCCAATTTTTGAACCCCTTCTGATTCATCACCCCAAACTCAATCCCAGCCTTCAATGAGGTATGGTACCTTGCAGTACAATTTCAAAGAGATCCATACACTTAAACACAAGTTATTGTCTGAAACTAGAAAATGCTTATTTTGGCCCTTTTGGCCCCTAATTCTTAACGTTTAGGGCAATTACCCCAAACTCAATTCCAGCTTTCCTTTGTGATATGGAACCTTGTAGTACAATTTCAGAAAGATCCATACACCTACACACAAGTTATTGTCCTGAAACTAGAAAATGCTTATTTTTGCCCCTTTTGGCCCCTAATTCCTAAAATTTTGAGGCAATTACCCCAAAATCAATCCCAGCATTTCCTTTGTGATATGGAACCTTGTGGTACAATGTCAGAGAGATCCATACACTCACACACAAGTTATTGTCTGGAAGTTACAAAATGCTTATTTTGGCCCCTAATTCCTTAACTGTTGGTACCATAACCCCAAAATCAATCCCAACCTTCCTTTTGTGGTATTGAACCTTATGGTAAAATTTCCTAGAGATCCATTTACTTAAACTAAAGTTAGAGTGCGAAAACCAATGTGTCTTCGGACGACGACGACGACGACGACAACGTCATACCAATATACGACCACAAAAAATTTTTGCGGTCGTATAATAAACGGGTAAATAGTTTTTACAACTGTTGTACCTATACAATAATAAGTATAAAATATAATAAAGTCTATCAATGATTGAAGTTCTACAATAAAAACCACCTTTAAAAAAAAAATCCTAAAATTTCTTTATGTAATTTTCATATTCAAAAACACATGTTTATAATTGCTAAAATCAATCTCTAATTTTACTGTTGTACATTTGAGCTTACAAGTGTCAGTGCATTTCTGAAACAATCAAAATAGCAATTTATTTTCATATCGACAAAAAAAGATTTATTCGAGTTATGAAGCATGCCCTTAAAGAAAGTGAGCTTACTCTGGTTAATCAGGGATTTAACCCTTAAAGTTTTGATTATATCGAAACAAAATAATTCAGCATCATAATAATTCATCAAAAAACTCCAGCACAATCAACACCTTCCGGCAACCGTCTTATTTATGCTTTACCTAATGTCATCAATGCTCCGAACAACAACCAACCCGACTGTGTTCTCTGTAGAGAAAGTCTACTGTTCTGTGATGCAGTCCTCAACAACTCCTCTGCCAAATTAAATAATTGCTGAAAAACATCACAATATATCATGTGAATATGAATAAAATGATACCAATGACATAACAAGTGAAACTGCGAGCTACTGCTCACTGATGATACCCCTGCCAAAATATTTCGGTAAACAGGAAGTTGTTGAGTGATGAATAAAATGATACCAATGACATAACAAGTGAAACTGCGAGCTACTGCTCACTGATGATACCCCTGTCCAAATATTTCGGTAAACAGGAAGTTGTTGAGTGATGAATCTGAAAACGCATCACACGGTATAGATGACTTATATAAACCCTGAAACCAAATTTCAAAAATTCTTGTATTGTAGTTCCTGAGAAAAATGTGACGAAAATTTTCAATTTGGTTATCATGTGTAAAATGATACAAGTGTTCAGTAAACAGGAAGTTGTTGAGTGGTGAATCTGAAAACGCTTCACACAGTATAGCTGACTTTTATAAACCTTGAAACCAAATTTCAGAAATCTTTGTAATGTAGTTCCTGAGAAAGATGTGACGAAAATATTCATGGGATGGACGGACTGATGGATGGACAGACAGAGGTAAAACAGTATACCCCCACTTTTTTAAAGCAGTGGGGTATAATAAAAATGCAAAAGGACATCTAGAGGTAAGAATATTTGAACAATTTAGTGCCTGCACAAATATATCAAGCTCTGAATTGCCCTCCGCCTTGAAAAGATGATCATAAATTTAATAGGGTTTTAATTCAACAACATGAGCTGAAATGGGATATTCCTTATATTTCTTGTAAGTACATATTCAAATATTAATTGACTAAGTTTATTCACTCAAGAAAAATTCATAGAAACTGATAAAATAAAGATTGTATATCATAATTACATTATACCTAATTCTTATATGACGCAAAAAATTTGCGGTCATATATTGGTATCACGTTGTAGTCATCGTCCGAACTTTAGTATTAGTAAATAGAAATTTATGAAATTTAAACATAAGGTTTATAACCACAAAAGGAAGGTTGGGATTGATTTTGGGGGTTATGGTCCAAACTGTTTAGGAATTAGGGGCTAAAAAGGGCCCAAATAAGCATTTTTCTAGTTTCATGACAATAGCTTGACGAACAGTGTATGGATCTCTCTGAAATTATACCATAAGTTTCCATACTACAAAGGGATGGTTAGGATTGGCTTTGGGGGGTTATGGCTCAAACCGTTTAGGAGTTAGGGGCAAAAAAGTGAGAAAAAACAAGGGTGTCCTGGTTAATGGACAATTACTTAAGTACAAATTACAGTGTAAGGGAGGTAATTCAAACACAACTTTGAATTACCTCCCTTATACTGCTTTTAAATTATGTATAAAGAAATGTTGTATTATCTTGAGGTGATTAGCTGTCAATTCATTTTTAGAAGTTACTGTTTCGATAATTTTAAAAATGCTGATTAAGGTAAATTAATTTTAGCTATGATTATGTATGTCATTTTCTATTTTAAGACTTTTATGATGTATTTAAATGGGTTATTATGGTTGCAAACTCTATTGGAAATTTGAATTGAGATTATGACATGTCTTGAGGGAGAGAATTTTTTTTTGAAAAACGTGGGGGGGTAGGTCAGTTCGCAAGAGCATAGTGTATTGCACACAAAAGCAAAAAATTGAATATAAATTCAAATCATATAACCAATTCTAAGTTCTTTGACTACTGTTATTCTGTGTCAGAAACCTATAATGTGTCAAATATTTAATTACAATCCAAATTCAGACCTGTATCAAGCGCGAATATTGTGTCCATTTTTGCCCCAACTGTTCAGGGTTGGACCTCTGAGGTCGTATCCAGCTGCGTTCGGCGAGGCAATTTATTTCGAAAAATTCTTATGGTTCTTACCTTTCCCTTCGCATGAGGTATTCCTAGAGGACATTGGTATATGCCACCTAGAAGGGCAGCTATAGCACTGCTGTATCCCGACACTGCCTCAGGAGAACTCTTCAATTTATCCATTCTCTCTACACACCGATCTAATAGAGGAGTCAGTTGTGAGGGCAAAGCACGAGCTATACATCCCAGACACCATGATGCTGAGAGTCGTGAGGCTGGACTGGGATGTATCAATACTGACACAACTGGTTCTATAATACCTACAATGTAAATACATTTATGTGAGGGCAGAGGTTGACACAAAACTAACCAATGAAAATTGATTATATTTTATCTTTAAAGTATATTAGGGATAAATTCAACAGCTTGAACCTCTTATAAGAGACGAACCTGAGTGTCTTATTTGTATCAATAAAAGGTTGGTCCAGCCAAATATCTGAGTGTATTTCAGACGAATGATCTCGAAAAAATTCTATACAGCTGAATTTTATTAGGAGTCAATTTTTTTTAATTTGTTCAATATATTTTTAGCACTTTGAAATTTATTCAAATTGTAAGCATACTATCAATCTTAAGGGCACAAGCCAGAACATGCTGACCATACCTGTTGCTGGTTCTGCTACTAAGGGACTAGCTGATGTTCCTAATCTGAGAACAAGACTTCCTAACTCATGCAGGGCACACACCAGGACATGTTGTCCACCCAGTATACTCTGTGACTTGGCATCATTGCTACTGTCGACTGCTGCCTCCCCTACAATATAGGTAATGGTTCATGCATAGTCTGAGTATGATTTTTTTTTACTTAGTTTGAACTTATAATTTACATTTCAATAGACATGTAATAAGGGAGACAACTTGTGTTTTCTCTTCATTTAACAAAGTACATTTTAATAACAATTTTCATGTAGTAAAAATTAACCCTGTAATTCATTGCAGAAATATTTTTCTGAGTCATAAATATAAAATCTTGGGTGTTTTATTTTGTGTTTTTATAAGATATCTTAGAAAGATGAAGTGACCTAGTTATAAAATTTTTCTACATGACTTAAGATAAAAATACAAAAAGATAATTCAGTTTTTTTAAATATTTTTGATCAAGCTCATTTAGTTTTAATTAAGTTTCCAGACACTTCCTATGAAATAACCATTGAAAATTATATTTTTAAGCAAGGAGAAAGATAAATCATAAATAGATCAAAAGTTATACGGTACACTGAAATCCATCACAAAAGATTTTATGATAAGTTTTTGACAATATGAATGATTTATTTATATCTCACCAACAGTATTCATCTGTTTGATTATAATTTGGCAGATTTCCTTCGCAGCTGCAATCTGAGCTTTCTCTCCCAACAATTCACCGATACAGCATCGCATTATAAATAGTACACACTTCCTGGCATACACGGCATCCACATGGGTGGGTGTGGCCTTAGGATTGGCTACTAAATTGAGGACATGGTTCAGGAAGAGAGAAATGTTACGTTCTAACCATAAACCTCCCATTGTTCTTACAAACCCTATGTAAGCCTGAAAAGACAGGTTAAAAATAAATCAGAAATATTTACTGCCCATGGACATAATACACAAGAAACCAGTGTGACAGTTAAAGCATTATATTGCTTGTGAGGCCAGTAAAATAAACTTTTTCAACCATATGTCAGATAAAATGTTTTGAATATTTAGTTATATAATTATAGATCAACAAGCGAGTACATTAGATAATAACTGTCTACTGGACCGAATGGCCAGTAAACTAGGGGTACGATGACTTATAGTTGGTAACTTCTACGTCATTTGGTTTCTAGTGGAATGTTGTCTCATTGGCAATCAAACCACATCTTCTTATTTTCATACCTGATGATTTTAGTGAAATCTGCATTATTTAAATCAATCATTCTTTTTAATAAGGTTAAACCTTTCATTTGTGTAACATTCTGAAAGAGACTAGTGAAATTATTGTTTCACTCTACTCACATGTGTAATTCCCACTCTGATTTCCCTGTTTATTTCTTTAGAGCTGCCTTTTATCATTTCACCAGAACTCTTTAAGAATCCAATACCTCCTTTCAGGAATCCTGATGCTAGTAGGGTTAGAACATCTTCTACTTTAACAAGCTTAGCTTTACCTGTAAAACAGAAAATGTTTTTACGGAATTATTGACTGTTTTCAAATTCCAAAATACAAAATGATAAATAGTTACCTTTTGTAACTGTTAAAACTTTGGCAAAATAAAATGGTCGGAATAAGGAATGATGAAGTTACTGCAAGAAATGTAGAATAAACTGCTATAAACCAGCCAGGCTATGAATCACCACTAGATGCTATTGCTTCTGGTTACATTTTAATGACAGGGTTACAGCACTGCAATAATTTAAATACTTAATTTATCCTAATGTTATCACCCCTTTTGAGGTTAAGAGTCATATTTAATTGGGTAATTCAACAGAGCTATGGAAAACCAGACTTACAAACAGTTACAGTAGTTAAATTTACTTCGTCATTATTTTCTCAAACTCAGCACAAGTATATTTGATGTAAAAAAAGAAAGTATTTCATTTCAAGGAATTCATCCCATAATTATAACCTTAGTCAAGGTAAACATAGCAGAAAGAAAAGAAAATTGCCAATTACCGACTTCAATGGTGATTAAATAACTTCTTTTATGTTCAATGAAAGACTATAGTTTTCTTTCTCAAGATTTTCAAAGGAGTTTTAGGTTTAAGCTTATTATCAGATAAATTGGGTTTTTGTTTTTGATGGGTTGCTGCCTAACAAAATATCTATATTATGTTTAATGATTACAGCAGTTTTATTTCTTAAGGTTGATCATCATTAAGAAATGATACACTATTCTAGTTAATAATAATAAATTCTTTATTTAAAGAGGGTAAACACAGTTAGTTACAATTACTAATCTTCCTGAGGCCCTCATATACAATACAAGTACAAAATAAATATAAGAGAAAAAGCAAACATACAACATATTAACACAACGTATAGACATAATAGTTCAATGTACATGTACCATAATTAAACATTAACTACATTTTGTATTTAAATTCATTATTTGTTCACAGTAAGATTTATTAACAAATCCATAGTCAAATACTGCACTCTATGTCAACACAATCCCCACTAACGAAGTAGAGAATAAACAATTATTAATTTCTTCAAATATTACAAATATTTACTCTGGCTACAAGAACCTGACTATTCACCTATAAAATATGACAATTATGTAATACCATCCCAGAAATTATCTATCATTTCTATTTATCAATCACTTAAACATGCTTCAACATTAATTATAGACGAAACTAAAATAGATTTTGATCTTTGAGAAATATTTTGATAAGCAAACTATGTTTTGGTATAATTTCATGTCATTACAACACAATTTGAGGGGTAAAAAAATATTAACTGTACTTTCATTTTTGCTTTTTAAAAAATGACTTTTGCTGTTTGAAACTTTGTGGTTTTCATTCATTTGTTGATTCCAGGGCTTTTGAACTTGGTGGTTTTGCTCATTAAATTTATTGATTCACAGACTTTACAAGGTTTCAAATCATGAAACAGAGAAAATTCAAATAAATGGAAATTCATATTCAGATAGATATCAGATTAGGTGAAAAACTCAAACAGTTGAAAGTATCGCAATTATTCACGCCTAAAACAAAGGGAGATAAGTTTAATTACTTCTAATAGGTGTCTTCATTGAGTCCAAAAAGCAGTTTAATATGAAGTTTTACAACAAAACAACAAGCACTATGAGAGACATTTAAGCTCAGAAACAAAGGGAGATAACTACACTTACCCACTGGTGTCTTCACTGACTGAGCAGAATAGAGCAGTTCACCAAGAAGTTTACCAATAGCACAACGTGCATCATAATTAGATCCATCTAAAGCTCGGAAACAAAGGGAAGTAACTGTTTCTAGTTCTGCTGTATACATAAACTGTGCTTCTTTAACCAATTGCATCATGCACTGAAAGTAGCATTAGAAATGAAAGAGAAGTGCATTAAGTGCATAGTCTATTGTATAAGAATACAGGTACATATGTTCTTATTATTGTTATAACAGGGGCAAACTAACAAAATATCTTGATGTTCCTGACCCATTGCCACGTTTAAATCACATCAGGTCAACAGCCGGGAAGAAAGTATGATGACCCCTTCGCTAAAAATTATTAAAGTAGTAGGGACCCCATGTTTCCAAGATACTTCTGAGATGTCATTTTGATTACCTACCAGGTATTTCCATGGTAACTGACTGATTTTAAACAACATGCTGGTGACTGAATAACTTGCTGACTGATCTCTAAAATCATGACAATTCTGAACTTCAAAGTTTCCAATATTTATATCAGACATTTCGGTCAAATTTTTTATCATGACTGGGAAATACCACCGAATCATACAATACCCGTGGTATAATTACAGGGATGGACTGTAGTAATGTGTATTTACCTTGGCTGCTGAACATCTTACAGACATGGCCCTATCTGTCATACACTGTTTAGCTGCCTTATATATGTCTTTGTATATACCACCTCCTGCTGAGCCAAGACCTCCAATAACCTTCTCCAAGGTCAACATTATCTCACTGCGTCCTTGACTCTGAGAAATAAAAATATAACAATTATTGTACATATAAATTTAAAAGTTTATCGCTTAAACTCATATGATTTTTGTCTTGCCAAATATAATCATATTCCCTGATAGAACATAGACAATCCCTTGTTTGGCTTATCACAAGTTGTTTCCCTAGCTTAAACTAACCTAAACACAAACTTTAACATGTAACCTTTGCAAAAGTTTCAAAGTCAATGAACCATGACTCAGGGACAGGGCCATATAATCCTTATGGAATTGAGTTCTGCAAATGCTAATGCATCTGCATACCAAATATCATTCTCCTTAAACTAACCTAAACACAAACTTAAACATATAAACTAAGCAAAAGTTTCAGTCAATACACAATAACTAAGGAGGTGGGGCCAATTAATCTCCATTGAAGTGAGATGTGTCAATGTTAATTACACTGCATACCAAATATCATTGACATATCATTAGTGGTTTCCCTTAAACTGACCTAATCACAAACTTTATCATTATTGATGCAGCAGAAGACTGAACCAGCACACCAAAGTCTAAGACACCAGACAATAAAACATTATCCTTAAGGGCATACGATACAGTTACAGGGGAGGTAATGACGTCGTTAACGTCAAATGTTATTTTTCGCGACGTCAAACTGTGAAATATCAGGAAAGGATGCATTCTTCGACTGACTTTTATCATTAAGACTGATTTATCTTGAAAACGAGTTCATGGACCCCTCTTTTTTAAAATGAGATTTGGCTTGATTATTTTTAAAGATTATTTGTGCCAATTTTTATAAACAAATCACCGATGAAATTTTTTAAAATTAGATAAATATACAGCAAAAAATGCCGTTTTTTGACTAAAATCATGAAAATGTGATAAAAATGAATTATTTCCAAAGAAGTGTTACACAAAGTCAAAGCACACGTATGTAGAGAAAGTATCACAGATGTTTTTATAAAAGTCCGCTTGTGTTTAACTTTTAAAACAAAGAAGTTAGGTATGTCTTTCTAAAGAATAGAAATGCCCAAGAAACCGAAATTTCCAGTAAATGTCTAAAATTTTGACCCCATTTATCTAAAAAAGTAGCACATGAAGGTATATTTTTTATTTCATATTTAAATTGACTAGGTGAAAAATAGCTTGTATGTAAACTTTCGTCAAAAATTCACCATGGGATCAAAACTGTATCGTATGCCCATAAATTCTAATATTCCTAGTCTTTTCACCCATAATACCTTTGACATTAAGTGTTACATGAATATAAATAATATTTCTATGGCAACTGATTTAAAATAATTGCATTTTGACAATCACTTAAAATATTATTAATTTACAACTATTTTACATGATCAAAACAGTTTAATTTCAGGACTGAAACCCATTTTTTAACAAAATATTCAAGGTTAAGCACTTGGAATCCTCCTTGAAACAGAGATATTTCAATATTATCTTAAAATCCCCCTAGGAATATGTACATGTATTTAATTTAATGTTTAATAATCTTAAAAGTATACATCAATCTCTATTGATTTACATGTTTACTACAGCATATTTCTAACATAGATAATTTGACTAAACAGCCTGTCAGCCTGGAAGAAATCAACAACATCATTGCTGGAGATGGAAAGTCATGTAAAATTATTAAAATCGATGCCAAAGTGTCCATCATTTTACCATTCCATTTGTTGTAATTATTTTAAATCAATATCAATAACAATACAAGAATTTCCTTCTCCTCAATACAAAGGAAGAGATTTACCCTGATAATTAAGATATAAGCTGTCAGTTAAGTTAATTGAACAGGTGCTTTGTAATATGATAACTTCATTACTCCCATTATCATCAGGTTTTATATCTGAATTCAAAAAAAAATTTAAGTTTCTGTTTTAAATTATAATATATTTGCTACATGATAAAAGAAAAAAACCATCCCATATTATCTATGACTGGGTAGCCTACAGAATCCCTTAACCCTGGCTGGACCTACACCTCCAACAGAAAACCCATCCCTTACACTTTATGTCTGGGTAGCCTACAGAATCCCCAAACCTCTGACATCTCTTAATTAAGTATTGACCTACATAATACCAATAGAAACACTTGTACATAGTTGAGTTTAAAGCTTCAGAAAAAACCCTGAAAAAACAGTAACCCAATGACTATAGGACAACATAGTCTCTAGCAACAGAGGATTGCCAATAAACACAGCCTCCTTATTTTTCACACAACAATCATTTCTTTCTAGTCAATTACCAGGATATTTTATAAGTGATTAATGAGATGTCTGTTAGAGATAAATGTTTTTATCAGAACAGGTGCTGTCTATTATCATTGATTCATCAAACCATTTAACCTGATTGACCAGATGCATTTTCATTATGACCTCATATAACCTTCCACTTCTAAACAGTACAAACTCGTTCCATTATTAATAGCCAAAAATATATAGGTGTTAACGGTTTCTTGCCAAAGAACTACAGAATTGGTAGGTCATGATTTATTTTTTGTCTCATGTCAGTAAAAAATGGGTTTTCACTTCACTGAGTTTCAGTATTATATTGTTTTACCTGAATATTCCAATGCATAAGTTATCTTTTAATGAATAGTATGAAGTGGAATGACATGCTATGGGATGTGGGATATAGGGGTAAACAAAAATGAGATCTGGGGAAAAAGAAGGACAAAAATGTGGAAAGTGGAAAAACATTTAAAAAAAGCGGGATTTGAGAAATGAGTTAACATGGTTTTGATCAATTTGACATTTTTGATAGAATATTCTAGCAGTTACAAAAACAAATATGATGGTGACAAATTGACAGTGAAATGGGGAACCTAAAAAGACATATATTTGATTTGATCTAAAAAGAACCTGTGATCCAGGTTATATTTGGACATCTTAAATCAATTACCATACCCCCATCATCTCTGCCTCCCTCCATTTCCTCCTATCATCCTTAACAAAACAAACCTTCTCTTTAAATGATAACAAGGATTGAGTAATTAATAAGATATCTGTCAGAGGGTTTATATGGACAGGTGATGTCTGTAATCACATCATCAACAAACCATTTTAATACTTAACCCAACAGTTAAATGATGAACAAGTGGTTTATCTACCTAATATATTATACTGATACTTTCTCTTCCTACATACATCCTAAATAAAGAGAACTTTTTTATGCATTAAATAATTTGTTGTTTGTGGTAGATCTTTGCCAAACTAAAGTCAGGAGCCCGTAATTCAGTGGTTTTAGTTTGTTGCTGTACATCATATTTGTTTTTGATTTATTGTTTTGTACATAAATCAGGCCATTAGTTTTCTAATTTGAATTGTTTTTCATTTGTCATTTTGGGAGCCTTTTATAGCTTGCTGTACAGAAAGGGTTTAGTTCATTGTTGAAGGCCGTACAGTGACCTATAATTGTTAACCTTCTACATCATTTGGTCTCTGGTGGAGGGCTGTCTCATTGGGAATCATACCACATCTTCTTATTTTTATATTAGGAGAGGTTTACTTTCCGTTCCTACAGTACATACATCCAATAAAAATGTGTCTACCTGTAGTTTTTTTATGAATTTGTTGTTAGTGGTAGATCTTTGCCAAACTAGTTACTCTCTTTTAATCAATTCTGCTGACATATGTCTTCCACCATTACATGTAAGTTGCATTCTAGTCAGCACCCATTTAAATCTTAGTTTTGACTGATGAAGACTGAATTGAGACTTTACAAGCAGATATAATAGGGAACATTTACTTTAATATGCCAACATGTTTCTGGCATTATAAGAGGAATGTACTGGCATGTTTCTCATTTTAAATTTGTTTACATATAACATCTGCAAAACATGTTACAAATATAGTTGAAAGGGCAATTTATGCCAAATAAAATGTTTTTTTCTGTAATTGTGCTATTTGAAGATTTCTACTGAGAACAGAAACAGATTTTGGGTATACATGTCACAGCAATCCAACAACAATTTAACAAAATACATATATATTGTTACATACAATCTTCAACAATAGACAAGTGTCTATACAATATAAGACTTGCTACATGTCTTTTCTTTTTGATTTCCTTTGATTCTTACTAACTGATTTGTTCACTGACTGAGAACTGTCATAATACAGATTACACCAGGACAATGGCAAACACGTAGTTGTAATTTGTTAAAAAGGAGGGGGGAGGGAAGTAATTTTTCTTTAGAGTTAATTTCCTAAAGCTTGTAGATTAATACTTTGTTTGACTTGCTTGCTTTGTTTTTTTTGTTTATATAAATAGGCAGAGTTAAACCTGTATACATTATATTTTGATTTGATTGGACATTATCAAATAATCAAATTTAAACGGATAGTAGCTACGATTTTCATTAAAATTATTTTTCTAATCTATATGCCGGATTTTGTACTAAAGGTTTATTTAGGATGAATAAAACCATCACTGTTTACTTTCCAATTAGCATTTAGAAGCTTTTTAACGTTTTACACCTGAATTTAATTTTGTCTACAGACAAAAATTCGATGTTAAGCCAATCCTTATTCATATGACCTATGTTGACCTTAACTCTGCAGTTCCCAATGCGCAATCGCAAGTTGTCCCTTGAAGGGAAAATATCGAACAGAGGAATGTTATCGCGGAAATGGAACATGTGTTTGCAGTTTCTGCGAGAAAAAGAAACAGTAAAGAGGTGCAGACAAGTTACTGTAAATTGAAAATAAATAACGATGATGAGATCGGTCATTAGAATCATTTACAAACACCTGTCACGCAGATAAAGTCATTATATAAGTAGTCGACATTACGACGGTTTGCGAAATGTAAAAAACATTTCTGAACTTTTCTAATCCAGATCACATGAAAATAAATAGCGATGTGTTCAAATCATTATTGTCCAAAATATCTTTATAAATTTAAGAGCAGTGATCTCACAACTTAGAAGACATTAAAAATCAACTTCTTATAATTTAATATTATTCTTCCAGTGTACCCTGCATGAAGGCCCCAATTCAATTCACAAACACGTGTATACGTTATCGGCATTGTTTTGTCATACAAATATAAAACAAGTGTATAATATCGCCATTGTTGGAGAACCTTGGGTTCGAATAATATGCAGGCATTTGGTATATTTTGTTGTTTACATAATTTGATAAATGGTTTCAAATATGTACGTTTAATCTAAAGAAATTGTCAAATACGTAAGAAAACAAAAGCACATGTTCATATTTATTTATATCTTGGTAGAGATGTGTCGGCAAAGTTCGGGAAGTTAACCCGATGCATAATTAATGAGATGAAAAGGCACGCTACACGATATTAATTATCAATTATTAACACTTCTGTACTTTATATAAATATTCCAGCGATGTTATTGTTAATTTAAAGTACATATCTTTGATTTTAGCAGCTTTAAAACTTGGTCATAATTTTGTCAAAATCGTAGCTACTATCCCTTTAAGTATTATGTATACAGGTTTAACTCCACCTATTTGTATTGTTTGCAGATGTCAATCTTAATTACAATGCTTGAGCAAATGTTTACACAAACAAAGCAAGCAAGTCCACCAAAGTCTTAATCTACAAGCTTTAGGAAATAAGCTCTAAAAAAATTCTGGTTCCAAACTTTGAAGGGAGAAATATTTTGATCAAGCAGAGGGAAAAACAATTCTGATTGAGAGTTTTTGCCAATAATTTAATATTTAGTCTTCAAACAAACAAAAAATATTTGATGCCAATTCTCTAACAAAAATTTAATACAAGCATATGCATTGATGAGGTTCATTTTTCCCACCAGAAACACACCTGTACATTCATTGGCATTGTGTTATTACTTTTAGGTGTTAAGTATCTGTTATGATATTGTCTGTCAGACTGATGACAAAGTTTTGATATTTATTGAACATCAGTGATAGGTTCATTTGTGTTATACTTTGACTAATTTCATGGTTATATCAAATCAATCTGGCACAATAGTATGTCTGGCATGGCTGAAACTGGCTTCAAATCAACTAATTAATTTTCCTCTCAACAAATTCTTTCTCAAGATGTATTATATCAGGATTGCTCTTATACTGATCACTCAACAAATCTGTTTCAGAAGAGTTTTGGAAAGTGCTCAAGATCTCCCAGTATCATCTCATGCACGTAAGGCTATTACATAATCACTTCAGTGTATTCCAGATCATTACAAAATTTACTGCTTTAAGTTCAGAGCCATTATTGCTTATCATTCAAACATTAGTTATTCTAAGTTAATTATCATGACGACCTTATCTTTATAATCATTCTCCTACTCCTCCCTCCTTTCATCTTTCTATTTTTTAAACAACATGTAGCATCATTTCAAGCTTAGAGGATTCAGACATCAAAGCTACCACTTTTACTCTTAAACAAAGATTATTAGCAATGAATTTTCTTGCAGAATTCAATTTATTGATGTATAAGAAATAAATGAGTATGTATGTGCTTAGAAAGGATGTCAAGTGTCATTTTTCCATCCCGCCCAGACACCAAAAATATATTTGAAGACAAATTCAAATGATTGTTGAGGCTGTTGTCTAAAAATACAACCAACCATCAAATTTCATTTTAAAGTACCTCCTGACCCCCTTAAAGCTAAAGCTTCCATCCCCCACCAAAATAAAAAAAAAAAATCAAATCAGAACAAACCACTCAACAATAAAAAAGAAATTTAAATATTTGAATTCAAACAATATATTGCCTCTATTTTCATCTTGTCTAATTCAAACAGCAATAATTCTGCAAAACTAAATTAAGCCTAATTAAAAATAATTGAACAGCGAAGACTTAAGATTTACTCAACATGTAATTAAAAAAATTTGTACAAAGTTACTATAAACTAAGAGACCTCCCCATGTGTTAAAATAATTTGCTATAAAAAAAAAAACCTAAAAAAAATCAATCTGATAAAATATACAATTGTCTTTTTTTTTTACTCCATATGGCAGAAACAATTTTAAAAGTTTCATTCCATTTCAATGAAAACTGCTGTTTTTTTTTATCAACTTTTGTGAGGAAAAAATAGAGGTCTCCCCTAGAAAGCTAAGGAATATAAAAATGTTGAAAGTAGAACATAATAATAGCTCTGGTTTTTAATAAATGAAATTCTTACTGTTGCTTTTAGTACCATTATAATTCTTTGAAGGCTTAATGAGTTTTTGAGAATCCTCACATGATTGCCTTATCTTCTCCCCCACTCCCTACATAACATTGACACTGTTCCTTTACTTCTCCCCCTCTCCCTAAGTTACATTGACAACATTCCTTCACTTCTCTCCCACTCCCTACATTACATTGACAATGTTCCTTCACTTCTCCCCTCTCCCTGCATTACAATGACAACATTCCTTCACTTCTCCCCCTCTCCCTACATTACACTGACAACGTTCCTTCATTTCTCCCCCCTCTCCCTACATTACATTGACAACATTCCTTCATTTCTCTCCCACTCCCTACATTACATTGACAACATTCCTTCACTTCTCCCCCTCTCCCTACATTACAATGACAACGTTCCTTCACTTCAGCCCCTCTCCCTACATTACATTGACAATGTTCCTTCACTTCTCCCCCTCTCCCTTCATAACATTGACAACATTCCTTCACTTCTCCCTTTCTGCCTTCATTACATTGACAACATTCCTTTACTTCACCCCCTCTCCCTACATTACATTGACAACGTTCCCTCACTTCCCCCCTCTCCCTACATTACATTGACCACATTCCATAACTTCTCCCCCACTCCCTACATCACATTGACAACATTCCTTTACTTCAGCCCCTCTTCCTATATTACATTGACAACATTCCTTCACTTCTCCCTCTCTCCCTACATTACATTGACAACATTCCTTCACTTCTCCCCCTCTCCCTACATTACATTGACAATGTTCCTTCACTTCTCCCCTCTCTCTACATTACATTGACAAAGTTCCTTCACTTATCCCCCTTCCCCCTCTCCCTTCATTACATTGACAACATACTTTTACTTCACCCCCTATTCCTACGTTACATTGACAATGTTCCTTCAATTCTCCCCCTCTCCCTACATTATATTGACAATGTTCCTTCACTTTTCCACTTTCCTACATAACATTGACAACCTTTCTTCTGTTCTCCCTACACCACAATAACTTCACTCCCTTTCCTCATCCCTAACCCTCTATCCTGCTACAGCTATAATATTTACCTCAGCATTCTTTAAAGCCTTGATGAGTATTTGTACAGTATCTTCAAATGATCGTCCTGTCATCCTCCCGAGCTTTTCATACATTGCTCCCAAGCAAGCAATGGCTGCACTGCAAATAGAAAGGATTAGATAATATATAAGGGACAACATCTTGATCAACTGAATTTTTTAAATTTTTCTGGAATCATTTATCTGTGATCAAGTCCTGAACTTGTGAATTTCCCCAAAAAGTGTGCTGGATATAGTGATTATCAGGCAACATCTGTGTCGTCCATTGATGAGAACTTAATCAAATCTAACATGAACCAGAGCGCAAATCATTTCTAGAACAAGGTTTCATTCAACAGAAAACCAAAATGACCTCTAAAAATTATAAAAAAGCATATTCTCCATAAGGCATATAAGTTCCTGGACATAACTACATTTTTCACTATGAAATAGTTCTGTTGAGTCATTTAATAGAAAAACAAAGGCTATGGGGTATTAGATTATTATTCATAGTATTCAATAAAGAACTAAAAAGCTGTCACAAATTTTGTTAATAAATTTAAGCTTTAAAACATTGGTACAAGTTATCCTGGCATTAGGTAATGCACAAGTTAAATAACTTTTTTCTGAATTGTTTTGGTTTATGTTACGGAACAATGGGAGTTAAATTGTCCCATTTGGAAGTTATACTTGAAAAGCCTTTTTGGAGTATGACCTTCATATGCCAAGTCAGTTGGCAACTATGAGTAAAAAAATATGTATAAATATTCTGACTCTACTGTGTTCACTGCAAGCACAACACAACAAGTTAATGCTCTGATTATTAAACAGATATATCAATTCATATAACTGCATAATGTAGCACAGCATCCATCATCATCTATACCCTAATTACTTATGACAACAGACTTACAGTTTAGTTGGCAGGAAGCTTGGAGAATCATCCTTGTTCTTTATAATATCATTACATTTGCCGATCGTATGAAACAAGTCAAAGGAATCGCCAACAACAAACAATGTGGCAAGGTTTCTGGCTAGTAACTTTCTCGTTGGCGGACCCGGAGATTCACTAATTTGATTTATTAATTGTTCCACTAATTTCTTCTGTTTTTCTTTTATATCAGACTGAAAAATGAAAAAAATAATAATAAAATGTGTTATGCCATCTTTATATAAATTTAGTGAAGTTGACACCTATCTAATCATGACAAACCTTCTGCAACAGCTTCAATCAATATTTTAGAAAAATTCTAAAGGGGTTCTGTGGAACCTGTGTCTCGCCTGCAATTGCTGCTGTCAGGGTAAAAGTATAATGTTGACTTAACTGTCGCTCACCTGCATCTTCAACAATGGTCACTTTTCAGTAGAAATCAGCGTTATAGGGGAACAACTGTATCAAGAGTTGACTGACAATTTCAGTAATGTTGACATATTTGTAGATCTTATGATTCTTATCCTGCTGATATTTTTTTCCTTTTTAAAGTTTCTATTTATTTATTATGGTTTTCAAGATAATAGGCAAAAAATGTTAAAATTATCATTAAAGAGCAACTGAAAAACCGAGTCAACTGAAGATTGTGGCCATTATGACTCATTTGTAGATCTGGTCTTGCTGATCATTTGTGTTATTTAAAGTTTCTATCTATCTATTACAATTTTCAAGATAATAGGTACATGTAATAATGGGAAAAATCGTCATTAAAGGGCAATAACTTCAATAAGGAGTCGACTAACGATTTTGGTCATGTTAACTTATTTTTAGATCTTGTCTTGTTGATCATTTTTGCATTTTAAAGTTTCAGCCTATCTTTTATAATTTTGGAGAGAACAGGAAAAAAATTTTAAAAATGGTAAAATTCGTCATTTAAGGGCAGTAACTTCTATTAGAAGTGACTTAGTCGTCTGACAGTTTTTTACGTAAATAGACAATAGGTAGAGCTCAACATTCTGAACATTTTGGCTCCCGTCAGAATTTCTCTATTTAAAGTGGTTTTATAAATAACAGGCAAAACTTGCATTTAACCTTGGTGTTTCTCCCTCCCTTAGAAAGTTTTACGCTTGACAAACAAAAACTTGAAAGCATCTGTTAATGTCTCCTCACACATTTTGATGTTGCTGATAACTTCTACTCAAGACATTGTGACATTGCCAATAACTTCTCCTCAGACTGTCTGCTAATATATCAAAGCTCTGATAGGTAAATTACGGAGCGACTGAGCTGGAAGATATAGGCAAAGGAAAGGACAATAAATGTACAAACTGTTCAGGCAAAAAAAAATATATATATAACTGCTCCCTGCGTCATGTGTGTGCAGTTGGTAGGTGTGAAGAAATTTCAATTTTTGAAATATTCAACATAGATTGAGACAAAGTCACGATAAATATGAGGAAACAACATATTGTATACAGGGTAATGTTCTGGACTTTTAACCGGAAACACTAAACGGGTTTTTTGGCTTCACTAGCAACTGTGTCTATACACTATACATGTACCAGTATATAACTTCATTCTAAAACTTACTTTCTGTGCTGCAGATAGAACTTTATCCAGAAACCTCAGCCATTCAAATACAAATACTGGTCTTTTATTTTCAGGAATTTTTTTGAAAGCTTCTTCATTCAATAATAAACTATGTGCCAATTCCATTTTCACAGGTTACTGAAAAATATCAAGAAGTCACTGAAATAGATCCATAATTTCCTAAAAATATCACTGAAGTGTAAAATATGTACATTTGTATAACATCCAAAATGTGCAAAGTACTGAAAATATCCACAAGGAAGAATTATTTGATAATACCCACTAAGTACAAATTACATATACATGTATATATAGATCTCCACAAAGTGCAACATATTTAAAATATCCACAAATTAAAGTTTTAAGTATTGAAAATATCCACAAATTATTAAAACATATTCAACACATATCCACAATTCAATCACAAATCATTCAGATAATCCGGATTAAATCAAAACATCAGCTACATGTAACTATCCATTTCACAATACATTCCATATTATGAATATGCAAACATGCTGTCTACGTGGAAGTACATGTTTGTTCTGAGTAGTTCTATTACATACAGATGTAGCTACTTTCACTGCTCACGTTTGTGACTATGGAATGTTTATGATCATAAAATCTTTGTAATCATTCAGTCACTGCTGTACATCATAAGGGGAGAGTTAACCAACTGTTAAATATAAGTCTAATTAACTACTGATTAGGAAATAGGATGCCCTTTGTATTCAAAGAAGACATTTTTTTTTGTTTTCTGTTTGTTTATCTTTTTTTTTGAAAAGGGGGAGTGGGGATAGATTAAGATCTTAAACATTTAGGTTGTCAGTTTATTAAGCATCCACAGTTTGTTTTCCTTTAGTTAATTAGTTTTTATGTAAAACTAGTAAACAGATAAATGGTCTTTCCATTTTCAAATAATCTGCCTATAACAGTGCGGCCTTTATAAATGCCTTATTATTTAAAACATAATTGTGCTGCCCGTTCTTCCTTTGGTATTTTATAATCTAGGTACACATTTATAAATTTTTACACTCATGCCTTGTTTATTAAAAGAAAACCCTAATGAATTTCTCCCTGGGTTTATTATAAATATTTGTTAACCATGTGATGCAATTTCTTTTAACACTGTAATCAATATCATGATAGGACTATTTTAGTATTTTTCCATTCAACAGAAATGTCCCTTGAGTAAAATTTTCAATCTTCAAATAAAGTCTTCCCACATCCTGATGATGTCAAATGTTAGGTCTAAATCGTAAAATCTATTGTCTAAATCTCTAAATCGTAAAATCTATTATTGGTATGAAAAGAGACAAATTACATATTATAAAACTAACTTCATCTGTTATTGATTCCAAACTAGGACAACCAATCATTGTCTACTGCATTCTCTATAGATGACTCATTTTTTGTTTATCAGTAAAACATATCCATACCATATATACATGATATAGATCAATTCAATTTGTATGACATACTTTTGTAATTACAGCAATTTGTGTTGGTGGGAAAATAAAAAGAAATCCCATAATTACATACTAGTATATATTTCCACAAAGATGCCATTAAACTGATTGGATATCCTGCATTTATCATGTTTTCCTTCACATAAAGTCTACATAAAGACTACACTCGTTTATTTCTTGAAATCTTCCATATTGAACTTACCATAATACCTTGGTGTAAATTAGATACATCCCATCCAGCTAAAGAAATCAGAATTTTGTAAATGGAAAGCAGGAATTTTATGTTGTACCAAAATCATACAATTTTAAAGTCAGTACCAGAGACTCCTACATTACCCTAGGTCCCTGAATCTCTCAACTGGCCATATTTCATATTTTTCATTGTCATATTTGATGCCATTCATAATATTTCCAGAAACAAAATTATTTTATTTACAAATATACAGCTTTTGGAATGTGTTCATGAGAAATCAAGGGGAATAAATATTGATAACTATGTTCCCCTTTCAAACAAGCACAAACATAAAAAATAAATGTGGTCAAAGATCTTATAAATCCATTGCGCAATACTGTGCAATTGAAGATTTTTTCTTGAAACTTTTAAAAAATTCAAAATTCAAAAAATTTTGAAAAAAAAATATGAATCCCTTAGGGGTCATCCATAATTGTCAACCATTATCCAAAGTGTACAAAACGTACACTTTGGGGGAGGGGGTTAAAAAATCAACATTTTTACCGTACGCTTTTTTTTTTTATTTCCAGAATTTTTTCCCATTCATTAAAACCAACAAAACAACAAAATGGTATCTTTATACTCTTATTCTGACAAAACACAAGCACCACAGACAGATGTCATCAAATAAAACAGTCAGATATGTTTCAGTTTATTTTCAATGCAAATTTCTATATTAAACTAAATTGTAATAGATAGGATCTTCTTTTTATTAAGAATGATTGATTCTTGTCTTGAAATCTGAAAATGGTTGGTGTACACTTTTTGAGGGAGGGTGGGGGGTCTGAAAAAGTGTATGTTTTGTACACTTTGGAAAATGGTTGACAATAATGGATGAACCCTTAAAAAAATTGGGAAAAAAATTCCCCCCTTGGAGCAATAACCCCAAAACTCAATCCCAGCCTTTCCTTTGAAGTATGGAACCTTGTAGTACAATTTCAGAGAGATCCATACACTTACACACAAGTTATTGTCTGGAAACTAGAAAAATGCTTGTTTTTGGCCCCTAATTCCTACAAGTTTGGGGCAATTAACCCCAAACTCAATCCCAGCCTTCCCTTTGTTATATGGAACCTTGTGGTACAATGTCAGAGAGATCCATACACTTACACACAAGTTATTGTCTGGAAACTAGAATAAAATGCGTCGCTGAGCGCAGCCTGATACGACCGCAGAGGTCGAACACCTGAACAGTTGGGCCAAATTTGGACACAATATTCAAGCTTGATACTGTCTGAATTTGGATTGTGATCAAATTTTTGACAAAATATAGGTTTCTTACACACAATAAATGTGGTCAAAGATCTTATAAATCCATTGCGCAATACTGTGCAATTGAAGATTTCTTCTTGAAACTTTTCAAAAATTCGAAATTAAAAAATTTTGAAAAAAAATATTGAATCCCTTAAAAAAATTGGGAAAAAATCCCCCCAAACTTTTTGAAACCCCCCCTGGAGCAATAACCCCAAAACTCAATCCCAGCTTTTCCTTTGTAGAATGGAACCTTGTAGTACAATTTCAGAGAGATCCATACACTTACACACAAGTTATTGTCTGGAAGTTACAAAAATGCTTATTTTTGGCCCCTTTTTAGCCCCTAATTCCTTAACTGCTAGTTCCATAACCCCCAAAATCAATCCCAACCTTCCTTTTGTGGTATTGAACCTTATGGTAAAATTTCATAGAGATCCATTCACTTAAACTCAAGTTATTGTGCGAAAACCAATGCGTCTTCGGACGACAACGATGACACGAACTTCATACCAATATACGACCGATATAGAGAACGGAAACAAAAAATTTAGCAATTTTTATGTTTATAAAGGGGCATAACTCATGAACGGTAAAATTGACTCCACCCAATTTCGAACTTGATCTGTGTTTTGTGGTAATAAGCATTGTGCATAAGTTTTATAACACTAGGTTGAGGCAAACTAAAGTTAGAGAACTGAAACTAATTTTGGGGACGTACACGACAGAAGGGACAGACGGATGGACGGACAAGGCAAACACTTAATGCCCCCTCTGCTACATGTACCTCTTGATCAGTTTTATCTCTTATCATGTTTATAATAATACATTGAATTACTTGACTGTAAATTAACTACATGTATGCGTAAATAAATATCTGTTTTTGATTGTATTGTAATTTGTATGTGAGGGCCTCAGGGAAGATTAGTTTGTTGTAACTAACTGTGTTTACCCTCTTTAAATAAAAATTTATTATTATTATAATAAAAATTGGCAAGAATTGTACACTTCGAGAGGGGTTACAATGCCATTTTCTATGGAGTATACATTTTAAAGGGACATGACTCCTGTAAAAATAATTAATCAACACAAAGTATTGAACCTCCTCCAAGACATTGCTGATGTAAACCTTTGATATAAACTTCATACCAATCCTACAAGGAATGCAGGCAAAATGGATTTATAACTTATAACTACATGTCATGTACCTTAAAAGGAGAATTAGCTACGATTCAAACAAAAAATTAGGATTCGATTCTATTTGTTTCAAGTATTAATTAAAACGTAATTTTGAAATAATTTTTCATTACAAGCAGTCAATTTGGCCTAATTTGTCAAAATAAGCTAAAACAAGCATTCTGAGAGTTTTGCATGGCAATACATTGTCCCCTACCAGTTAAAAATTAATTGTACTGGAGCAATATGCTAACTTGATCTATAACTTGTCATGGTGTAAACTATATAACAAATATCAAGTCAATATCTTCAAGCATGATGACAAAAAGTGTGGAAAACTGATTATTATTCCCCTACCGACGAAGTCGAAGGCGACTTTAGGTTTGCACTCCATCCGTCTGTCAGTCTGTCCATCTGTCAGTCCGGCAAATCAGCTTTCCAGACTTTTCTTCGTCCTTGAAGATATTGATTTGATATTTGGTTTATTGATTTATCATGACAAGTTACAGGTCAAGTTCAATTTTCATGATTTTAGCTTTTCTCTTTGTTCAGGTAAAGCCCTTTCCCTAGAATTAAATTTTTATGAAATACTTATTAATTAGTAGATTTCTGTTCAAAGGGAAATAACTCATTTTTTAAAAGACAAAATGACATTTTCGAATTTTTTCCCTTTCTTTGGTAAATTGTTTGAAGAATTAAATTTAGTGGCAGGTTTGTTTGTCATTCTTGAAGATATTGATTTGATAATTAGTATATAGTTTTATCATGACAAGTTACATGTACAGATCAAGTTGGAATTTTGTTCCAGTCTGATAATTTTGTGCAGAGTTATGGTCTTTGGACATAGAAAATTCACTTAAATAATCAGTTTTCAACAGTTTTTTTTTGTCATGCTTGAAGATTTTGACTTGATATTTTTATGTAGTTTACACCATGACAAGTTATAGATCAAGTTAGAATTTCGTTCCATTACAATGAATTTGTAACTGGTAGGGGACTATGTATTGCCATGCAATACTCACAGAATGCTTGTTTACAATGTAAGTGAATTAAGTCCAAGGACCATAACTCTGCACAAAATCATCAGACCGGAACAAAATTTGAACTTAGTCTGTAACTTGTCATGATAAAAATATTTCTCTAATTCTTCTTCAATTTATCCCTTTCTGCACCCATTGTATAAAAAAATTTAATCAACGTGTGGTTAGTTTGATCTCAGTTCTTCATTGGTTAAAATCCGATTATGACGTCGAATTTTCTTGCTGTCCTCTGAATTTCCTATTGTGACGGCATGAAAAAAGGCATGATCATGACGACTTATTTGTAGATCTTACTTTGCTGAACATTATTGCTGTTTACAGTTTATCTCTATCTACAGTCAGAGATATAACTCTATAGGGTTATTACAGAAAATAACTTGCGTGTCTTATTACAGATACTTTCATGAGTTGTCTACTCTTTATTCCTTAAATTTTCTAAATCTGTAATCACATATGTTTGTTATTTGTAAAATTATTTCATTTATAGTGGCCTCGAGGGATCTTTTGAGACTTTGCGCAGAAACTAAATGCATAGCCTTGATAACTAATTTTTTAATTAAATTAATACATTTTTGATTAACCATGGTAAATCAATGAGACAAGGCTATTAAGGGATAAACTTAGCTGTGATAACAAGGCTCAGTTATTAAAGGAATTTAACTTATTATATAAGACACTTGGGAATTACTGAGAAACTTGCGCAGAACCTCATTGCATGCTCTGGTCTTTATTTCTTACAATAAATTAAAATACATTGTAATTAAGCATGATGTACATGTATGTCTGAGCAAATGCTTTGAAGTGATATATATAGAGAAGCTGTGATAACACCCTTTAGTTATTACAGGCATATTTTTTCTGTAATAACATATAGGTGTACTATGCAAAATTGGCAAACTATGAACTGTTATATCTTTCAATAGTTAAGTATACATATAGACAAAAGTAATATCAATAGAACTTTTATACATTTTAACTAAACTAATGATGTATATTGTCCCTTTGAAACATATAACATACTTAAGTTATCACAGTTCTTTGATTTTTTAGTCCACAATAACAAATGTATGTTATTTTTCTGTAATAACCCTATAGAGTTATATCCCTGACTGATCTATAATAATATTCAAGATAAAAACGGCAAAATTTCCTTAAAATTACCAATTCAGGGGCAGCAACCCAACAACAGGTTGTCAGATTTGTCTGAAAATTTCAGGGCAGATAGATCTTGACCTGATAATCAGTTTTATCCTATGTCAGATTTGCTCTAAATGCTTTGGTTTCAGAGATATAAGCCAAAATCTACATTTTACCCCTATGTTCTATTTTTAGCCATGGCGGCCATCTTGGTTGGTTGGCAGGGTCATCGGACACATTTTTTAAACTAGATACCCTAATGATGATTGTGGCCAAGTTTGGTTAAATTTGGCCCAGTGGTTTCAGAGGAGAAGATTTTTGTAAAAAGCTAACGACGACGGACGACGATGACGGACGCCAAGTGATGAGAAAAGCTCACTTGGCCCTTCAGGCCAGGTGAGCTAAAAAGTGAGGAAAACTGAATTTTGAGTGAATTTTCTAAGTCCAAGGACCATAACTCTGCACAAAATCATCAGACCGAACAAAATTTGAACTTGATCTGTAACTTGTCATGATAAAACAATGTACCAATTATTAAATCAACATCTACAAGCATGACAAAAAAAAAGTGCGGAAAACTGAATTTTCTAAGTCCATGGACCATAACTCTGCACAAAATTATCAGAACGGAACAAAATTCAAAATTGATCTGTAACTTGTCATGATAAAACAATACACCAAATATCAAATCAATATCTTCAAGCACGAAGAAAAAAGTGTGGAAAACTGATTTGCAGGACTGACGGATGGACAGACAGACAGACAGACAGATGGACGGAGTGCAAACCTAAAGTCCCCTTTGACTTCGTCAGTAGGGGACTAAAAACATCACTGATGTATAATCATTAATGGACTTGCAAGTCAATAATTTAACCTCTTTGAATTCGTATTCATGTAACCTTCCAGTGTCAGTGATATTGTTTGCCTCAAATTACCTCAGAAATACGGCTTTTTCCCCTAGAGAAAATTCCCAATTACTAAAATAAATGGCATAAAATTCCTCCCAAAAAGTTATACATTTTCCCCAAACAGTGATGGCATCGGTAGTAATGTACGTAAATTTCGTATTCATGTTATTTTTTTTATATAATAAGCGCTTTTGAGATCTGGGTTTCTTATTAGAATCATTGCAGTGTTTGTAACACACGTGGATTTCAATGTATTAAGTACCATCAATTTCTTCGTTTCTTTCCCTCACCAAAAGTTCCTTTCCGGTTGAAAATGTCTCACAATATTCAAAATTTTACATGAAAAACTGTTTTAAAAAATTCCCAATTTCCTTAATTTTCCCAAAATAAAAGGGTAGAGCTAGTTTTGAAAAAAGACAACAATATCACTGCCTTCAATATGACCCTTAGCTGGAGATGGGTTGCGCATGTAGTAGGCATGTTCAGCTATCAAAACAAAAAGAATGTCAACATTGAAAGTGAATCAAGGGTTAACCATTTCCTTGACTCATTCAATCTGCAATAACTCATTCAAATACAGGTAAAAACAATGTTTAACAATTTTTTTAACCTGTAACATGAAATCAAACTGACCTAGAAAAGTCCAATTGCACTGCTCGCTATCTACTTATATTAATGTTTATATAGGGTTTCTGTTGTACTGATAAACCACTGTCCCAGGTTAGAGGGAGGGTTGGCCCCTTCAACCATGATGTTATATTTTGGGGACAAAGTACCCAATAACAGTTAGAAAATCAATAAAACTTCCTGATCCTGATCCTAAGGTCAATATTATGACACAACTTTCTCTTTGTGCTGGATTTTTTCATCCTGGTACTTAATTTCTCCATTAGTATTTTCACACGGTACTTATTGGTTAATTTGTTAGGCGCAGGATCGGGGGTTTTCAGGGATAAATGAATCTTTAAATCGCCCTGAACTTTTTACATATTCTCCAATTATATCTGCTGTTCTTTCGTATGTCTCCTTACTTGCTGGTGCTAACAGGGTTTGAAGATCTATTTTGATGTTTTGTATCTTGAGCTGTCTTTCTTATTTTCTAACTTTTTTCTAACAGTTGATCTTGTGCATTACCCTGTTCCTGTTTTGACTAACCCTACCATGTAGTAAGTCATATGATTTCTCGCAAATTTGTATAACTGATTACCAAATTAAAGAACCTTTGTGAGCACACTCACATAAACCATGCCCCCACATTGACACTGGGCAAAAAAATATCACGAGATTCCTAAGTGTCAAAGACTCATAACTCCTACAAAAGTCGACTGATAAAAATTTCTTGTGGATATGTAAATTTACATATTATGTCCTTATTATCTACAAAGTTTCATGAAATTCTGTTGTGTGGATTCAGAGGAGTTTCAATGACAAACTGTTTCTGTAGTATATTAAGGCCAAAATTCTAAGTTCAAAGGCGCATACATGTAAAAAATGTAACTCCTAGAAAAAATTTTGAATAATAACTTCTTGTAGATGTACACATCCACATAGTCTGATAGTATATCCTAATTATCTACAAAGTTTCATAAAATTCTGTTGTGTGGATTCAGTGGAGTTGCGATGACAAGAACAGGATTGACGGGTCAAAAACATTATACCCTACAGAACTTTGTTCCATGGGGTATAAAAAGGAAAATGAGGACAAACATATTGAATTTATTCTGTTTGGGTATGTAATACAATGATTCTAGACAGAGCTATTCAACATAAGATTTTATTGCAAACAAAATGAGTTCTCTTGGGAAACTCACCTCAGATCAATCAGGCAGATTTTTGTATCTGTACAAAGATCAGTAATAAGCTGACTTTGTATATTTGTTGTTTTAAGATATAAGTTATTATGTTTTTAATTAAACTCTACTTTAACACGAGAAAAAAGGCTACCTGAAGATAGTGTTTCTTTGTTTACATTGAAAATTACATTTACATCAGATATAAAATTCCTAACAATACAACCCAGGGGTCACCACACTTCAGAATTATAGGGAGAAGTGGCAGCCAAACAGGGAGAAGTGAAGACCCAACAGGGAGACTTATGGGAGAAGTGAAACCCCAACAGGGAGACTTCAAGGAAAATTTAAGGATCGCGTTAATACTTTTTAAGAATCAAATTTTCCAAGCATCTTTATCTTTTTGTTATTTTTCAAAGCATTTTTGCATGACAACTGCTAAGGTGGTATTTCCTTGCCTTGCCATGCTTGTGGGCTGAATTACATTTGTACCTACAGACGCAAATTGTCAAAAAATATCACAAGGACCATAAGAGCTACGGTTGTGCAGCTAGATCTGAATGAATTGAAGATTTGACATTGGTCAAATTTTGCTAAATCTCAAAGATTTTTCAAACATAAGCATGTTTTGAATTGCTCACAATTGTGTTTAATAAAATTAAATAAAGCAAGAACCCTTTTAAAAAAATTATAATCAATTGATAAGTTAAAATATCTAGAAAACGGTTTCACTGTCTTTCATTGCTAATATCATGATTAAATCAAAGCATCGTCGATGTTGTGATCCAGCCATATTCATAGCTAGTCTGATATTCTTTCTGACCATACTTTTTTCTAAATTTTTTTCTCTTTCCATTTCCAATCTTACTGTACAATTTCTATGTTATTGTCCAAAGGTAGGGAATTTCGCAATATTGATGCAAATATCATGAATATAGATATATATCATGTATATACTCATCTTTCAATTTTAGACTCTGTCAGATTTTATTTTTGACAAGAATGGAAAGGAAAATCGTCAAACAAGTAATATATTTTTTATATCCCATTAATAATGACAGGTTTAGAGTGCGTTTGTTTCTTACCCGAAATTTTGTCATCGATGACTATCGTTTAGTAAACGTTAAGCTGCTAGAAACAAATACATCGTTTAATGAACTTTATCGACCCCGCGTAGTAAGACAGAAATAGACTACATACACGCACTGTAAACAAACAGGTAAAAGTGCAGGAAATGAATGACCAGAACTTTGCGAAAACAACACGTGCTTGTTATTATTTAAACGACATATGCAGAAACAAATGTATCGTTTACACGTCTCAACGATAAACGACTACGCGACTATTTTGCGCGTACATCGTTTATGTGAACGATGTCAACGTTGACCAAAAAATGACAGAAACAAATGGATTAAACGACTACGCGCGTAATCGTTTACATCGTTTAGGTTAGAAACAAATGCGCTCTTAATCATTTCCAGAAAGAGGCATAAAAAATCCAATTTCTCAACAACAAAAATAAAAAAAAATAACTATTTTTTATCTAAATTGGTGTTCATTCTTCATTAAGAAAACATACATTTCCTGTATTCAAATCTGAATGCAGGGCTCACACTACTTCAGAATCATAGGAGAAGTGACTTTCTTTTGAAACTGATAGGGAGAAGTGGTGAGATTTGAAAGAGAAGTGCTCCTTCACGCTGCTGCTACAATGTTTTGATTTTACTATAGTATAAAGGGTCATATGTAAATAATGTTCTTTTATATTGTTCAATTCATATCTGAGTATACAATTAAATTTATAGTTCAAATTCAAAGTTGTTTAAGTTTAGGTTCTTGTGAGAAACTACCAACTAAATATCTAGCACTAAAAGAATTTTTTTGTGTCAAAAGGTAAAGAAATTATAATATATGAATTGCAATTCAATTAAAACTATCTTCTTTATCATGTTATGAAATTCAGTGTTTCTCATCAAAAGATATACAAAGTTAAGCTGGGCCATAATATATTTATTTTAGTAGTTAAGCAACTTTAATCAATATTTTGAAACAATCCATATAAATTATATGGAATTATATACATTAATCAATTAGATCTGACCAAAAGTCTGTTAATGCGTGTGGAATGCGTAATTTTTCCTTTTGGGATCAATATTCTTCTGTCAGCTTTTCCATTCATGCGTCCGTAGTTATTATTGTAAAATACGGATTTCGGTCATAGCTGGTCCGGTTCGATCCGTAGTTAGTAAACGATTAATGGCGGACGAAGAAAATTTACAAAAATAAACGATGTTTGACAAGCTATTTGGAAAGGAATATGACGTTTTTAATGCAATAAATGGATTAAACATTTAGTGGAGGCAACTTTTATCACTTTCAAATGAAATAACAAACTTATTTTGTCGCCGAAAGTTAGATTGATGTATGCTCTCTGAGTAACAAGTACCGAAGTGCATGCAGTGATAAAAGTTGTCTTTTATTAAATAACCTGCTACACACTGTAAAGTCAATGTTTAAACCTCTTTTCTTAAGAAAATGAATCGTTTATGTCTGAATTTCTTTAATAATCAATAAAAATTGATGTTTTATCAACTTGGAAAAATTGAAAATGTCCGATGACGAAAGCGACTGAAAGCAGTATCGTAAACAACAGGCGACTTGTTTTCGCTTTTGAGGGTCGGGCAAAGCGGTGACGGACGGAAAGCGACTTCTTCGCCCTAGTCGCCTGGTAGCGTGAGCCCTGTGAATGTACAAATACCTAATGCTGAGATATTTCCAATTACTGTTAAATAGCAATATAATGGGATATTAATGTAAAGCAAACAAATAAATTTTATTGCAGAAAATGCTCAGTTAAGAGTTATGCAATTTTGTTTAATATTTCAACCAAATTTCTGATAATTGTAACTAATTAATTAGAACTTGATTATTGACTTATGTCAGATGATAATGGCACTGATTTTACAAGTAAAATAAAATTTGCTTGCATTTTTTATACATATTTTTTTCACTTTAAGTATTTTCTCTGAAAAAAAAACCACATCAGATTAATCATTCAGCTAGCTAGCAAAATTAACAGAATATTTTAATGTAGTGTAGATCAAAATAAATAATACATTTGTAGGTTTACTATTGAGGTCAAGAATGTGTGTATTCAGTTAGGTGTGTAATAAATTGTGTCTATTTAATTATGTAACAGGTCATGAGATATTAACTGTTTTGAATTAAGCCTGGGGTTGTTTCTAATTAATACTTATTTGAAAATCATGATAGTTAATAATCATTCTGACTCTTACTGGCCTATGGAAAGAATTGGAGTAATACCATTTCAAAAAAGTGTGGTAAACAACTTAGATATATTAATACACATGTTGACCTACATTTCATTGAACAATAATTTACACAAGCACAAGATACATTGTACTAATATAATACTTTCAAAATTCTTATCAACTGATTCAATTGATGTACAAATACTTTTTCAAAATAATTCATAAATAGTAAATCATCATAAATTTTGATTTAGAAAGGAACTATATATGCAAGTGTATATCTAAAATAAAGTCACTATTCGACCAATCTTTTCTTAATTTAAGGGCAAATAACATGTCAAAAGTTTGCAGTTGATAATTAAAATGGTGTATAAAGTTTCTGCAAGTCATAAAAACACATAATTAGTTTCATGATATGTCTTTAACTTAGTATTCTGCACCATCTCCAAAACCAGAGTGATTGCATAGATCGAGCATGGCTGAATCAAAAATATATTTGTTCTTTAAATTATTTTTAATAGGAATTCAGAAAGAATAAACAGCTGCACCATGAGTGCATGATACGCCCGTCTCTTTTTCAAAGAATAAAGTTCAATAACTTCTCAATGTCATATCAGAAATTAATGAAAATCTAAAGGAAGGTTATCTTAATAGATATAAACCTGTCACCAAAGTTTCATGAAAACTGTTCAAAACACTTTAAAGATATTGTCCCAAAACTGGAAAATCCCCACTTTTTTATGAATAAAATCACATAACTAGGAAACGTAAAATCTAAAATCTATAAAAATCGAAAGGGAGCTTACGTCAATAGATATAAACAATTCACCAAAGATTCTTGCAAATTGGTGAAAGTGTTTTTGAGATATTGTCCGAAAACTGGAAAATCACCCTTTTTTAATGAATAAAACCCCATAACTCAGAAACGTAAAATCTAAAATTTATAAAAATTGAAAGGGAGCTCAGGTCAGTAGATATAAACAATTCGACAAAGTTTCATGCAAATTGGTTAAAGCATTTTTGAGTTATTGTCCGACATGTTGACGACAGACGGACGGACAACGGTATGCCATAATACGTGCCGTAAACAGGCGTATAAAAACTGTTTGTCACTTGTTGAAAACGTATAGTAAAACCCTGTTAATTTCAAACCGTGTGCGATTGTTTGGTGTATTTTCATGGAAAAGGCTGTTTCCCAGCATCAAGTTGCCGTTGGAAATGCATATAAATGATTCTAGAACACTTCATGAGTGTTAAAATATGACAAAATCACAAACAGTTACATCGAAAAAGTTGTATTTTTCAATACTGGAAATTGAATAAGTACTTGTAAATCGAAAACAAATACTGTGCGAGACGCGGCAGAAAATTCATACGTAATAATTTACAAAAATATACGACTTTGGAAGTAAAATAGTGCCGTCCTTTAGGAAATTAATGTTGTAGTATTCATCAAGATATTGTTTAAAGGACCTTTAGCTAAAACAAAGCACATGCAGCAATCTGTAACACCAAATCCTGAATGAAAAACCAACTACATTTTGTAGTTTATACATCGTTGCGCTGGTTCCCGGCTGACTACTAAACTTTGTACGTAGTTAAAGTACAAGCATATTCCAGTTTACATTATGCAACATTTGAAAAGAAATGAGAAATTTTTAATGCAGCATCAAATTTTGATATCTATCAATAAATATAAGATAATCAAAATTAAAATTGCATATTAATATGGATTAGGTAAATGATAATAGTTTTTAAAATATAAAAGAGCACCCTCTACAATTTCAATAACAAAGATGGCAGACAATAAACAAACATTGCAAAAATCAGTTTTTTCTTGTTTCTTGCTTATAGTTCATCCTGTCAAGCAATTTTAATGTTGGAGTATAATACCGCACGGACAAATCAGTTCTGAATTCGGGAAAAACATATTTTGTATTTCGTTAATTATAAGGTTGTTTATGTTTGGCTCGAGAAGTTTTCAAAAATCAGGAGGCGACATTGGGGAATTATACTGAAAAGCGAGGGCGACATAAACTTCTCCCTGGGGCTTCTCTAGAACGAAATGGGGAGTCCTAGGGGGACTATGTCGCTCACTTAGCCTGGTGTGGTGACCCCTGCAACCAACATCAAATGTGTTTCCATTATTCAATTACATTTCCAGAAAAAATTATGCTGGGAATTTTTTTTATAAGAAATGTTTATATATATAAATCTGCTGTTTAAACTGGCTTTTGTAAATTTTCTTTAGGTTTGCTGACTTGGTCCCCAGATATGCGATTCAAAGAGCTGATTATTATTTCAAAAGCAAATTTAATTTAAACATTTTTGATTTTGATTGATTGGTGTTAAACGCCACTTTCAACACTATTGTGCTATTTTGTGATGGTCAGTTTTTATTGGTGGAGGAAGCCAGAGTGCCCGAAGAGAACCACCGACCTTCGGTAGAAAAACTGAAAATCCTAGTCAATTAAGATTGTAGTCAAGTACACTTGCCCTGTGCCGGATTCGAACTCACAACCTCAGTGTTGAAGGCTACTGAAACAGTAGTTGAACTACTAACTTACTAAGTACTTAGACCACTCGGCCACTGATTTTGAAGCTATGGGATTGATTTTGTTAGATTGTATAATGTATTATCAAAGAACAAGGGGCGATAACAGGTGACACCTGCCTCATATTTGAAAATAATAACACGGAAACCAGTTAAGATATACTATGTTACACTATATCAAAGTACTGAACCTGCTGATGTAGAAGTTATCATGTTCATTTTGAAACTTGTTCTGGTAAAATTATGTTACATTTTATCAACTTCAAACGTTAACTAAACTATGGGCTTTAAAAGGTTCGTGAAGAAAAGTCAACATAAATTGCTAAGAATGCAAAACTTACATTTTTCGCAAAAAATCCAAAATATTTAGCTGATTATGCCGACGATTTTTTCCACTTCCTGTTTACTCTTCTGCGCATGCGATGACGTAAATCTTTACATTGAAGTGTGTATTTACAAATCAAGTTTGGTCACTAATCAATTAAACATTTCATATGTCGTTTAATGGATTGATTGATTTATTGATTGAATGATTGATTGATTGAAAAGTTTTATTCATAACGCTAAGACTGATACATTTATCCTTTGTTTAATAAAAAACAATCTTTTTTTCTTTTTTTTAAACATGTTCAATGACATACAAAAACAAAACACGAAATATTTTTGAAAACCAAATGTTTTTTTTTTTTTTTTAGTTTTCAATGATTTTCATTCACTTTAAAACAATTCCCAAAGCGCATGTAACTAGAATATGGAGAAACACAACCTAACATTGGAGATATGGGGTATTTGTCAATTGACTCATTCAGACTGCAAGCTCTAATGACAGTAGACACAGAAAACCAAACAACAAGCAGATGTCTAAAATCAGACGTTAGCAAGTGTCTACACAATAAATCAAACTCTGGAATGCCCATAGCATAAAAAATAATAAATAATATGTGAATAAAAAATTAACAGCGGCCATTGGGATCTGGGAACAGTATATCTAACAATATATATGTTCCTGTTGGGATTTGCAATACAATATGAGATAAGTTTGAACATCTAAGTTGAAGAATTGTGGAAGATCAACCTTATTCTATATTAACAGCTTGTTATCATAGTCAATTATAACGAGTTTTAGCTACAGCTGATTTACGAGAAATCGATCTCTTTAGAAAAATATTATTTCAATGCTACTTTTTCACGCGTAGTATTTTTTTCCGGAAATTTATGGCTACGCCAAATTTGGTTTTTATATTAGAATCGATGTATAGCCACGAAAATATTTTATTTTTTTAATAAAATTTTTATTTAAAGCATTTGCTCAATAACTGTCGATAGATAAATATTTGTAACAAAATTTTTGTATCTTTATTTTTTTTTAAACTCCTTTATAAAGAGTTTAATTAAATTATTTTACAGTGCTCATCACAGTTGTTTGCATATGGAGGCTGTCTACAAATATTTTTCGATTCATCAGTAAAAACACTCAAATTCGGCCATGGGGAAAGAGCTTGGACCTCTACAAAAGTTTCAGAAAGAAGCTGATACATATAAGAAAAAGGTATTGCAACTTCTGAGGTGAAATGTTGATGAATTAATTAAAGAATTAAAAAATGACTAGAAAAAAACATGTTAAAACATGACCAAGTCTACCAAAACAAAACCGTTTGCAAAGCAAAAATGAATACATATAAATTTGACAGGTGTTTTTAAATCAAGATTTATGGAAATAATAATTTTATGCAAGTGTTACATGTGAAAGGGGAAGAAGTCAGCAAAACCTTTAGAATACTTTACCATACGGGCATATCCCGTTAACAGGGCTCACGCTAGCAGGCGACTAGGGCGAAGAAGTCGCTTTCCCGTCCGTCACTTCGCTTTGCCCGACCCTCAAAAGCGAAAACAAGTCGCCCTGTTGTTTACGATACTCGCTTTCAGTCACTTTCGTCATCGGACATTTTCAATTTTTACCAAGTTGATAAAACATCAATTTTTTATTGATTATTAAAGAAATTCAGACATAAACGATTCATTTTCTTAAGAAAAGGGTTTAAGCATTGACTTTACAGTATGTAGCAGGTTATTTAATAAAAGACAACTTTTATCACTGCATGCACTTCGGTACTTGTTACTCAGACAGCGTACATCAATCTAACTTTCGCGGCAAAATAAGTTTGTTACTTCATTTGAAAGTGATAAAAGTTGCCTCCAGTAAATGTTTAATCCATTTATTGCATTAAAAACGTCATATTCCTTTCCAAATAGCTTGTCAAACATCGTTTATTTTTGTAAATTTTCTTCGTCCGCCATTAATCGTTTATTAACTACGGATCGGTACCGGACCAGCTATGACGGAAACCGTGTTTTACAATAATAACTACGGACGCATGAATGGAAAAGGTGACAGAAGAATATTGATCCCAAAAGGAAAATTACGCATTCCACACGCATTAACAGACTTTTGGTTAGATCTAATTGATTAATGTATATAATTCCATATAATTTATATGGATTGTTTCAAAATATTGATTAAAGTTGCTTAACTACTTATTTCAATATATTATGGCCCAGCTTAACTTTGTATATCTTATGATGAGAAACACTGAATTTCATAACATGATAAACAAGATAGTTTTAATTGAATTGTAATTCATATATTATAATTTCTTTACCTTTTGACCTAAAAAAATTCTTTTTAGTGCTAGATATTTAGTTGGTAGTTTCTCACAAGAACCTAAACTTAAACAACTTTGAATTTGAACTGTTAATTTAATTGTATACTCAGATATGAATTGAACAATATAAAAAGAACATTATTTACATATGACCCTTTATACTATAGGAAAATCAAAACATTGTAGCGCAGGGCGCGAAGGAGCACTTCTCTTTCAAATCTCACCACTTCTCCCTATCAGTTTCAAAAAGAGAAGTCACTTCTCCCTATGATTCTGAAGTAGTGTGAGCCCTGCGTTAACAGCAGATATATATATATTAACATTTATTGTAAACGAAATTCCCAGCATAATTTCTGGTGAAACGGAAACATATCTGATGTTGGTCCTGTTGTTAGGAATTTTTTAGATGATATCATTTTCAAGGTGAACAAAGAAACATTATCTTCAGGTAGTGTTTTTTTTTTTTTCTCGTTTTAAAGTATAGTTTAATCAAAAACATTACAATTAATACCTAAAAACAATGAATATATAAAGACAGCTTATTACTGATCTTTATACAGATACACATATTTGCCTGATTGATCTGAGGTGAGTTTTCCCAGAGAACTCATTTTTTTTGCTATAAAACCTTATGTTGAATAAGCTCTAGACTAATTATATTACATACACTAACAGAATAAATTCAAAATTTTTGTCCTCATTATTGGGAAGTTTGCTATAGCAATACTTTCCTTAGGCGTCGGCCTCAAACTTCCGGTGACAGACTATCGCAAATGTTCTGCTCCAAGATAATGTAGTACTAGTGTTTGAATACTGATTGTAAGAAGATTCTTTTGAAATTTTGAGTCCTTTTGAAAAGATTACAGCTTGAATAAAAAAGAAATGAATGTTCACAGACAGTTCAGATGAATTTAACTTCATTTTGAAAATAACCATCACAAACACTACTTCGCGGATCTGCCATGTGCTGAAGGGAAAATCAAAGAAATCTCACGCGAGACTGCGTTTAATTCATTCATGAATATTTCATGAATGAACATTTTCCGCCGCTTTTTTTTACTATGTACGATATTTACAAATGTTTATTATTAAATAAGTAAAAGTCAGAGTGTATCGAAGAATCCCGTATGGCTGACATTACTGATATGTTTTGACCAAGCCTTCGGATAATTGACAAGTGATAAAAGTTTGATTGAACAATTATACACAGGTGACAGAAATACTCGATAATCATATGGCTTATGTCACACACCATCGATGAGTAAAGGTAAATACCGGCTATGATAGAAAGGTGCATGTTTTGTTAAAACATCGATCATAATGTTTTGATGCCAAAACATTTGAAAACTTTTAAATTCGCTGTTTAAATACTAGCTATTTCACATTCCAATGTGGATTTAAGGACCTTCACTCGTCCAGCATGCTCAGTCACGTGGGTCAAACTGACAGCTGAAAACATTGACTGAGCGACAGTTCGTACATATCGCAGCCTCCTCAGCATTACGATTAACAATTACATTTGTACACAAATCGTTACAAGGATATAAGGCAGACAAGTCAGCTTCTACTTAGAATAACTCAGTGTATCAAGACAAGTGCTGTAGCAATTATTTACATGATTAAATAAAATCTGTCCATGTAATAGGAAAATGACTTTCTTTTTCTTAGTGCTAGTCCAAATAATTATGACAAACCAAAAATCTCAAATGTTATTGTCTCAATGCTAAATTTCACAGCATCAACTATAAAATGTGTTACAGCCGGGGTTATTAGCACCTCTATGAATCTAGTGTATATAAACTTTTTATTCATGTCGTCATACTGCTATTGTTATGTCTCCACCGTATTAAGTTTTACCCTTTTCTTCTGTAAGAATTTATACATCCCTTACTTGTATGTACGTCCGTACATCCCATCTGTTCTCTAACTTTAGTTTTCCTAAACCAAATTGTATGAAACTTATACGCAATGCTTATTTCCTTAAAACACAGGTCAAGTTGAATTTTGGTGGCGTCGATTTTACAATTCTAGAGTTATGCTCCTTAACAAATGAAAAAGTTGCTTGAATTTTTTGTTTACGATCTCTAATTTTAGTTTGTCTCAACCAAATGTTATGAAACTTATACACAATGCTCATTATCACAAAACACTGATTAAATTTGAGTTTTAGTGGCGTCAGTTTTACTGTTCTAGAGTTATGCCCTTTACAGTTATGCCCTTTACAAATTTAAAACTGATTGTTGTCGAGCCTTTGACTTTTGTCGAAAAGCGAGACATAGCGATCCTACATTTCAGCAGCGGCCTAGGCATCCACAAATATTCACTCTGTGGTTAAAGTTTTGAAATTTTAATAACTCTCTTAAACTATCCTGGATTTCTACCAAACTTGGACAGAAGCTTGTTTATGATCATACAATAGTACCCAGAAGTAAATTTTGTTAAAAAAAAATCCATTTTTTCAGTATATTACTTATAAATGGACTTGGTTTTCTGCCAGGAAACATTACATTCACTCTGTGGCTAAAGTTTTAAAATTTTAATAACTTTCTTAAACTATCCTGGATTTGTATCAAACTTGGACAGAAGCTTGTTTATGATCAAAAGCTAGTATCTAGAAGGAAATTTAGTTAAAATTTTGTTCTTGTTTTTCCGTATTTTACTTAATGGACTTAGCTTTTCTTCCAGTTAACATTACATACAGTCTGCAGTTATTTTTAAAACATTTATTAGATTCATAAACTATCCTGGATTTTACCAAACTTGGACAGAAGCTTCTTACAATCAAAAGATAGTATAGAGAGGAATATTTTATTAATTTTTCCTCATTTTTGTTGAGCCTCGATTAACAGCAAAAGTAGGCGAAACACGGGTTCCGCGGAACACTTACGATTTTTTCAATTCCGTGCTCTAACTTTAGTGTGCCTCAACCAATTGTTACGAAACTTATACAAAATACTTTTAACCACAACACCAAGATCAAGTTTGAATTTGGTGCCGTCATTTTACTGTTGTTGTTAGGGTTATGCCCAGTTACGAATGGAAAAAATACTATAAAATCACAGGCCCTAGATATGGCATGGGCACATAAAGAAATTAACAGAGCTTATTGTATATTTGATTATTTTAGAACAACAGTTCAAGGTTGCAATAGAAAATATCAAAATTTTATATGAAAAACTTTTATGAAAAAAAGAAAATGGTTTAGTTAAAAATATCAAAGCTGTGATTGAATACATATTTAAAATAATACACATCTATAATCTATTTGAAAAAATACACATCTACAGTTGCAAACTTCCCAGAGGTGCTATCCAGCACTTTGATTTTTTTTGGTAATCAGTTATACAAATTTGCAGAAAATCGTATCACTTACAACATGGCAGCACTGAGCATCCGTCAACAGAACAGGAACAGAATAATGTGCAAGCTCAACTGTTAGAAAAAAAAAGTTAATGATTTTGAGTTCATCCCCATACAACAGAAGGATAATATATCTTTTCACTCATCATGTTCACCTTTTATTTTCAGATTTTAATTTTTGACCAATATCTGTCAGTTTTGCAAATTAACGTATTTTAATACACTTTTAATATTTTGCTGAAAGTTTTCTCCGAATGACCGTAGATCTGTCTCTGAATAACCTTCTGACCTTAAGCAACAATCACTTAATCGTAACATCAAATTTTTTAAATTGTGATTTCAAATTTTACAGGAACTTGTTTGTTTTAAGTAATGGCAGACAAATTTACATACAAGTGTAAATACGTTGATTTGAAGCCAAGAGTTCAATATTAATTGCATAGAAAAATTCTGTCACATTCATTAATACGCTTACTTATTTACTTTTCCAAATGTTAGCATGTTTAGTGATGAAATTGATCAGAAATACTTTTATACATGTACTTTCCTTATTTCAAAAATCGTTTTGTAAATGGCAAATTGAAAATGATGAGTGCTAGCAAAATCACTGTACACTGTACTGATCAGTGATTATCAACCTATTTTTACCTGTTCAGTGTCCTTCAGTATATTACGATGCACACACAGTATTGACTAGGAAGTTTTATTTTGTAATGGCGGATCATAACAAAACAAACAAAATAAAATAAAATCGATCTTCAGAAGGGCAGGGCGCCATGAAAAAGGCAAAGGGTGCCCTGGAAACTGTATAAAGGGCACAGGGCACCACTCTAAAAAGGACTACAGGGGTTAAAAAATCCACTAGCCTGTCGCCTGGGACTAGAGATTTACGCCTCTGGCAATCAAACTTGTAACCTTATATGCCTGATGGACTAGTAACAGAAAATTTATGGCGTTTCCAAAATAGAAAGTGGAAAATCCCTTCATCACTATTCTATCTTAGCTAATTAGATTCATTTACATCATTCGGGATTCCAAGAATTTGAACTGATTTTGGGGGTTGATCCATTGATCGATATTGACTTGTCTTGTCAGAAAAGGTGTTGAGCACGAAACCATGTCACAAAATATTTCCAGGAAAGTAAAACGGTCGATGAATGGGGTAATGAGGCTGAAAATTCATCCCAAAAAAATGCCAAATACGACCAGGAAAAGCGGAAAAGAACATTTATTGTGACATGGACAGAAAGATTCCCCTGGGCAAGGTCGGTTGTTGCTGATGATAAACCAAAGACATTGTTTTGTGAATATTGCCGTTATTTTCCTGATCATGCTAATAAAAAATCTGCTTTTTATGTGGGGACAACAAATGTACGAATTGAACCACTGGTTTCACATGACAAGACCAATGAACATGTTTTCTGTGCCTGAAAATATTTTTAACAACCCATAGTACAACGGAAATCCAAAAAGATGTCTCAAGATCCTTGTTATAATTAATAAAACAAAAATTTATTTGATTTATTTTATGAAATACAGTGTATAATGCTGCCTTCAAAACAAGGGACACCAACTTTGTATTATGCAGCAAACTCTGAAATTGTAAGTAGATATAAGAAGATGTGGTATGAGTGCCAATGAGACAACTCTCCATCCAAGTCAAAATTTATAAATGTAAACCATTATAGGTCAAAGCACGGTCTTCAACACGGAGCCTAGGCTCACACGAACAGTAAGCTTAAGGCATATTTGCGCTAGCAGGTCAGTTTTGATGGGCTAGCAGTTCTTTCAACAGTGCTAGTAAAATCCTGCTACCAATAAGTCCTGGGGTAGTGAGCTGTAACAAAAAATTTTAATCCCTGGGCAAGCACTGCGCCCTCTGAAAAAGGCCTAGCTGGAACACTGCTTGTAATTGTACTTAATTATGTATTTGTAGGTTGACAAACAAGCAAAGGATAGTACTAAAGCAGCAAATGACAAAAAAATAAAAACTGATGAAGAAAAACTGAAAGGCTTCTTTAAAGGGTAATGTAAAAAAGTGCAATGGTTATGGAATATATTGTCTTCGTGGTTAATTATTGGTAATTGAGTCCAGACCTGTTAGACTACTAAACATACATATACATTGTAGTAACAGGCATTGGAGTACATGTTTACAAAGTTCCCAAAAAGTTGGTTTGAGTACGTTGTATATTTTAAAGAAAAAATTGTAAAGACTGAAAAATTGAAAAGAGCAGTGCGAGAAAAGAGTTGTAGACTGGGTTCTTAGGCAAGGATATTTTGTATGAAATTTGAGGGAATCTTCTGTCTGAGTCTTTCTTAGGGTCTCATGTTATAACATGTAATGTTTAATTTATTTTAAAATTATAACAATTAATTTCTTTCTTTAGGTGTTATGATCTTAAAGCTCAAGTTGACGATTTACTGAAGCAGGCCAATGAACTTTCAGAGGTAAATTTACATTTATTTGTTATTCTAAATCTTTTAGTGATCAGTCATTACAATTACAAATTTTATTTCAAAAGTCCAAAAGAAGAGCACCTGACAATACAAATAAAGGAAATCTGTATGAAAAAAATTCTCATTTGTTTTAATTGAGCATAGCATACAACACCCAGATATAATTCTTGGTTCTGATTGGCCAGTTTTTCTGCTTTCTTCTGTTAAACTACTAGGCAAAGATGATTAATACAAGAAGTTACGTAAACTCATTATAAAGTGCCTGTAATATGATGTTTAACTGTCCCCTGTTGCAATGAGTAGCTAGGGATATTGATATGATGATGTCTATCAACATCATAAACACTCTCATGTCTACAGTTGTTATTGGATATAATGCTGCTAATGTCAAAGGCTTCCTCCAACTATATCTTTGATAAGTTTGAAAATAAGCACATTTGGTCTCTGGCAGAGAGTTGTCTCATTGGCAATCACACCACATCTTCTTATTTTTATACATATCTTTCATTATCTTGATAGTTATATTCGTTTATCCGGTCTTGTAAGTGCATTTTTAGCTACATTTCTTGTCAGATGCTTAAAGGGGCATTAGCTACGAGATATAAAAAAAGATAAAATATTATTTTTTTTGTTCAATCAATAATGAAAATGAAATAGTGAAGTAATATGCACTTATCAACTTGTACAAAGGAATTATGTCCCTAGGAAATTGAAAATTACATTGTAAGTGCTTTTATACCTACATTTCTTATTGGAATTTTATGTCAAATGTTTTTATCAGCAATTTCTTATTTCACTTCCAAATTAGCACTTTATCAACTATTATAACAAGAGTTAAGTCCCTAGGAAATGTTAATTATATGAAAAATTTGATGTCTACATTTCTTGTTGTATTTTTAGGGATTTTATATCAAAGGTTTATATCAGTAATGTCTCTGACATGTTGGAAAATCAGCATTGCTCAACTTTTTTAAAGAGAGTTATGCCCCTTGAAATGTTAATTCTATGAACATTTGCATTCTAAGCACTCTCTTGTCAGAATAATGAAATTCATATCAAAGGTTTATAACATCAATGTCTCAAACAAGATAAAAAAAAATCACTGCATATTAACTTATTTACAGGATTATGTCCCTTGGAAATGTAAATTATATGGAAAATTGCATTGTAAGGGCTCTCACAATTTTTGTACATATGTTTATGAAAAAGTTTTAAAAAGAACCAAAATAGTTGTAGTTATTGCCCTTGAACAGATAGTTGTAGTTATTGCCCTTGAACATATAGTTGTAGTTATTGCCCTTGAACAGATAAAATATTTGATGGTGAGGGGGACATTGGAATGCCATTCATTTATTAATTCTTTTTTTTTGCCATTTGTTGTAAAGCAAGCAAAAATCAATCCTTTATTTATTTGCCATGTTTTGGTAGTTATTGTTATCATTTTTGCTATAGTAATACACACCATTATTAAATGTGATTGACATTGGCCTCCCTGAAAATAACTTGTTGATATTTGACCTGACTGCTACTTTGTAGGAAAATGAGCCAAGCAAAATAAAAGATTTTGAAAAGAAGAAAACAACAGAAGTAAACAGAATTACAACATGGCAGGTAGGCAACAAGCAAACATAATGTCATGTGATTTTACTGCACCTGGGGTAAGTTAGTGACAGTGTAATTGGTTTAACCCTGTCACATGGTGACCCCCTGTAGATCTGTAGGGGATTAGTAGCATTGATAGGGCATCATGACATCATGTCTATTATTATTGTAATTTTATTTCATTGTTTGATTTAACATTTTATACAAAACTTGGCAGGAAAGTCCCATATGTGATAAATTCGATATTACTTTTGCAACATTGGCACTTGCATGAATATATCTACCATTTTGTAAAAGGCTCTACATTAAATAGTCCAATTGCAAGGACATCTGAAATTGATTTTCAACACCTTGTGCTATTTGTCCAATGTGACTTGTAGAAGGCAAGGGGGAATGAAAGAATTTGAAAATTAAAGGAAGATTCGCAAAGGAAATAAGTCATCGTATATTTGTCCTGTCAGTTACACCTATTTATTAAGTCAAGTTTACATACTATAAGTGATATGGTTTGCTACTGATCCTCTACAGATCCTTAGAGGGTTAGTTAAATCCATAGGGGTGACACTGAAGGTGGAATCCCTATCGATTTAACTAACCATTTATGGATCCGTAGGGGGTCAGTAGGGAACCGTTTAACAATTTATCTCACACAGGACTTTTCCTTCATAGTTTTGTATAAAAATAAACAATGACATACAATAACAATAATAGATGTGATGTCATGATTACCCTATGAAATCTAAGGATCCATAGGGGGTTACCGTGTGACAGCGTTAAACCAATCACATCGTTCGTAATTTACTGAGGTGCCATAAAATACTTGTTTCAGTTTTCTTAAATAAAATTGAGAATGGAAACGTATGGTTTCTCAAATTCCTTACAACCATTGCAAATGAAAGAATAATTAATGGGTCAGATTTGAAACCATGAAAAGAAAGTAATGTAAAAAAATTGTGAACACATATTTATGTGATGAAAGTCGTGTCATTTTTTTTTAGCATAAACTTAAACATTGCAGTAATTTCAGATATTTCAGTTATTTTCTTGAATTGTCTTTACAGAACCAGTTACAAACAGCAATGGACAAAGTTTTACCAGACGAGAAAGGGGCTGCTTATCTCAAGTAAGTAAAATGAGTAAATGACAGTCTGTGGATATCTTAGGGAACATATATTTATTCTTTTGAGCTTTAAGCATACTTGGGGGATGCTTGGAGCCTTTTAGAAAAGCTTACTGTGGATTCATTTATTTTCGTGGGTATCAATTTTCGTGGATTGAGTAAAACTTGCATTTTCTTGGATATTTGAATTCGTGGTTTTGCCAATCTCTGCATACAAAGCCTATTGAAAAATTGTAGTTCGTTGAACATTTGAATTCGTTGTTCACCTGTTCCCACAAAACCCACGAAAATTGGTATCCAACGAATAATAATGAATCCACAGTATTTGCTTTAGTACACAATAAAATCCAATTAATGTCAATCAAACATATAATCAACACTGAGTTATAGCCAAGAGCTTTTATCAGCTCAGCCTGTAAGCTTTTCATTTATAATATTTTATATATGTCTTACAGAATTCTTCTAAGAGATTTAAATAAAAGTCTAGTTTACAGTCTGACATAATAAATACACCCTTGAGAGTCTTTTGTTATTCTAAAAGCCCAAAGCATATATAGTTTTATCATTTGAATTTCGATCATGTTCATTAATTAAGTGTGAATATTACTTAAAATCGTATCATAAAGTGACTGTTTAATCAAACCACTACTGAAATGAAGGTTTGGTTTTGTTTTGTCTTCAATAATAGATATATTTATACAGTATGTCATGCTCTGAATTGCAATAGGTAAAAAACACATCTAGAGGTCAACAAACAGTCTTTAACAATAGATATGTTTATACAATATGTCATGCTATAATTCACACTATGTTTATACAATATGTCATGCAAGTCACAATGTGTAAAAAGTAAACAATTATAGGTCAAAGTACGGCCTTCAACACAGAGCCTTGGCTCACACCGAACAGCAAGCTATAAAGGGCCCCAAAAATGACTAGTGTAAAACAATTCAAACAGGAAAACCAACCGTCTGATCTATATACAAAACGAGAAACGAGAAACTCTTATGAACCACGTCAACAAACGACAACCACTGAGGTTCCTGACTTAGGACAGGTGCAAACAAATGCAGCAGGTTTAAACGTTTTAACAGGCGCTAACCTTCACCCTGACCTGAAATAGTAGTGTAACATTACAACATAGAAAGACACACTATAAAATATCAATTGAAATGGCTTAACTCAATCAAAGACATATTAACAAAAACAGGTAAACATACACTGAACCAATAAATTTGATCTATGACACAATATAAATACAATATTAAATAAAAAGGGAGATGTAAACAATGTCGAAGACTGTATGTTGCCCTCATGGTGTCTTTTTGTTATTTTGTGTTGTTGGGTTTTTCTTTCATTGACAATTGACAATTATCCCACATTTACTTTTTGTCTAGCCTACAACATATTATCACAAAAGCTAGACATAGCGCTCCTACATTCTGTCTGCATCAGCGTCTTGGCGTTGTCAACACTTAGAATCAGTCTGTGAGCTTTTTAAACATAAATAAGTTTGTTAAACCTTCGTGGAATTTTATGAAACTTCAACAGAAGCTTTTTTATGATCAAAAGACAGTGTCCAGAACAAAATTATGAAAATATTTTTTTTCATTTTCCATATTTTGCAGATAAAAGGACTTTATTTTTTTAGTAGTCAACATTGAGATACAGTCATGGGTTCTTTAGAAGTCAATTACTTTGTTGAAACCTTCATGGAAAATTTAAGAAACTTCAACAGAAGATTTTTATGATCAAAAGACAATGAAAAGGGCAATTTTTTTGCTGTTAATGTTGAGACACTATCTAAGCCAAAAGTGTTTTAGACATCAATGACTGTGTCAAATTTTACAAAACTTAGACAAAATCTTTTTCAAGATAAGAAATAGCACCTAAAGAAAAAAGTTAGAATTTAAATATTTGTTTTCTGTATTTTACTGATGAATAGAATGATGAAAAGATGTGAATAAAATTTACAAGAATGTTATGCTTGTCAAACTTCTATAAGACTGATCATTGTAAATTCTGCAACAGATTGATTGTTGAGTTCTAAATGACTAATTGAAAATATTGCATGTTAATACAGAACGATATTCTGTTACAGAGGTCAATTTAAATAGGTTTCTTGCTTATGCAGAACATGGTGTAGACAGGTTTCACTGTATTTGATTACTTGTAGGGAATTAAAAGGTGAAGCTGAAGAAGAAGAAGATGAGGAAGAAGGAGAAGACGAAGAAGAAGGAGAAGATGAAGAAGAAGGTGAGGAGGAAGAAGAAGGAGAAGATGAAGAAGATGGGGATGAAGATGAGGAAACTACACATGAAGAAAAAGGTATGGATAATGGAAAATAGTTTATTTATTTTAAGAAGAGAAGAAACACAAGTATGTAAGGTATGTACAGTAAAAAATTAAGATTTTTCAAAAGAGAATATGTTAAGAAGGAAAGCTTGTTGAGGAAGAAAAGGCAACCTAATTACGGCAGGTTGAGAATGTTGAATATGAAAGTGAAAAATAAAGATACAAATTGAATTAAATTTGTTTGATTTTTTGCTGGTTTTGAATGCAACTTCCAGCATTCTTGGTTTTATCAGAAACCCAGAGAGAACCACAGGCCATGGGGAAAACTGGCAATCCTAGGCAGAAAATAGAATTAAAAAGATTTTTTCTTTAAAAAAAACTGAATGCAAATCAAAATGAAATTTAAAACTTGAACTAAAATGTTATTTTAGGAAAGGGCAAACCAGTAGAGAAATTAAAAATAGAAAGAAAAGATGATGATGAGGATGATGATGAGGATGAATATGAAGAAGATGAAGATGAATATGAAACAGAGGAAGATGAAGAAACAGATCAGTAAGTAAAGAATAAGTAAAAACATATTTTATTTGCTAATTCTAAGCAAAATGGATGAGACACAAGTAAATCATGTTTCTCTTATGATTGTGGCCTGTTATCTATTTCCTGCACGGAGTGTGATACAAAAAAGTGATACGAAAACTGTGTTAATTTTGATTGGCTTATCCAGCATCAGGCAATGATATTACAACAAAACACTCACACTTTTCATCTGGAAATCCTCTTTTTATTAAATTTTAATACATTCTGAAGTGTACAAAAATATTTAAATGTCAGATGTTAAAGTTTGAAGCCTGAAAAGTATATGTGACGTAATGCTGGTATGTGCAAAAGACTAGATCAACAATTCACAGAATTTTTTATTGAGCACAATGAAAGGGTTAATCATAAGAGAAATAGGTTTAACATCTAGTAAGAATTAGATATTGCTTGATATCAACTCTCGTTATTTAATTTAAATTGTAATAATAAACTCGCCAGAGGCTCGTCAACATCACTGAGCCAAACCAACTGATTTCCGACTTATTTCAATCATCGGAACACCACTAATAGATATATGTCATTAAGTTCACCATTAATTAATTTATGAAAAGTATTCAATATTTCACAGGCTTTCGTAGTTTTATTGATAATGAAAACATTTTTCAAATTCAGGAAGAAACCTGCAGAAACAAAGAAAGAGAAAATGCAGAAAGAAGAGAAAGAAGCTGATGAGGAAGAGGAGGAAGAAGAAGACGACGATGAAGAAGAGGGTGAAGATGAGGATGATGAAGAAGAAGAGGAAGAGGATGAAGAAGAAGAGGAGGAGGAAACAGAAAAGAAAGGAAAGAAGAAAAAGAAAAAAGATGTTGCAGAAGATACACTTGAAGTTACCACTGGGGTGAGTTGCATGTTATGAATTGTAGAAATAATTTCATTATCATTTTATTTGGAGATCAGTTCAATTCAAGAAATTTTACAAAAATTGATATCAAAAGCAGAGCTGACAATGGGATTTTTTGGTTGGCCCAATCTTATTTATGACACCAAAGAACTACTTCAGTTCTACCATGGCTGTACAAAGGGAAGAAAAAATGACATAAGTGGCAAAACCTCTATATAAAAATCAGAAGATGTTGTATAATTGCCAATGAGATAAATATCCACCAGAGACCAAATGTCTTAGATGTAAGCAACTATAGGTTACTGTACAGCCTTCAACAATGAGCAAAGTCTCTATTCTATCCCAAGATGATAATGGATTTTCTCTTTTATTTGTTATAGTTTAGACCACCTCAAATTGATATTTAGATTGTTACTTTTTATTTAGGCTGTTTAGCCAAATTTCAATTTTATTTTTCATAAAAATGGTATAAATGGGATAGTTTTATTGTCGAGCCTTCGACTTTAGTCGAAAAAGCGAGACATAGCGATCCTACATTCCGTCGGCGTCGTCAGCGGCGGCGTCCTAAATATTCACTCTGTGGTTAAAGTTTTCAAATTTTAATAACTTTCTTAAACTATCCTGTATTTGTACCAAACTTGGACAGAAGCTTGTTTATGATCATAAGATAGTATCCAGAAGTAAATTTTGTAAAAATAAAATTCCTGTTTTTCCATATTTTACTTGTAAATGGACTTAGTTTTTCTGCCAGGAAACATTACATTCACTCTGTGGTTAAAGTTTTAAAATTTAAATAACTTTCTTAAACTATCCTGGATTTGTACCAAACTTGGACAGAAGCTTGTTTATGATCATAAGATAGTATCCAGAAGTAAATTTTGTAAAATAAAATTCCTGTTTTTCCATTTTTACTTGTAAATGGACTTAGTTTTTCTGCCAGGAAACATTACATTCACTCTGTGGTTAAAGTTTTTAAAATTTTAATAACTTTCTTAAACTATCCTGGATTTGTACCAAACTTGGACAGAAGCTTGTTTATGATCATAAGATAGTATCCAGAAGTAAATTTTGTAAAAATAAAATTTCATTTTTCCGTATTTTACTTATAAATGGACTTAGTTTTTCTGCCAGGAAACAATACATTCACTCTGTGGTAAAAGTTTTTAAAATTTTAATAACTTTCTTAAACTATCCTGGATTTGTACCAAACTTGGACAGAAGCTTGTTTATGATCAAAAGCTAGTATCTAGAAGGAAATTTTGTTAAAATTTTGTACCTGTTTATCCATATTTTACTTATAAATGGACTTAGTTTTTCTTCCAGTTAACATTAAATACAGTCTGCAATTAAAGTTTTTAAAACATTTATTAGATTCATAAACTATCCTGGATTTATACCAAATTTTGACAGAAGCTTCTTACAATCAAAAGATAGTATCTAAAGGAATATTTTTATTGATTTTTTTCCTCATTTTTGTTGAGCGTGCGATTAATAGCAAAAGTAGGCGAGACACTGGGTTCCATGGAACCCTTTCGAATTTTAATTTTTCAGGGACGTATGTTTGAAGCTGTGTGTGAATATCAAGGAGACCAACCTGGAGATTTATCATTTAAAGTTGGAGATGTATTGACTATTGTACAGACTAGGTAGGTAGTTAATCTCCTATGAGAGTTATCTCCCATTTAGACTGGTAGTTATGATAATGTTTTCACATGTTTTTTTTCTTGTTGAAAAATATTCTGTTGCCCCTAAATATGTTTTACTGGGAATTATATTTTGATATCTTGATGTCTTTTTTTAACTTGTTCTCATGATTTCAAACCAACTAATTGTACAAATATTTTTTTTAAAGTGACACAATTTTCTTTAGAAACTACAGAGATTACCTTGTCCAAAGAAAAGATAACTCATCATAAGGAAAGTAATTTTTTAGGAAACTGTTATCATTACAGATTTTCCATCCTAGTCAAATCTTAGAATTCATAACACAATAATTATGACTTCATGGTAGGAAGGTATCTGCTCATGTCAATTCTTCAACTTTGCCTAGGAAACACACATATCATTTTTGCTGTTTATTAATAAAAAATCTAAGATCAGCAATAAAGGAATTTCTTTTAGATGAAAAAAGGTAAATCATATAGTATTTTTTGGAAGAAAATATTTACATTCAATGGATCGATTCATAAATGGCATTGCATAATTTGAATGTCAGTTTTTGGTTGGTCTGATCAGTCCAAACGTCATTTAAGATGAAGTTGAGACTGAGGATATTAGTTGAAATTCTGTATTGGTTCATTTAAAACTCAAATAGATATTTTAGCATTAGTCACAGAGAAAAGTATAATCTAGTTTTACAAGAAAAGATATCCATATTTTAAGTTCATCTGTACTTAATTATCTTACAGAGAAGATGGTTGGTGGGAAGCTGAGAATGAAAATGGAGACAGAGGAGTGGTGCCGTCTACATTTTTACAAGTAAGAAATAAATTCATCATAGATACCAGGTTTATATATTTTGTACGCCAGATGTACGTTTCATCTACAAAAGACTCATCAGTGACACTTGAATAAAAGAAATTAAAAAGGCCAAATTAATTTAAAAGAAGTTGAAGAGAATTGAGGATCCAAAATTTCCAAAGGTTTTGCCAATTACAGATTAGGTAATCCATGCCTAGGGAAGATATTATTAACGTTTTATTTTCTTTGAAAGTTTAACGATTAATGTCAGACAGGAGAATATGTTATTGTGTATATCATATAATTTATAGGCAACTGTGCCTGACATGAAATTTGTACAAACGAGCATTTTCACTTTTGTTTTATGTGATCTTGTTTGAAAATTATAATATGTTTTGTACATTGAAAATAATTTTATCTCCATTTAGCAACATTTTACATTTGATTACAGGAATATAACAAGTACAAAGATTTACAGAAAGATGATGGTATGTAAATAAAGATCATGAATAAGTGTTCCTTCAGACAAACTTACTAGACAATTTACATAATGGCTGTTCCAGAATGTATCGGAAAGGGGTTGGGGGGAATGGGAGGCACTCAAATTCATATGGTTGCAATTTCCTTAGAATTTTGTAAGAAAGTGTCGCCCAGTACCCTATGCGTTTAATTCTGTAACAGCTCTAAGCTAAAGGGAAATAACTCAAAGTAAAGAGTTGGGATAAACTCAAAGTAAAGAGTCATGCCAACTTAAACAATGGAGTTTCTATTTTGAAAATCCTTTTTTTAGATAGATAGATACTTTATTCTCTAAAAACTAAATACAAGTTTAAAGAGAAAGTACAATAAAAATACAAATACAATAGTTATGGGTAAACAGATGCAGTACAATAATGTAAAATGAAGTACAACTTTATGATGACATACATGTACAATAAACAGTTAAACTAAATATGAAGAAATCAGCCTGGTGCTATACGTTGACATGGAGGGACTAACCTTTTTATTAATACACTTTCACATCATTTAGATATGGCAAATCTGATGTATTTTCAGTGTAAATAATGTTTATAATAAACTACTTTTTCAACCTTTATTCATTGTAGAAATTATAACTGAAAAATACTCAAAACATGCAATTCAGAATTGTATATTATTTCCTGTTGTTCACACATTTGTTTATATTTTATAATGTAGCCAACAAAAATTGAAGTTGAATTAAATCAAAACAAAGCAATTTTTCACAAAAATTAATTTTTAGATGATAGACCTATACAAATTATTTTCAAAGGCAAGGAGAAACTAAATTCAGAGAAAATTGAAATCCTTGTTTATTTCCAGTTATTGCTAGCTCGTATAATCATGAATATAATCCTTAACTTTACTATTACAATCATTATAAATTAAATAATAACGTATTGTGTATCATTTCGTCTGTATTAAACATTGTTTTGCTCAAAAGAATTTTTTTTATTGAATGATTGATTTGTGAGAATCACACTTTTTTGGTGACAAATGTTTCATTAGAATGACAAATTGTATTACAGATGATGATGAGGAGGAGGAGGAGGAAGAAGCAGGAGATGAGGAAGGAGGGGAGACAACCAGAAGGTATATATTATTGTTGCTCATAGGTTTTTATATGACACGCAACAGCATAGTGTATTGTACAAAAGCAAAAAATTGAATATAAATTCAAATCATATAACCAATTCTAAGTTCTTTGACTACAGTTATTCTGTGTCAGAAACCTATTATGTGTCAAATATTTAATTACAATCCAAATTCAGACCTGTATCAAGCGCGAATATTGTGACCATTTTTGCCCCAACTATTCAGGGTTGGACCTCTGCGGTCATATCCAGCTGCTCTCGGCGAAGCAATTTATTAAAGTCAATAAGGATGCCCCTAACAGTAATTATGATATTTTGAATAATAAATATTGAAATTTATAATTTATGATTTCTCAGTCAAAAACACCTAAATATTTTCATTTAAACATCACTAAGCATTTAATGGGGGTTCTCCATGGGCCTTATAGCATCATGGTGAGTTTTGTATCCCTGTTCTATTTTAGTAGTAAGTTTTGATTTTGATTGCTAAGTGATCTACAGACCTGATTATGTTTGGTGAGTCTCTCATTAAAAGGAATGTTTATCTTGCCTCAGAAGAAATTCTTCAGGATGCTGTTTCTGGCATTGGCGGTAGTATCAGTCAACAATTGCTAAGATTGTGATTAGGTTACACAGGTGACACATATTTCTGTATACTGAACATTAGAAAACACTTTTGTGCATTAATTATTGCGATTGTTTCACAATGAAAAAAAAAAACAGTATTCATTATGTTCCATACAAATAACCTATCTCATTACAATTTAGGCAAAAATAAAAACATTACAAAAATTTCTGAATTTGCAGTATTTGCTTTTCTATTCTTAATCTGAATCTCGCATCCAATATTACATATTACTGCATGTATTTCTGTTTCTGATTTCAGTGGTAAAAAGCATTGGGGAAGTATCAAGAAAGCTGTCAATGAGGTATGTTTACTTTAATACATTCTGTTGGAACAAATTTAAATGTTTAATGGTACAAAGTAATGAAAGATGGAAATAAATTTTAACAAGATTACTGCAGTCTTTTTTTCTTTTTTTTTTTGCCACTGGACGTTAAGCAATTAACAATTTATCATTTATTATAAGCTTCTAAAAATGCAGATTAATTTAATTCTGTTTCACTTTAAAAATAGATGCTTTGATTGATGAAATTACTTATTACAAACACATTAACGATTTAAAAAATTATCTCTTTTAACACAACCCCCGTAAACATGTCAATTTTGGAAGACAAAAAAGTCCATCCAAGAATCAGATGCCTGCATTAGTCTTGTTAAGAAAATATTCATCACATTTGTGTAGTTACAATGGGTTTGGCTTTAGTACTTAATGGTTGTAGTTAGTTTTTTTACAATGGTTATGACTTAGAAAGTAACATATGTATGGATTTTTTTTGTAATTGTTTAGATTTGTTAAACATATTTTTTTCTAAGAATTTCTTTATGAAACACTGATACATTTTTATGAGTACTTTCAAGTGAGATAAATGTCTAAATTAACTTTTGGGTTTTTATGTCAAATTTTAATAATGGTGACCTTGATTAACAATGGTGACCTTGATTAACAATGGTGACCTTGATTAATAATAATGGGGACCTTGATTAACAATTAACACACAATCATTGATCACATGTTTTCAGTAGCAGTACATTTCTGTAGATTGGGATAAAATAAAGGATTTTCTTTTAAAAGAAAGTCTTTGTAATGTGTTAATAGTAAAAAAGTCATTTTAAGTATATAAAACATATTCATCTTTTTTGTTAAATTTAAAGGATCATATGATGAAACTTGTGTAAACTGACAACATCTATCAGAACAATAACACAACATATTTCTAATCAGAATAAGATATTTATCTCCACAGATTTTCAGGTTTTTCAATAATTTACAGGGGACCTCAGTGGCCAAATGGTCTTAGTCGTTGAACTACTGTTTCACTAGCCTGTCAACACTGAGGTTGTGTGCTTGAACCCTGAATGTAGCAGATGGGTTCAACTCCAATCTTAATTGACTTGGACTGCCAGTCTTCTTGCCAAAGATCGTTGGTTCTCTCCAGCACTCTAGCTTCCTCCACTAATAAAAACAGGCCACCATTAAATAGCCAATAGGGATGAAAGTGGTGTTAAAAACCAAAAATCAATCAATTAAGCAATCAAAAATTTACAAATTGATAATAGACCTTATCGCTATTTGGAAATATGTGATACCTGACCTCAGGATATGGTACACTTGAATTTTTGACGTCATACAGGAATCACTTTTCCTTTGTGGCATCAGAAATTTTCTATTGTAACGTCAAAATTTTACGGAAACCTTTGTGATGTCAAGTAATGGCAGACAAATAGCGATAAGGTGTATAGATTACTAGAATATTGGTGGGTACTACTAAGTATCAAAATAATACTCAACTAATCAGTTTTCTCTTAAGAAAATATACCCTTCTTTTCATAAAATAAATTTTCTTGAAAGCACTCCTTGTAAAATTAAAAACCAATTGTTCAGAGAACAATTGAAGGTCTTTCCAAATTAAATTTCTAAATAATTCTTAAAAGCTACGGGCGGTTAATTCAAAGTTACTTTTGGTGTCCAATCATAGGTTTCTTGATACTGATTCAAAAACTATATGGTTTCTTTATACTTTTGTCTGAAATAAGGGAGATAATTTGCTACTTCCGGTTAGAAAATGTCACTTCTGGTTTCATATGATAACTTTACGTCACACTGATTGCAAAAAGATATGGTTTCTATATACTTTTGCTTTAAATAAGGGAGATAATTTTAATTTCCGGTTTAAAAAATTTCAATTCCGGTACCATCTGATAGGTTACTTCACACTGATTCCAAAAATATATGGTTCTAGGTAATTTTAAATGAAATCAGTGCAGGAAATGGCTACTTCCTGTTTACAAAATGTCACTTCCGACACCTTTTCAAGGTCATATATCTACCAACCTTATGCAGAAGACCCGATAGCTTTATCATGTTTAAAAATGAATTTATTGCAAAGGTCAAAATCTAGAACATCAAATTTACCTTTGAACTTGACCTAAATTTCAAGGTCATAAAGGAAGGACCTCAGATCAAAAGACCCTAGGTTGCTACTGTATATGGTTAATGAGTTATATCACCATACAGCTAATTTTAAATATAAGAGGGGAGAAAACTCCTATGTAATGTCAACGTACCATTTCAACCAAAATTTAGGTGTTGCTGCATGTCGCAACTAACTATTTTGTAAAATATTTTGTCGACATCTTATACGGTTTCTGAAGAGGAGCCAAAATAAGCCAAAATCAAAATTTAGAACATGACCTTGACCTCATTTTCATTTTGGTGGACCAAGGACCTCAAATCGAAAGACCCTAGGTTCCTAGCACTTATGGTATATGAGTTTTTATTACATTTCACTTATATCAAATACAGAAGGGGAAATAATTCTCATATGGAGTGTCCGGATCGCTTCTGTCAATTTTTTTTTTACAACATGAGGATGTAACCAGCAATTTGGAAAAATAAATTTGTCGGTTTCTTTTACGGTTGCGAAGGAGTAGCAATAACAAGCAAAACAGTGTTTGGGAGATAACTCTTACAAGAAAAAGCGTTCGGTTAAACGGTGTCAGTTTCAAAAGCTTATAAACTGTTTGATATCGTATACCAAATATCTAAGGGACATCTTGCGAAATAAAATCTTCTCGCAAGAAATAAAAGTGGCGGAAGGAAAAAAAATTAATAATCAGAACAAAATCAATAGGTCTTTCCATGGAAAAGTGGAAAGACCTAATAAAATAATAATCAGTGATTAATCTTAGCTAAAATATGTAACCTTACATATGTTTGTGCTTAAATGTCATTTAAATGCCTCTGAAAAGAGATGGACATAAACTTTACTCAAAACTTGGAGTACAAAATTTGTGCTTGCAACAGGAAATCCAGTATTTTGATTGTCTGAGTTGGAGAACGATGATCGTACTCAAAATCTTTATGGCCTGATATTTTTCAAAGTAACTCTTTATACATAAAATAAGTTAACACAATGTTTATTGTTAACAGTTTTATAAGATTGGTTGTAAATGTGTTTTGTGTGAAGTATTTAAAATGACTAACATTCACAATTAATGTTTTTGTAAATGATTAAGTCATTAAAAGAAAAGAAGAAAGTGAGTATAAATGTGTGTTCTCTAATATTAAATTAACAATCTTCTGTTAAATCTGTCAAAATCATTCCTTAAGTCTTCTGAGTCCGTTTTTTTTTAACTAACCATATCTTTCTGGATGGATATCTTCCTCTTTGAATGCATCATTTTATATAATATAACAACATAACCCAACAAGTCTTTGATTTTAAAAATAAACTAAGAAGAAAAATTACTTTGTTTGCTGCACCCATTTTCCCGATCTGTAAGAAACCAATTTTGTAATTTTCATTTTCCAACAACAACAAAAAATGTTTCTGAATAATCTCTTGGTTTACAAAAGGAAAATCGTCTCATAAAAAAAATGCATTACTTCTTTCCTTTTTTTTTCAATAGAAAAACAAAGGATATGGGGTATCCATCCATGGCACAAAATCAGTACATACCCAGCAAAAAACACAGAAAAAGTAAAGGAACTGTGCTTTTATTGCTGTAAGAATGAATATAGGACAAAATCAAACAATTTTTTTTATGATGTCTTTATTGTTTCAAAATATTCTAACATGACTAACAAGAATGATTAATAAGCATATGTTGTCTGGTTTGAATTTCTTTTCCCAAATATTGACTTTATTTTAGCCTTTTTCTTGCTATCTGCATTTTAATCATTTGTTGCAGCTGTTATTATTATTTCATGCATGTATGTAATCCCAGATTTGTAATATTTTATTAGGATTTAAAAGATGAGGTGAGGGGTTGTCTGTAATGTCACTGTACACAATCCTTGATTTCTGTCACAGTTGTTCTTGATTTCTGTGACAATTGTCCTGGATTTTTTTCACAATTGTCCTGGATTTCTGTCAAAATTGTCATGGAATTCTGTCACAATTATCCATTATCCTGAATTTCCATCACAATGATTAAGACCCGAAATCACATCACCTTCACTTTCTTTCTGTAAAGAATATCATTTAGTACACTTTGAATTGTAATGAATTTTGCTGAATATACAGTTGAGTAGTGCGAAGTTGACTTTTATCACACATATGAATATTCAAGATATTTGGTAAGGAGATCTGCTTAAATTGTCAGTCTGAGAGATAGTTTGTATGAAAACTAGATATCTACGTTTTTATAGATAATCATATTTTACAGATAGATATTTAACTTATATATCATATTCCAGAGGGTTAATAACTAAAAAAATCAGGCCAGAGAAGGTAAAGTTCCTGAGCCACTACACCAAATGATAACATGGTTAAATTTAACACTCAAAAGTTAATTCAATTATTCTTTGGCTATCAAGACATTAGCAAAAACAGCTGCTTTCATTAAAGCATATAATGATCAAATGCCGATGAGAAGAGATGAAAAGGCTAGATGTTTTGGCAAATTCCACAGCATAGAGGATACACATACCTCAGTGATGGTGAAATATGAATGAATTTCATCAGAAAAGACATGAAAAATACACTAGCAATTATTCCATTAATATCCAGGATACTTTAAAATATATAAGGTTTAATCAGGTCAAATACCAAAATGTGAAGCTTTTTCAGCATATGATTGAAACATTATATTTGTGATTCAACTGAAATTTTTAGCAGATATAATTCTTATATTTGAATATTTTTGTGCATCATTTGGGATTTGATTTTACTATCCAAGAGTCAAGTCTTTTCAAATGAACATTACAAAAAGTTTTGCATAAGAAAATACAAGTTAGGAATACAGTTTAACAATAAAAGGGTTAATTTTAGCAAGAATAAGGAAAATGATTTCAGGACTGTTTATATCTGAATTTAAGCTAACTTTTAACTATACGATTGTGTATCTTTTCTTTTTCTTGCACTTAACCTATTTTGCTTTGTTATTAATATAACGATATTATGATAATAAATTTCAGTACACTCATATAAACCTGAGGCTGATGGTAAACAATGTTGGCATATTGCCATTAGTTTTGTTATCAAATTTTACTGTTAAGTTCTTTTTCATTGTGTGCATGATACTTGAGAATTTGATGTAAAATTTTCTTACAATTTTGTTATGATATGTGTTGTTTTATTACCCATTATTAAAGATATAAATTAATTGTAACAAGTCTTAAAACCAAACAACTGAAGTAAAAGCTTACACATAAACTTATACTTAAAAATCTTACATAGACAAGCTATTAGCACAATACTTATATCATATAGTCAATTCTAAATAGTCTGGACAGTCAGCTTAACGAGCACTGCCAGCATAGGAGGAGATACTTTGAATCCAGTTACAGCACTTGGTCTTACTCTGTTTGATTCCACCTCTTTTTCCTCCCATGTTTACAAAATTGTTTGTTCATGTCATACTCTATGGTAATTTTAACATTTGTAGGCATTATATTTGTCAATATCTTAATACCGAGCGTCAGCAGAACCAACTGTTTCACAACTAAAAATTGATTTGAAGCATGTAAACTTTCTTTCAGAAAATTTTTATTTAAATTCCTAGTAAGCAACACAGACAAAACGTCCATTTTGATCTCCAGCATTATTCAAAATACAGTAGAGGTTGCAATTTTAATTGTCACACACATGCAGCTCATTTTCTATTGGAATAAATCAATTGTCTTTCATTACCTGGACTTCATATATTAACTGAACATTGGTATATTACCTTTATATTGAATCTTTACTAAATCAAATAACTATATATAGTGAGGATGTTTATCCTCCTTGACTTCTAATACTAGTCTGTAGTAAATATCTTTAGAGACATTGATAACTTCAAATTGAGGCTCCTCAGTACAGGAAATAGATTTAACATGCAATTTAAAGATTTTTTTTGTTATTTTAGACGAGTGCAACAGATGTACTTCATGCTTTAGGAGCAATGCCTTCAGGATTTAGACCTTCTACATTGAAACCTTTATCTGTCAGAGGTACAGTTGATATTAATTTTTTATCAATAATTTTAACCATTTTTAGCTCACCTGGCCCAAAGGGCCAAGTGAGCTTTTCTCGTCACTTGGTGTCCGTCGTCTGTCTTAGTCCGTTGTCGTCGTTGTCGTCCGTTCACTTTTACAAAAATCTTCTCCTCTGAAACTACTGGGCCAAATTTGACCAAACTTGGCCACAATCATCAATAGGGTATCTAGTTTAAAAAAAATTGTCCGATGACCCCGCCTGCCAACCAAGATGGCCGACATGGCTAAAAATAGAACATAGGGGTAAAATGTAGATTTTGGCTTATATCTCTGAAACCAAAGCATTTAGAGCAAATCTGACATGGGCTAAAATGTTCATCAGGTTAAAATGTTTATCAGGTTAAGATCTATCTGCCCTGAAATTTTCAGATGAATCAGACAACCCTTTGTTGGGTTGCTGCCCCTGAATTAGTAATTTTAAGGAAATTTTGCAGTTTTTGGTTATTATCTTGAATATTATTATAGATAGAGATAAACTGTAAACAGCAATAATGTTCAGCAAAGTAAGATCTACAAATAAGTCAACATGACCAAAATGGTCAGTTGACCCCTTTAGGAGTTATTGCACTTTATAGTCAATTTTTAACAATTTTTCATAAATTTTTGTAATCTTTTACAAAAATCTTCTCTTCTGAAACTACTCAGCCAGATTTAACCAAACTTGGCCACAATCATCACTAGGGTATCTTCTTTAAAAATGTGTCTGATGACCCCGCCCACCAATCAAGATGGCCGACATGGCTAAAATAGAACATAGGGGTAAAATGCAGTTTTTGGCATATATCTCTGAAACTAAAGCATTTATAGCAAATTTGATAATGGGTAAAAATGTTCATCAGGTTAAGACCTATCTGTCCTGAGATTTTCAGACGAATCAGACACGCCGTTGTTGGGTTGCTGCCCCTGAATTAGTAATTTTAAGGAAATTTTGCAGTTTTTTATTATCTTGAATATTATTATAGATAGAGATAAACTGTAAACAGCAATAATGTTCAGCAAAGTAAGATCTACAAATAAGTCAACATGACCAATATGGTCAATTGACCCCATAAGGAGTTATTGCCCTTTAAAGTCAAATTTAACAATTATTCGTAAATTTTTGTAATCTTTTACAAAAATCTTCTCTCCTGAAACAACTGAGACAAATTTAACCAAACTTGGCCACAATCATCACTAGGGTATCTAGTTTAAAAAATGTGTCCAATGACCCTGCCTGCCAACCAACATGGCCGACATGGCTAAAAATAGAACTTAGGGGGAAAATGCAGTTTTTGACTTATATCTCTGAAACTAAAGAAAATGTATAATGGTTGCATTATTTCGTGCATCAATTGTAAATAAAAATATCAGGTGAGCCACACAGGCTCCTTGGAGTGTCTAGTTGTACTTATAGTTTGATGAGAGTTATTACCCTTTTTTGGCAGATATTTATGGTATCATTGAACCATGTACCTTTGTCTAAACTTTTATTTTTTGGTATGTATAGCTTTTTCCATCATCTGTAGGTAAAGTTTAACTATTTGTAAATGCTTCTTACGCAATGAGCTTTGTTAAAATAAGAATGGAATAACTTTCAAGAAACTTGTCTAAAGAAAAACTTGAAAACCTGTAACAAGAAAGCTTGTATATCAGAACATACAAGAAGTTATGTGTACTTATTAAACACCCTGTTTAATCTGAAAAAAATTAAGTTCTGAAGTAGTTCATTTATATAGGTTTTACAAAGGGTAATTAAAGGAGATAGAATGGTTTAACATCTTTTTCTTTTTCCATTGTGACCACATTTTAACATAAATAGTTTAGCATCATTTATATATTTATTACAGATGATACATACAGAATGAAGAACTACCTGTCACCTAAACTCAGTAAATCTAACTTGTTCTACAGAGATCTATTCTATGATCCTCAAAAATCTCAGGTAAAAAATGCTTTTTTTCTAAAATATTAGAGAAATAATAATCATATCTTAGGTAAAAAAACAAATCCATAGAACTTCTATAAAAAAATATTCCCAAAATTTCAGGTAACAAGAAAATATCTTGGATAAAAAAAAAATTTTTATGAGGAAGTTATTTTTACTTATTTTTAGCTCACCGTTCCAAAGGAACTGTGAGCTTTTACCATCACTTGGCGTCCGTTGTCGTCTGCCGTCATCCATCTGGTGTAAACTATTTCAAACATCTTCTCCTCTGAAACTACTGAACCAAAACCAACCAAACTTAAGCTGAATGATGCTTAGGGTATCTAGAATAAAGTTTATGTTTTATTTACTGTTTCATCAAATAACTTGGCCGCCATGGCTAAAAATAGAACATAGGGGTAAAATGCAGTATTTGGCTTATATCTCAAAAACCAAAGCATTTAGAGCAAATCTGACATGTGGTTAAAGTGTTCATTAGGTGAAGTTCTATCAGCCCTGAAATTTTCAGTTGAATCAGATAACCCATTGTTGGGTTGCTGCCACTAAATTGGTAATTATAAGGAAATTTTGCAGTTTTTGGTTATTATCCTGAATATTATTAATGATAAAGATAAATTGTGAACAGCAAAAATGTTCAGCAAGGTAAGATCTACAAATAAGTTCATATGATCAAAATTGTCAATTGACCCCTTAAGGAGTTATTGCCCTTTAAGGACAATTTTACACAATTTGTTTATCATGTTTTCCAACTTTAAAAAATCTCCTATGAAACTACTGAACCAATTCCAACCAAACTTAAGCTGAATGATTCTAAGGGTATCTAGAATAAAGTTTATCTTTTATTTTCTGTTTCGTAAAAACATGGCCGCCATGGCTAAAAATAAAACGTGGGGTAAAATGCAATTTTATGCTTATATCTCAAAACCAAAGCATTTAGAGCAAATCTGACATGCGGTTAAAGTGTTCATTAGGTGAAGTTCTATCAGCCCTGAAATTTTCAGTTGAATCAGATAACCCATTGTTGGGTTGCTGCCACTAAATTAGTAATTATAAGGAAATTTTGCAGTTTTGGTTATTATCTTGAATATTATTAATGATAAAGATAAATTGTGAACAGCAAAAATGTTCAGCAAGGTAAGATCTACAAATAAGTTCATATGATCAAAATTGTCAATTGACCCCAATTTTAAAAGATGAGGTGAGGGGTTGTCTGTAATGTCACTGTACACAATCCTTGATTTCTGTCACAGTTGTTCTTGATTTCTGTGACAATTGTCCTGGATTTTTTTCACAATTGTCCTGGATTTCTGTCAAAATTGTCATGGAATTCTGTCACAATTATCCATTATCCTGAATTTCCATCACAATGATTAAGACCCGAAATCACATCACCTTCACTTTCTTTCTGTAAAGAATATCATTTAGTACACTTTGAATTGTAATGAATTTTGCTGAATATACAGTTGAGTAGTGCGAAGTTGACTTTTATCACACATATGAATATTCAAGATATTTGGTAAGGAGATCTGCTTAAATTGTCAGTCTGAGAGATAGTTTGTATGAAAACTAGATATCTACGTTTTTATAGATAATCATATTTTACAGATAGATATTTAACTTATATATCATATTCCAGAGGGTTAATAACTAAAAAAATCAGGCCAGAGAAGGTAAAGTTCCTGAGCCACTACACCAAATGATAACATGGTTAAATTTAACACTCAAAAGTTAATTCAATTATTCTTTGGCTATCAAGACATTAGCAAAACAGCTGCTTTCATTAAAGCGTATAATGATCAAATGCCGATGAGAAGAGATGAAAAGGCTAGACGTTTTGGCAAATTCCACAGCATAGAGGATACACATACCTCAGTGATGGTGAAATATGAATGAATTTCATCAGAAAAGACATGAAAAATACACTAGCAATTATTCCATTAATATCCAGGATACTTATATAAGGTTTAATCAGGTCAAATACCAAAATGTGAAGCTTTTTCAGCATATGATTGAAACATCATATTTGTGATTCAACTGAAATATTTAGCAGATATAATTCTTATATTTGAATATTTTTGTGCATCATTTAGGATTTGATTTTACTATCCAAGAGTCAAGTCTTTTCAAATGAACATTACAAAAAGTTTTGCATAAGAAAATACAAGTTAGGAATACAGTTTAACAATAAAAGGGTTAATTTTAACAAGAATAAGGAAAATGATTTCAGGACTGTTTATATCTGAATTTAAGCTAACTTTTAACTATACGATTGTGTATCTTTTCTTTTTCTTGCACTTAACCTATTTTGCTTTGTTATTAATATAACGATATTATGATAATAAATTTCAGTACACTCATATAAACCTGAGGCTGATGGTAAACAATGTTGGCATATTGCCATTAGTTTTTGTTATCAAATTTTACTGTTAAGTTCTTTTTTCATTGTGTGCATGATACTTGAGAATTTGATGTAAAATTTTCTTACAATTTTGTTATGATATGTGTTGTTTTATTACCCATTATTAAAGATATAAATTAATTGTAACAAGTCTTAAAACCAAACAACTGAAATAAAAGCTTACATAAACTTATACTTAAAAATCTTACATAGACAAGCTATTAGCACAATACTTATATCATATAGTCAATTCTAAATAGTCTGGACAGTCAGCTTAACGAACACTGCCAGCATAGGAGGAGATACTTTGAATCCAGTTACAGTACTTGGTCTTACTCTGTTTGATTCCACCTCTTTTCCTCCCATGTTTACAAAATTGTTTTTCATGTCATACTCTGTGGTAATTTTAACATTTGTAGGCATTATATTTGTCAATATCTTAATACCGGCGTCAGCAAAAGCAATTGTTTCACGACTAAAAATTGATTTGAAGCATGTAAACTTTCTTTCAGAAAGATTTTATTTGAATTCTAGTAAGCAACACAGACAAAACGTCCATTTTGATCTCCAGCATTATTCAAAATACAGTAGAGGTTGCAATTTTAATTGTCACACACATGCAGCTCATTTTCTATTGGAATAAATCAATTGTCTTTTATTACCTGGAATTCATATATTAACTGAACATTGGTATATTACCTTTATATTGAATCTTTACTAAATCAAATAACTATATATATAGTGAGGATGTTTATCGACCTTGACTACTAATACTAGTCTGTAGTAAATATCTGTAGAGACCTTGATAACTTCAAATTGAGGCTCCTCAGTAAAGGAAATAGATTTAACATGCAATTTAAAGATTTTTTTGGTTATTTTAGACGAGTGCAACAGATGTACTTCATGCTTTAGGAGCAATGCCTTCAGGATTTAGACCTTCTACATTGAAACCTTTATCTGTCAGAGGTACAGTTGATATTAATTTATTTATCAATGATTTTAACCATTTTGTACTTATAGTTTGATAAAGAGTTATTTCCTTATTTTGCAGATATTTATGGTATCATTGAACCGGTACCTTTGTCTAAACTTTTATTCTTTTTGTATGTATAGCTTTTCCATCATCTGTAAATGCTTCTTAGGTAATGAGCTTTGTTAAAATAAGAATGGAATAACTTTCAAGTGCAGTGAAACTTGTCTAAAGAAAAACTTGCAAACCTGCAACAAGAAAGCTTGTATATCAGAACATACAAGAAGTTATGTGTACTTATTAAACACCCTGTTTAATCTGAAAAAATTCAGTTCTGGTGGTTCATTTTATATAGGTTTTCAAAGGGTAATTAAAGGACATAGAATGGTTTTACAAGTCATCTTTTTCTTTTCCATTGTGACCACATTTTAACATAAATATTTTAGCATCTTTAATATATTTATTACAGATGATACATACAGAATGAAGAACTACCTGTCACCTAAACTCAGTAAATCTAACTTGTTCTACAGAGATCTATTCTATGATCCTCAAAAATCTCAGGTAAAAAATGCTTTTTTCAAAATATTAGTTAGAGAAATAATCATATCTTAAGTGAACAAAGATATCCATAAAACTTCTATAAAAAATATTCCAAAATTTCAGGTAACAAGAAAATATCTTGGCTAAAAAAAATGTTTTATGAGGAAGTTATTTTACATATTTATTTTTTTCTCTTTATATTTATTTGTAAAAAAGCTGAAAGCTCTACAAAATATTTTCACTACTGAACAGAGGATTGGTATAGCATAGAATTATATTTTCCTACTGAACAGAGGATTGGTATAGCATAGAATTATATTTTTCCTACTGAACAGAGGATTGGTATAGCATAGAATTATATTTTCACTACTGAACAGAGGATTGGTATAGCATAGAATTATATTTTTCTTTACAGATAATGCCAAGAAACAGTAAATTTGACAGAATTATAACTATAACAAGTTGTAGACAGATTCCTACACCTTCAAAAGGTATCACCATGTTTTAATACATTGTAGTTTTTAGATTTCTACAGTAACATATACATCAGCGTTTAAATTTTCTCAATTAATTTTAGTCTTTGTAAATGGAATTTTTTGACACACTTGTCATATTTGCTTCTTAAAGAAAAATTTGAAAGTTTACAGAAATCCCAATATGACTGAAACCATCAATTAACTCCTTATTGGTGATTAACATAGTTTGAAAACTATCATATGTATTACTTCTAAACTCATATGCATAATGTTATAGATCTTATTAGAATATTTTTGATTAATTGGTGGATATAGGTAACTTATTGAAAGAGAGGCGAAGGATACCAAAGTGACATTCAAACTCATAAGTCGAAAATAAACTGACAACACCATGGCTAAAAAAGAAAAAGACAACAGACAAACAACAGTACACAAAACAACATAGAAAACCAAAGACTGAGCAACATAAACCCCACCAAAAACTGGGGTGATCTCAGGTGCTCAGGAAGGGTAAGCAAATCATGCTGCGCATGTGACACCTGTTGTGTTGCTCATGTAAGTACAAATCCGGTGATATGTCTAATTCGGTAGGTCACAATTAAATATGTTTATCATTTCAGCTATTTCTGTAAAGTCAAGATATGTCAGAGTTTGCTTGTTTGATGGACAAAATGTAAGTTGTACCTGATAGTGTGCCATTGAAAGAAAAGAGTCATATACCACCTTATTAGTTATTATATGAGGGATACTAATCTTTGTTGTTTATTTTGGGAATAGTTGAACCACATTTAAAAGTTTTCAATAAAATAAAATCCTAAAACAATGGAATTAAGTATCCCTGAAAAAACAAACATTTTTCAACCCACAAATTTAAATGAATGTACAATGATAAAGCGAGTTTTTGTGAATGAGATGAAAATTTTTGCAAGACTTTGAACATTGCAATATTTTCTGAATTGAATTCATGTTCCAGAATTTAAAGCATAGGGGAGGCAATTTTTTTAGAACTATCCACATTGTAAGCCTACCAAGATAAATATTTGAACAGCCCTTACAGTATTCATAAATTAAGAATGATATTTTGATGGTATTATTATACCCCCGCTTTAAAAAAGTGGGGGTATACTGTTTTACCTCTGTCTGTCCATCCGTCAGTCCATCCATCCATCCGTCCTTCCGTCCCATGAATATTTTTCGTCGCATCTTTCTCAGGAACTACAATACAAGGATTTCTGAAATTTGGTTTCAGGGTTTATATAAGTCAGCTATACCGTGTGATGCATTTTCAGATTCGTCACTCAACAACTTCCTGTTTACCGAAATATTTGGGCGGGGGTATCATCAGTTAGCAGTAGCTGGCAGTTTCACTTGTTTAATATTGAAGTCCTTGAATATTGTTAAGCCACATAGAGCATGATGTTTTTACAGAGTGCAAAGTAACAGAATTAGTAGAATTACAAAAGTATATAATATAAAATGTTTTGCAAGTACATGTCTGAAAATCACTAAATGAAACATAGAGCTTAATAATGATTTTTATATGTGTTGATTTGTGTATGTTGATTTGTGTAATTCTTTGTTGATTTTCGTCATTTTTTAGGATTTTATTATTTTCTTTTTCAGGTATTAAGTAATATTCATGTAGTGAAAGTGCATTCTGTTGATAAAGAAGAAAAGACCTGGTCATTTACTACAAAAGTAAGACAAATGTTCAGGCTGTTTACTTTTTCATTTTCTCCATTAACTGAAGATTCTGGAGTTTTTATAAGGATGCAGTTGTCATTTCAGGAGATGTATCATTAGAAGTACATTATACATTTATACCTCTCAGTGGAACGTAAATGTGTATCTTGAATTAAAAAATAAGATACCGTTATATGAGATAATTTTGACTAATATAAAGTGGAAATAGCACTTCGTTAACTTCACCTTTGAAATTACTTTATCATTTGTCCTTAAAAAATGTCAGAGAAGATTCTGAAAATAAATAAAGTTTACACCAGGTAATACTATAAAAGATAGAACAAATGTTTGATTTTTGATTTTTATGCCCCATTTATTATGCCCCATTTATGGGCATTATGTTTTCTGGTCTGTGCATCCGTCCGTCCGTTCGTCCCGCTTCAGGTTAAAGTTTTTGGTCGAGGTAGTTTTTGATGAAGTTGAAGTCCAATCAACTTGAAACTTAGAATACATGTTCCCTATGATATGATCTTTCTAATTTTAATGCCAAATTAGAGATTTTCCCCCATTTTCATGGTCCACTGAACATAGAAAATGATAGTGCGGATGGGGCATCCGTGTACTGGGGACACATTCTTGTTATTATTTATGTCAGAAATGGTGATAAATTAATCTGTACATTATTTTTCACATATTAAAAGTAATTTTAACACATTTATTTGTATATAAAGTTAATAATATGACAGTAGTATGGTCAATTTAAAACTTAATATACCCAGATCCTTTAGAATCTACTCTCGGCTATTTCAGGGCAGTGGGTAAAGTCTTCAGCGATGAGTGAGGCAAGTCCAAGATCTTCCCAAAATACATGTATATGTTTAACTGGAATAATACAGTTGACATATTCTGCTGCTCTATAATGGCTACGTTAATGTTTGAAAGCCTAGTCAATATCATTTGAAATTAGCTTGGGATTTACCTATCTCAATAACATTAAGCTATCAGCTGACTGACTCTCTCGTACAGAAAGCACCAATCAAAATCCTTGATTTGTGACACTTTTTTTATTTTATAAAAGTTCAGGATTGTAGTTTTGTATACCTTATATAAATTAATATATAAACACACATGGTTGTATTTAACAGATATCAGATGTAATGGATCCTTTACAACATGCTGAAATATTTGTCAGAACCAATCAGCTTCCAGAAAAAATAGGTCAGTAGGTCATATATCATTAGTCAAAGGTTCCAACTGGAAAAAAAGACTATTAGGAAATAGATATTGTTTTGAGCCAAGTGACTGAAACATGTCTGTCTGAAGACATGAAACCTGAATAAATCCACCATTCATCTTCAAAGTTCTTGTTCCAAATACTTTTTATTACTGTAATTTCATAAACTATTGCAATGTTTTTATTTTTGTGAAAAATGCAACGGGGAAAGGTTTTACCAAAAAACACCTCACATTTTAAATTGTTGCATTATTTGTATGTAGCTTTTCCTGATATTGCAATAATTAATCTGGCATTTTTGTCAATTGTTCAACAGTCTCAGTATTAAGTACACTAAAACAAATTCTCAATTTACTGTATCAGTATCATTTTCTTTTATCAATTGATATGCTTTATATTTATGTTTTTTCAATGGACTCAGACTTTATCTTTTAAGATTGTTTCAACAATTTGAGCACATTCAGCATCTTTGATGATCTTGTGATCCCAATCTTCAAAACTGTACAAAAGATCACATTTATCTTGAAGAAAGGTTGCATTTCATTGTATAAGAAGGTCAAAATGACCTAGATTTCATGCTTGAGTAATTTTTATATGTCAATTTTTTTTTATCTCTGGCATATCTCATATTATGCATATTATAGTATGTAGGTTCAGCTTAGGCCTGCAAGTGCATTTAAAGGAGACATGACACGATTTTCAATTTGTGTTTCAAATGTTTATTTATACTTAACTTTCCCCAAAATACATCGATAGCAATATAAGTGTCAAATATTTGGTAAAATATGTATTTTAATGAGATTTTAATGCAACGATTTATCGACCTGTCAAATATGCATACTTCCATCCCGAAGTCACTCAGAATAAGGCTACTACGTCAGTGGTTCCTTTCATTCATATTGACATATGGGTACAACGCAAATTTAGTTTCGATTATTATCCAATATTATGCATGACAGTGATACACAATGATTATATGTGATGCCTATGGATTCAACAATATAATTAAAAAGAATATTGACATGATATTTTCTGTTTTTCGAATGACACGCGGAAGGTGTAAAGATGGGACTTTTTAACAAGCCCAAACTACACTTCTTTCCGCCCACTTTCATAAGGAATCCAGATTTGGGGTCTCGGGTGCCATGCCATGAGTTCATCATAGGTCACAGGTGTACGGTACAGGTGATTGAGTATCGCAATTTCAGGTCTCGTTTGATGTGCGGCAAGCTTCAGGTGTCACGCCACATGGGGGATTTATATTTATTACGCAATATTACTTCATAAGCTCTTTGTGAACATCCTGGATGTTGGTTTTGCCGAGGGCACAGGTGAGATTGGAATATATTATTGTTACAGTATTACAGGTACAACTACCTGATGTTTAATGAATACCTGTAGTACGACCATACAATACCTTATGCACCACCAATATTAAATACCCTAACTAGTGTTGATATCTAATTATAGACAACATGCATGTATATAGATCTTATTTCTATTGCTTTTAAGAATATGCAGATATAAAAAGGTTTATAACAGATACCCTTTTTCAATTGACTTCTTGAGATGGAAAAGTAATATTCCTGTATGCTTGCAAGTCTATAACTTCATAAGAAATTATTAGGCAAAAGCATAAAAAGCAAACAAGGAATTGATACGAGAATGTGAATCATATAAGTCTTATACATTCTTATATTGAACATCGAACATAGTTATTGATAACTATCTAGTTGGTTAAGATTCAGATGATGAAAAACATGTCTTTTTAAAATGGAAACTTAATAATTAATGAAGAAAGTGACGTTTGAACCAATTATTTGGTATAACCGTAAAGCCTCCAAAAATGAGAAAACCGTATATTGTATATTCGGCTATAAAAGATCTCAACGTGAAAATGTGAAACAATTTTAACGAGAAAACTAACTTATTTATAACAAAATAATTTCCGCAGACAACATTTGACAGACAACCACTGATCTACATGCTCCTTATTTAAGACACATTTTTATAATATGTCGGGTATATGTTTGTGAGTGCCACCCCCAAAAAAAAAAAAAAAAGATAGTGGTCTTACAGCAGTACATAATAACTATAAAACCCAGTCTAGCTCAAAAGATCGGTACGAAGTACAGAAACCACTAACGTAAAAACAATAGAGATAACGCACAAATACAACTAATACATAACTCATGTTCTCAAAGACTGAAGTATGTTACATGCAAACATTTTCATGCTCAGTCCGATTGAAAATTTAACATTATGTGTTGTGAATATTTTCCTGAACGCAATAAACAAACTGATTGCTAAATGATATTTGGAAGAGCGGTCCCTAAAAACACCGCAAAGGACCTATATGTGAATTTGAATTTACTTTGTAAATAAAATACAAAATGTATCCTTTGTGAACGCCTTATTTGACTTTTACAATCGTTTTTCTTTTTCTTTCTGCTTCTGGCGCACACATAATTATAACATTACCGTAACAGAGAGAAAAAAGAACAATTTGATCATCAATAATTATAAAATTTATATTTTCAATCACGATTAAAAGTAGTTTTATTTAAATAAAAAGAAATGAGGAAAGCGGTTTATTAAATTTATTCATCAGACAAACCCATATGTATGGTAAAAATCCGATTGGTATTGTCTGAAAAATCGCCGTTGTTGGACTTTTCGCATGAAGAATTAATATGCTTTTCTTGGTTATTTTCACACACAATGGCTCAAATTGATGAGGTCAATTGTCTTTGTAGTTTATCAGTAATCGGGGAAAGTGCTGTCAATACCGTGTATCGACATCGTCCAGTTAAAGACATTTTCCCAGCTTGTAACCACTGACGTAAGCATCGTTATCTAATTAAAAATCATTCATTATGACAAGCGCTGGATTCTTTGACCTAAAAAATGCCGATTGATCAGGTTTCGACCAGCAAAATTGTACAAAACATGTTTTAAGACTAATATTTATTAATTTAAAAAAAAAAAAATCGTGTCACGCCTCCTTTAGGGTTATGTTATCTTCTAGAAAACAGAAGATAAATTTGAAAATACTTTTTTTAATTGAGGTAATTCACCGTTTCTGAATGGAAAGAGCTATGGGTAATTTCAATCGTTAACAGAATTTTTAAATAATCAAGAAGTTTGGTGTATGCATTTGGAAACTTTAATGCCAATGCTTTAGATTCTGAAAAAGGAAATATTATGCTTATAAGCAGTTTTAATATTCTAATTAGAATTATAAAAAAGTGTTCTTTCTTTTGGCAGGAATATTATTTGAACTGGGCTTTACATTTGTAAGAAATGTAAGTATTCTTTATCAATATTTTAAAATTCCTCATTTAATATAAATATCCTGATGAGAATTAACCAATTTCAAGAAAGTGTGTAGATACATGTACATATATTGATATTTTTAATGTACATGTAACAGTTTCCATTTTAAGAACAAGTTAGTATTTTTAATTGAAAAAGCACAATAGTGTTCAAAACTTTAAGATTTTTATCTCACCATATATATTTTATATAAGTCCAAATGATCACTACATAGCAACTTTGAATCTGATTCCCCATACTTTTAGCGATTAAATTATTTTAATTTATAAAATTTTACATTCAACATTGAAATGAATCCAGTGTGTGGTTGTTGCAACATCTGATTATAATATATTTTTAAAAATCCAATAGAAGAGTTATCTACACTTAGCATTGCAAAACATATTTTGATGTTAGATATTTAATTGCTATTACTTTAAAAATACACATAGCTTTTTTTCACTACAATAACTCATTCCTACTCAAATTGAAACAGTTATTTATCATTTATATTATAAATGTTGTTCCACAAAATGAGTTTAAAAATACAATATATGCTTTGTAAGCACTAATTGCATATATTTATAAATGTACTTATAAAGTTTATAAACAAGTCAGCATGATGCTGCTTTCTGGCTCGGCTATGATAATACATGTATATAATATAACATGCTACCTTGATAATAACAGTCAACGGACACCGAATCTAAAGTGAGTATTGATAATAAATGGACTATAGCAAAAATAGTATGTCAGTAGATCAAGTATGAACAAGATGTTCTAATTATTTAATATATGTTTGTAGTATCTTTAAAGAAATGCAAAATAATTGGCAAATTTTTTTATTAAGAAGCACTGTCTTTATATATTTTATCATTTTAAATTTTTTGATTTGACGAATGTTCTGAAATAACTGCAGTGTTAAGATTTGTGGGATACTAAGTATTTGACTTGGAGGAATATTGTGACTGCTTTGAACATTATTAATAGTTACTTAGCAACGAATGGTGGGTTTCCTACATTTTCCTTTGATTTAAAATTATTGCTTGTTTTGTAAAATTCACATACACAATGCTAAGAACCAAAACTAGCAGACAGAGTTCAAATTTGAGCAGTCACTTACCGTTCTAGAGTTATGCTCATTTTTAACTTGGAAAATTGCAAAGCTTGAGCCGGGCCACCCCAAAATTCAATACTGCAGTTATTGTTTTAGTGAGCTTCCACATTTTGAAAGTCATTTTAGTCAGGAAAATGTTAAAAAGTAATTATTTAAAAATAACATAATGCATTTATTCCGCATGTGTAGTCAGATATAGTTTTTGCAATAGTTCAAATCACTGTATCACTAACCTAATTGTTATTACAACACTAAACTGATTTTCATTCACCTCCACCAAATTATTGTCTCCCTTTGCTTGTAAACATGGCTGCATAATTTAGTATATTATTTTAACTTTGAAGATGACAACATCAAGAAAGGTAGTAGTAGTTGTTTTGAAGATTGTGATTGCAAATATTAACTCACGGTGTGATGCATACGATCAATTGGATATGAATGTGGCATTTTACACATATCATCTATTCCTTTGAAAATTTATTCACAAAAGTTATTTCCCTTTGAACACTGTGATTGCACATGATGAATCGATTATGAATGTGGCATTTTACACTTGTATATCATCCCTTGAATTTTAAATCACAAAAGTTATTTCCCTTTGAACACTGTGATTGCACAAATATTGTACCTCTTGAAAATTTACAAAAGTAATATCCCTTTGAAAACATATTGTATTTTGTATTCCCTTTAAAGTAATTCACAAACGATGTCGCATTATGAATTAATTGATATATGGCATATTGTATCTGCCTCGTATTTACACAAAAGTGATATCCGGTAACTTTTTTAAACAAAAGGATTTATATCCCACTGAGCACAGTGGTTAAATAACATGTATCCTTGAAATTCAATTTACAAAATTATATCCTTTTAAATCTAGATTTATTTGATTTAGTATTCCCTTTAAATTTAATTCATGAAAATGATAAGTCCCTTGAACACATTGCTATAATATTTCTTGTATTTCCTTCAAATGCATTATGCAAACTTGGCCATAGTTCCCCTTGGAATTTGATTTATATAAAAAAGATTCTTTCTAAAACTTTATGTTACCAAGGTAAGTGTCCATTTGAAATTTATTTCTCAAAAGTTATCTCCCTTTGAACATCAATATCAATTGTCTGGCTGCTTGATAATTGATCTCCATTAAAATGGAATTTACAAGTTATTTCCCTTTGAACAGAGTCATAACAAATTAGAATTTGATTTAGAAAAATAATCTTCCCATGAATTCATAACATGAACATTTTAATTTTCTCCGTCTGAAACAAATGATATGAGGAAAAAAGTACAAATCATAATCCTATTTATGCTAAAATTATATATTGCTTACTTAACATTATACCTGCTGCATGTCAAAGTTCAGTAAGTGATTTGTTTACAGTTTTAGCATTGCTAGGCAACAGATTTATTAGAGATATAACTGTAATTTAAAAAGATCATAATATTCAAATTATAACATATCAGAGTGAAATAAATGACTTTATAGTTTCCCCAGACCCTTGTGATTGAATTGTAGCACATGCATTAAATCATGTGGAAAAAGTTCATCAAAAGTTCATTTTCTGATAATGTGGATTTGTTTAATTTTTGTGGGTACAAATTTGCATGGATTGAGGAAAAAATGTATTTTAGTGGATGTTTGATTTCATGGTTTTGCCAAAGTCTGCTTTCAAGCTGACTGATGAGCCTCCTCATGGGGTTTTTGATTATGTGATTACTTGGCCGTTTTTATAGTGATTACTTGATTACCAGACCAAATATTTCATGATTATTTGATTATTTGACAATCTAGTACTGTATTTTTGATTATCTTGTTTAAAAAAATAATTAATAATGTGATTATATTGGCAAAAATTTGTGATTATGTGATTAATTGGACACCCTAATGAGGGGCCTCACTGATAGAAAATGTATACATCGTTGAATATTCAAATTTGTGGTTCATCTGTATCCACAATTTAACGAAAATTGGTACCCTACAAATAATTATTAATCCACTGTAAAATATATTTTGCTGTATGGAAATGTAAGATGATATTCATTAGGGTAGGGCTTATGATAGGATAAAGATTGTATGCACCCTTTGTGTTGCACCCATTGTGACATTTTTGTGTGTTGAAATCTAAGATTTTTAACTAATGTAGTTGCTTATTAAATTATTTTGCAGTTTAGTAATGTATTAGTTACAATAATAAGGTGAAGATAAACATTGTTTATAACTGATCTGATTAAAATACATATCCTGTGTCCTTTCTTTGCTAAATGCTTTGTTTTACTACCTGCTTTTAACATTTGGGAGTACTTGTTATGATATAAACCTTGTATATCTTTATTTCTCAATAAACCATTTACATTGGAATGGTACAGAGAACACGATATTAATAATAAATTAACAAATTAACATATATGAGAGAGATGTCAGCCCGGATCACACAACCCTTTATTAACAATTTTAATAAATTTGCAGAGGTTCGAAAGTATCGATTTTCTCTTGCAGGTCATAAGATTACTAAATTTAAGTGTATTTGGACGTTTTGAAAATTTTCTTAAATAAATAAATTTTGGATGTTGGCAAATTTCCTGCATGACATAATGTAATGAAATTCGTCACCAAGTTCATTCAAGTCGCATAAATTGCAGATTCTTTTTTCATGTTGGATATTTTGCCATCTTCCTTGTTCAATAGGAAGCTTATGATTTGTTGCAGAGTTCTACTATTTCGTTGGTTTCTAAAATATCAAAATAACTTTCGACTTCGAGTTTTTGTTTAAATAGCCGGTAACAAAGTGATTTTGACGAGTTTTCCATTTTACTATGCCAATTTTGTTCATATTGATCTTTCACCTTAAAAATTTGGAGGCAAAAATTTCATTGGTTGACCTAATAATTTTTAGAACAGAAAGTAGAAGATGCCAGATCCTTGTATAAATGAAGAAATGGTACCCTTCAAATAATTATTAATCCACAGTAAAAGATATTTTTCTGTATGAAAATGTAAGATGATATTCATTGGGTCTATGGCTTTTGATAGGATATGGATTGTATGTACCCTTTGTGTTTGCCCATTGTGACATTTTTGTGTGTTGAAATTTAAGGTTTTATAAGACCGCAAAAATTTTTGTGGTCGTATATTGGTATCACGTCGTCGTCGTCGTCGTTGAAGACACTTGGTTTCGGACAATAACTTTAGTATTAGTAAATAGAAATCTATGAAATTTAAACACAAGGTTTATAACCACAAAAGGAAGGTTGGGATTGATTTTGGGGTTATGGTCCTAACAGTTAAGGAATTAGGGGCCAAATAAGGGGCCCAAATGAGCATTTTCTAGTTTTCAGACAATAACTTGTGGAGCGGTGTATGGATCTCTCTGAAATTGTACAACAAGTTTCCATACCACAAAGGGATGGTAAGGATTGGCTTTGGGGGTAATGGCTCAAACCGTTTAGGGATTAGGGGCAAAAGGGGAAAAACAAGGGTTTCCATGTTAATGGACAATCACTTTTAAGTACAATGTTAAATTTGGATTACCTCCCTTACACTGCTTTCAAATTATGTATAAAGAAATTTTTGTATTGTCTTGAGGTGATTAGCTGTCAATTTAGTTTTAGAAATTACTAATAAAAATGCTGATTAAAGATATATTATTTTTAGACATGATTATGTATGTCATTTTCTATTTTAAGACTTTTATGATATATTTAAATGGGTAATTGTGGTTGCAAACTCCATTGGAAATTGAATTGAGATAATGACCATATCTTGAGGGAAAGATTTTTTTTTGGAAAAAGGGAGGGAGGGAGGTGAAAAAAAATTGGGGGTAAAAAGAAATTGTGGGGACAATTTTTTTCTCATTACAATTTCAGAAATTAAAAAAGCGGGTGAAATTTTTTTTTGGGAGGGGTCAATTTGCAACAGCATAATGTATTGCACAAAAGCAAAAAAAGGAGGGTAAATTTTTTTTTTTTGGGGGCAGTGCAACAGCATAGTGAATTGCACAAAAGCAGAAAATTCATATAAATTCAAATCATATAACCGATTAATGCTATTTGACTACAGTTATTCTGTGTCAGAAACCTATTATGTGTCAAACATTTAATTTCAATCCAAATTCAGACCTGTATCAAGCACGAATATTGTGTCCATTTTTGCCCCAACTGTTCAGGGTTGGAACTCTGCGGTCGTATCCAGCTGCGCTTGGTGAAGCAATTTATTAACCAATGTAGTTGCTTATTAAATTATTTTGCAGTTGAGTAATGTATTGTTTACGATATTAAGGTGAAAATAAACATTGTTTATAACTGATCTGATTAAAATATATATTCTGTGTCCTTTCTTTGCTAAATGCTTTGTTTTACTTCCTGCTATTAACACTTGAGGATACTTGTTATGATATAAACCTTAAAAAGTTGAAGGCAAAAATTTCATTGGTTGACCTAATTATTTTTAGAACAGAAAGTAGAAGATGCCAGATCCTTGTAAGCCAGGTGGGGACACAGGATCTGTATTTTAATAAGATTGTGTTTAGAACTTGCATGAAAGTGTTAGCCACTCATCTAATGTTAAACAAGCAACAATCAATCATCTATTAATCAATAATTTTACAAGCTTTTCTCAGTAGATTGTCAAGGTAGCCATTTTGAAAAAAAGAAGATAATTGTTGAAATTGTTGACCTTGCAAGGGTCATATGGCATGATTCAGGTTAATTATTTAAGTTTTACCTGAACTTTTTTTATATTGACTACTGTGGATTAATTTATTTTCGTGGGTAACGATTTTTGTGGATTGAGGAAAAATTGTACTTTTGTGGATATTTGATTTCATGGTTTTGCCAAGGTCTGCATACAAGCCTATACAAAATTTGTACTTTGTTAAACATTTAAATTTGTGGTTCACCTTTACTCACCGAATCCACGAAAATTGGTATCCAACGAATAATAATGAATCCACACTATATTAATATGTACAATGAATTCTTTATTATTCGTGTAGTTCTAATTTTGTGGATTTTGTGGGTTTAGGTTTAACCTGAAATTTAAATGTTTTATAAAAACAAATTCATATGGACTTTTGTGTAGAATTTGTCAAACCATGAAATCAAGTATCCTTGAAAGTACATGTACAATTTATCCTTGACCATGATAATTGGTACACACAAAATAAATTAATCCATGTTATCAAGATTTTTTAAGCAGCTCATGTTACATTCTAATGTAATTAACTATGTGGAAGAAAATGGATTTACAAATGTGTGGTTTTACTGTAGATATTATGAGCTTAAAAGAAATTGTTAAGTTTACAAGATAGCTATATATGAATTAAAAGTTTTTTTTTACTTTGGTTACATCTAGTAATTATCTATAATCTTTTGAAAACCCCAAATTTTGCCTATTTTTCAGAGCACTGAAGAGCCTGGAGAGTGTAGTTGTGGGTGGGTTTTACTTGATCTGTATGAACCCACCGGTGGTCTGATAATGAACAAGTAAGTCTGGGGATAATTGTTGGAAAATGGGATCTGTATGAACCCAATGGTGGTCTGATAATGAACAAGTAAGTCTGGGGATAATTGTTGGAAAATGGAATCTGTATGAACCCAACAGTGGTCTGATAATGAACAAATAAGTCGGGGATAATTGTTGAATAATAAAAGCATAGAAAGAAAGGGGACATCAAAAACGAGGGAACGTCAAAGGTATCGTTCAGAGCAAGATTGGATAGAAAAGGGAGGGTATTTTTAGAGCAGAGAGGGTATAGGAAAGGGGAGGGTATTTTTAGAGCAGAGAGGGTATAGGAAAGGGGAGGATAATTTCAGAGCAGTGAAGGATAGGAAAGGGGAGGGTATTTTTAGAGGGGATAAGAAAGGGGAGGATATTATTTTAAGAGCAGAGAGGGGTTAAGAAAAGGGAGGGTATTTTCAGTGGAGAGAGGGGATAGGAAAGTGGAGGGTATTATTTTGTGTTTATTTTTGTCCCAGATTCCACAGGAACAGCCCAACAATACTTTTTAAAGAAGCTCACAGATTTATTACTTTACCTTATTAGCTCACCGGGGCCCAAAGGGCCCCATGTGAGCTTATGCCATCACTTGGAGTCCGTCGTCTGTCGTCGTCATCTGTTGTCATCTGTCGTCATCTGTCGTCGTAAACTATTTCAAAAATCTTCTCCTCTGAAACTACTGGGCCAAATACCTTCAAACTTTAACTAAATGTTCCTTAAGGTATCTAGTTTATAAATTTTATCCGAAGTTTTCATCCATAGACAAACATGGCCGCCATGGCTAAAAATAGAACATAGGGGTCAAATGCAGTTTTTGGCTTATATCTGAAAAACTAAAGCTTTTAGAGCAAATCTGACATGGGGTCTATCAGCTCTGAAATTTTCAGACAAATCAAACAACCCATTGTTGGGTTGCTGCCACTGAATTGGTAGTTTTAACAAAATTTTGCAGTTTTTATACGACCGCAAAAAATTTTGCGGTCGTATATTGGTATGACGTTGGCGTCGTCATCGTCGTCGTCCATAGACACATTGGTTTTCGCACTCTAACTTTAGTTTAAGTGAATGGATCTCTATGAAATTTTACCATAAGGTTCAATACCACAAAAGGAAGGTTGGGATTGATTTTGGGGGTTATGGTACCAACAGTTAAGGAATTAGGGTCAAAAATAAGCATTTTTGTAACTTCCAGACATAACTTGTGTGTTAGTGTATGGATCTCTCTGACATTGTACTACAAGGTTCCATATCACAAAGGAATGCTGGGATTGATTTTGGGGTAATAACTTCCAAATTTTAGGAATTAGGGGCCAAAATAGGGAAAAAACAAGCATTTTTCTAGTTTCTTGACAATAACTTGTGTAAAGTGTATGGATCTTTCTGAAATTGTACTACAAGGTTCCATATCACAAAGGAAAGCTGGAATTGAGTTTGGGGTAATTGCCCAAAACGTTTAGGAAAAAGGGCCAAAAATAAGCATTTTTCTAGTTTCCAGACAATAACTTGTGTTCAAGTGTATGGATCTCTCTGAAATTGTACTGCAAGGTACCATACCACACAGGGAAGGCTGGGATTGATTTTGGAGGTAATTGCCTCAAAATTTTAGGAATTAGGGGCCAAAAGGGCAAAAAACAAGCATTTTTCTTGTTTCAGGACAATAACTTGTGTGTAAGTGTATGGATCTTTATGAAATTGTACTACAAGGTTCCATGTCACAAAGGGAAAGCTGGGTTTGAGTTTGGGGGTAATTGCTTTAAAAGTTTAGGAATTTGGGGTCAAAAAGGGGCCAAAAAACAAGCATTTTTCTAGTTTTTTTTCTTTAAAATTTTGCATTTTAAGTTGGTAATTTCTGATTTATATTTAAAAGCAAATAATAATGATATGGAAGAAGATACACACCAAACAGGATTTGAAAATTATTGTATTAAATATTGTGCAATAGCAAGAAATTTTCAATTGCACAGTATTGCGCAATAGCAAGAAATCTTCAATTGCACAGTATTGCGCAATAGCAAGAAATCTTCAATTGCATAGTATTGCGCAATAGGAAGAAAAATATCCAATTGCACAGTATTGCGCAATAGCAAGAAATTTTTAATTGCACAGTATTTGTCAATAGCAAGAAATATTCAATTGCACAGTATTGTCCCGTTTTCAAATTGGTCTACATTAAGGTCCAAAGGGTCCAAAATTAAACTTAGTTTGATTTTCACAAAAATTGAATTCTTGCTGAATCTCACCATGTATTTAGATTTTGGATATTGAACCATAATAGGTAAATGTCCAATTTAAAATTTTTAAGTTCTTAGACCACATTCATTCTGTGTCAGAAACCTATGCTGTGTCAAATATTTAATCACAATCCAAATTCAGAGCTGTATCAAGCTTGAATGTTGTGTCCATACTTGCCCCAACTGTTCAGGGTTCGACCTCTGCGGTCGTATCAAGCTGCGCCCTGCGGAGCATTTTATTTGTTATTATTTTGAATATTATTATAGATATTTATAAACTGTAAGCAGCAATAATGTTCAGCAAAGTAAGATCTACAAAAAAGTTAATATGACCATAATTGTCAATTGACCCCTTAAGGAGTTATTGCCCTTTAAAGACAATTTTACACAATTTGTTCATCAAGTTTGCTAACATTTAAAAGTCTTTTCCTCTGAAACTACTGGGCCAATTACCTTCAAATTTAGATAAATGTTTCTTAGGGTATCTTGTTTATAAATTATATCCGAAGTTTTGATCCATCAACAAACATGGCTGCCATGGCTAAAAATAGAACATAAGGGTCAAATGCAGTTTTGGCTTATATCTCAAAAACTAAATCTTGTAGAGCAAATGTGACATGGGGTAAAATTGTTAAATTGGTCAAGATCTATCGACCCTGAAATTATCAGACGAATCGAACAACCCATTGTTGGGTTGCTGCCACCAAATTGGTAGTTTAAACAAAATTTTGCAGTTTTTTGTTATTATTTTGAATATTATTATAGATATATATAAACTGTAAGCAGCAATAATGTTCAGCAAAGTAAGATCTACAAAAAAGTTGATATGACTAAAATTGTCAATTGACCCCTTAAGGAGTTATTGCCCTTTAAAGACAATTTTACACAATTTGTTCATCAAGTTTGCTAACATTTAAAAATCTTCTCCTCTGAAATACAGGTGAGGGGTTCAGGCTCTTTAGAGCCTCTTATATTCTATTTTAAATGACAAAGCCATGTGCATCACAGCTTTTAAAAATCTGTTACAGGACATTTGATCTTTATGTAAATGGAGGTACACCATATGAGAAAAATGTAGAAGTTGATCCTGCCATTAGTCGTAGAAGTAAGTAATGCAGTATATTTTAAGTTTTTTTTTCTATGTACATTTTTTTTGCCATACTATTAATTGACATGGCAAACTCATCTATGTCATTATGTCTCTGGTGGATAGTTGTCTCATTGGCTATCATACCACATCTTATAATAATATTCTTAACTTGCTTAGAATATGATATTTACTACAAATATCCTTAATTTCTTGTTTTTAAAAGTTATTGCCTATTGAATGATAATAGTAATTTTCAGTTATTTATTTATTTTTGCAGCATGTAAGTAGAGTATAGATGCACATGTGTTGCAAGTGTGCAGATGTTTTGCAAGTGTGTAACTGCACATGTGTAGCACATTAATAACATTGTTCAAATATTTATAATTTTGTCTCATTGTCTAGAAAATAAGTTCAACAGTTATGTGTATTTCTAAATCAAATTTGAAGATCTACATATTGTTGATTCATTAATGTTCACAGGATACTCGTTGATTTCTTGTGTTAGGATAAATAACATTGTGTGTAAAATGAGAAAAGAAAATAAAAAACGACTATTTGCATCACTGCTGTCACTGTTTGTGGTGTTATCTGTCTTAATATTTGTCATTTATAAATAATTAACCTATCAGTTTTTGTTGGTATGATTGTTTACATTTGTATGAATGTAATTCAGTGAAAAACAATTTTAAGCTGATAAAGTTATCTTCATTTTCTACATACAAAAATGCTTGTACCAAGTCAGGAATTTGACCGTTGCTTTTTTCATTAGCTTGGTGTGTTTGAGCTTTTGATTTTTCCATTGGATAAAGGACTTTCCGTTATGAATTTTCCTTGGAGTTCTGTATTTTAGTTATTTTACTTTTTCCTTATCTGCTCATAATTTGGACCAAATTTAGTATGTCATCCTTGTATAATTGCACAAGCACCTTATTTTCTATTATTCCAGATCAGTATTCAATAAAATATATATAATGGTTCAGATAATTTTATATTCATGTTCAAGTTAAAGAGGATCCTTCATTTCTGTATTCTTCAATTTTTTATGTCATTTTTCTCTTTAATTCTTATATTTTGTCCATTATTCTCTATTTATTTTTATGCCCTCTTTTTCTCTAGTCTGTTTTCTCCCCTATTTTTCTCTTTTCTCTATTTTTTGGTCCATTTTTCTGTAGATTTATTCTCTATTCTGTAAACCCTATCCAGACCCTCTTATAATATCTTATAGTAATTATACACAAATGCATTGTGATAGTTATTGGTACTTGCACTAAATGTTTCGGAGATGAATTGAAACAGATTTTTATATGTACCTATGTCTATATGATTATTTTTCAGCTACATCTAATGCCTTCATGTCGCTTATTTCTGGTAATAAACAACCAAGACTGAATATCAAGGTGCATGTTCCTAAAAGGGAACTGAAAGAACAGTTAGAGTAAGTTTCTTCATGATCAAGAGAATTTTGAGCAATATTTTCTTTTTCTTCCATATATTTGTGATTTCAGCTGTTTGTCTGTTCACCGGCTCATTTATTTAATAGTCTACACTTCTGCGACTTCTCATTAACTAGTTTCTAGATTTAAATGAAATTTTAGAGAATGTTCAGTACCTAATGGCATTGTGCACCTATTTTATCTTTTTATTCAAATAATTTGAATGAATTTATGCACTTCGCTCACAGTTCTTCAAGTTATTTCTGAAAACACAACAACAAATGAAAAACATAGCTTTAGGATGTGCATATCTTAAAGGATAATTTTCTTATTTTCTAAGAAAATCTTAAATCAAATGTCATATTTTGGCTTTTTTTTTTTTTTGAAGTGTTTGTAGTAAAAAAATTACAAGATTACACCATGGCTTCCACAATAGTCAGAAAAATCTTAATATTTACAGTTTACTGCCAGATGTTCTGATAGGAAACTCAGCTTTGATTAACATGTACTCATACTATCGTCAGATCTTAGCAGACACTTTACTGAAAGATAGAGTAGACTTGGAATCTACAGGTTAGTTGTTTTTATGCCCCACCTACGATACATGTATTTATACTATTGTCAGATCTTAGCAGACACTTTACTGAAAGATAGAGTAGACTTGGAATCTACAGGTTAGTTGTTTTTATGCTCTGCCTACAATACATGTATTTATAATATCGACAGATCTTAGCAGACACTATACTGAAAGATAGAGTAGACTTGGAATCTACAGGTTAGTTGTTTTAATGCCCCACCTACGATACATGTTTAAAGTAGAATCATATTTTCTCCTGCACAGCATAAACAGTTTTGAGTGAAAAGTATTCTGAAAAGTGTTTATAAATGAACTCAAGCTAAAGAATCTGTTTTATTGTTTTGTAGAGTTAATACACAGTCCGTTCCTTGCTACATTCCCTGCAGCAGCAGATCAGATGGATTTAATGAAGATATTTAGAGTGAGTTTACACAGTTTAAAAGTTTACATATGACATTGAGATGATATTTGTTAAAATCTGTCCAACTGTAATATATTTATAATGAGAAAACATTTGATATTGAGACTAGAAAAAATGAAAAATAATAGAGACCAAAAAAGATACTTTGTACTCCAAAATTATTAAGAAGTGGACAGCTGAACAAAAAAATTACTATATTAAAAATTTAATTAGTTTTGATCTAGTGTTTACATGTCCAACAGCCTACATTACAGATAAGGAAAGTGTTATTTAGGTTTTGAAGTAATTGATTGTTCATCGTTTATTGTGATGACTGCATGAGTTATTTCCCTTTTGGCATGTGACCTTGCATTGCTGGAAAGCAGACCAGTTGGTATATTAGTCTGCATAAAAAAATGATCTGAAGTTAAGAAATCTATATTCTTCATTTCTGTACTAGTATTGCAAAAATCAAATAGCCTGAAGAATTTCATCATAAAGTTTCTGCAAATGTATTTCAAAGTATTTGAACATGTTTTTCAGTCCTGACTTGGTTCATGGTTTAAGTGCCAGTCTTTGTAAGAATCAGGCAATTTAGAAAAATTTCAAAACATGATTCTTAGACAGATTGGCACTTAATTGGCTAATTGGAACAATTTCTATGGTTTACAAACAAAGGAACTTAAATGTATTGTTCTTTGTACACATCCTAATGAAAAATACGGTGAAAGCAGAAAATGTATCCTGGATCTGTTATTTTGACTGTTGTACAAGCAGGCCATAATCTTGCCGGCGAAATGATGATTTAAGTCGCCAAAGAATTTTGAAAATCGCTAAATCTCGCCAGCCGACTGACTTCATAGCGAAGTCAAATTGCTATGAAAATCGGTAAAAGGGAGACAACTTGTGAATTACAAGTCTCCCAGGTAAAAAAAAATGGCGACTGACAAGGAAAATCGAGATTTTCGAAATGACCCAGGACTAATACTGTCGACGATCAAATTAAATAAATACAACGGCGACTTTGAACATCCTCGGATATAACATTCAAAACTATTCAAACGGAATCTGACTGTCTGTTAAAGTTATCATTTTACGATGATTTTTATCTGAGGATGTTGCGTAATCACTCAGCTGATTTGTTTTATTTTTATTTATTACGAGTCGATCAAATTGTACTATTCGGTAGGTTAAGGGTGGGAATTAACGGTAGATATATTATATTCATTGAATAAAAATTGAAATATAAAAGGTAGAAAGACAGCTGATAGATAATGTGATTGCAAACGTACGACACTCGACCAGCTGTGATCAGCAGTGGATTTTTTTCACGACCATTTCGTTGATAGGGAAGATATCTTTAAAAAATGATAGAAATTAGCTGTTTATCGGTTAATTAAAATGTGATTGACAGATATTTTCATTTATAGGCTTACAATCTTTAACGAGAATCTCAATTTACAACTACATGTAACATGATGTCCTGGACATTCAATAATGTTTTTCAAAATAATGACAAGTGGTGATATAAATTAAATTCCCAGTCATGTGAAATTCATCAGGTAAACTGGGAGTCATATTTTTCTGGACATATAAAAATTAATTGAGGCAGATGCACATGAATTTAATGCATCATAATATTACTAGGCTACTCCCTCGAGACTCCCTCATGTCCCAAGCAACAAATTTTATTTAAACTTAAATTCAAGTTGACAGTACAAATGGTATCAATGAATAAATAACAACTATATTGTCTAAACCTTTTTATTAAGAACTTTCTTTATATACATTTTGTAAAATAACATGAAAAAAACTGCAAGTATATGTTTTATTGCATATAAAACAACTTCCTTAGTGATAAGCACGAGAACACTATGCAACCGAAACGGTAATGGAATCTCACTTCTCTCTCATGGAAGGAGAAGTCACTTCTCCCTCTGCAAAATCCTAGATTAGGCCCTGGTACAAGTGACAAAAATGCTAGATTAATCATTAAAATTTCATGAATCACTGCATACAATTAATGCTATCAAAATTCAACATTGGAGTTTTTATTGTTGCAATAATTATCCCATCACAACTTCTCTGTAATGAAAACATGGCAAAAAATTCAAAATTAACATTATATATGCTATAGGAAATGTCAACATTTATTATGATTCTGTTTACAGGAAGCATGGATTGAGAGAACAAAGATCATTAGGGCACCAGAAAAGGTAAAAGAAACAATAGATTTAGTGCACTTTTTATAGTTTAGTGTCTGCAGTAAAATTTTAAACGGTTGTATTCCTTAGATATGTATACTGAGTAAAAATAACAACAAATAATTACAATTTCATATTTCAAAAATAAAGTATACTTCTAAAATTACAATAAATCCATTATTGTAGCAAAGAAAATAAACCATAAGGTTTTAATTTTTATTCCAAAAACTATATTATTTATTAAATTGTTCGACAATTTTGGTAATTTTAATTTTAAAGTTTTTAGAATATATGTTGTTTAACTTTTTACTCAGTATATTTGTTAGTAAGTTTATCAAATGAATATAGGCTAGAGGGATGGGGTAAGATACTCTGTGTAATACATGACCCTACTTTAGGCTTTTAATGATATTTATTCTTTAAATAATAGGAATGTGAGATATTTTAGGGATATTTGATGTGCAAATATGGAGTTTTTAGTTCCAAATCAAACTCGAAACGTTTTACTGAGAAGGATATCTTTATTAAACTTTGGTAGTTTGCTCCCTTAAAAGTGATGATAGTGCTATCAAATGTCAATTAACTATTAGTTTTACTATTTTGTCTCGGTCTCTGTCTGTCCATCCCATTTTTCTTAGAAACTACAAATAAGAGTTACATGTACCCGAAATTTGGTATCGGTCTTCATTTGAGCATGCTTCACTAAGTTATGTGTTTTCAGAATCAGCGCCAATCAACTTCCTGTTTATGGAATGTTAAGATATATCACACTACATAATGGCAGTGTATATGATTTTCATCTCATTTTCTAGGGAACTACAAATTAAAGCTTCCTAAATTTGATATTAGGCTTCATGTGAATATGCTTACTGTGTGAAGCTTTTCAAATTCCTGTTTACTGAATACTTAAAATATATATTCTTACACAATATGGCCATTTATGAAATTTTGTAGCATTTTTGTAGAGAAATATAAATAAGAGCTTCCTGAAATCTGTTATCAGGTTTTATGTTAGCATGCTATACCATGTGGTGCATTTTTATATCCATTTCTATTCAACCTCTGGTTTACTGAATACTTAAAGTCAGGGTATCATTAGTGTGCAATAGCTCACCATTCTACTTGTTTTTTATTGTATAGATTTATATTATTAATTGAATATTGTTAAGGATTTGTGATTTGTTAAAACTTGATCACATATACATTAATTTTGAATTTACTCAGTTTGCAAGCCAATACTGTTGTGCTAAGCTTTTCGTAGGTCAAAAACAGCATATTGCACAGGGCATATAGCATGTTACTAAAAATACATTCTAGAAATCCCCAATTGTTCATGCAATTTTTGTTGATTATAATATAACAATTGTAGCCTTTGGTTGAGGTCAATACGATGTTAAATCGTCATCAGTCAATATGCTTCTCTTAGGTTGATATAACCTGGTATCAACCTCATACAAAGGCTATAATTGTATAATAGTTCCAGGAATATGTATATTGTGCCTTTTAATTCATATTGCATGATTCATTTGATACATGTCATATTATTACAGATTTAAATTACTTGCATGGTTTGCTATAATATTTTTTTTACTTCAAAATCAATACATCACAGTATGTATTCTGTATTTATAAGGAGAGATAATGCTTCCTTGATAGTATTATATATACTTTTAATTTTGCCAATAGAAATATAGAGTTATGGGACTTGCCTCCTTGATATTGTTATGTTTACTTTTTATTAGCTCACCTGGCCCAGAGGGCCAAGTGAGCTTTTCTCATCACTTGGCGTCCGTCGTCCGTTGTCCGTTAACTTTTACAAAAATCTTCTCCTCTGAAACTACTTGGCCACAATCATCATTGGGGTATCAAGTTTAAAAAATGTGTCCGGTGACCCGGCCAACCAACCAAGATGGCCGCCATGGCTAAAAATAGAACATAGGGGTAAAATGTAGATTTTGGCTTATATCTCTGAAACCAAAGCATTTAGAGCAAATCTGATGGGGTAAAATTGTTTATCAGGTCAAGATCTATCTGCCCTGAAATTTTCAGATGAATTGGACAACCCGTTGTTGGGTTGCTGCCCCTGAATTGGTAATTTTAAGGAAATTTTGCCATTTTTGGTTATTATCTTGAATATTATTATAGATAGAGATAAACTGTAAACAGCAATAATGTTCAGCAAAGTAAGATCTACAAATAAGTCAACTTGACCAAAATGGTCAGTTACCCCTTAAGGAGTTATTGCCCTTTATAGTCAATTTTTAACCATTTTTCGTAAATTTTTGTAATCTTTTACAAAAATCTTCTCCTCTGAAACTACTAAGACAAATTTAACCAAACTTGTCCACAATCATCATTAGGGTATCTAGTTAAAAATATGTCCGATGACCCCGCCTGTGAACCAAGATGGCCAACATGGCTAAAAAATAGTACATAGGGTAAAATGCAGTTTTTGGCTCATATCTCTGAAACCAAAGCATTTAAAGCAAATCTGAAGGGATAAAATTGTTCATTAGGTCAAGATCTATCTGCCCTGAAATTTCAGACCAATCAGGCAACATGTTGTTGGGTTGCTGCCCCTGAATTGGTAATTTTAAGAAAATTTTGCAGCTTTTGGTTATTATCTTGAATATTATTATAGATAGAGATAAACTGTAAACAGCAATAATGTACAGCAAAGTAAGATCTACAAATAAGTCAACTTGACCAAAATTGTCAATTGACCCCTTAAGGAGTTATTGCCCTTTATAGTCAATTTTTTACAATTTTCATAAATTTTGTAAATTTTTGTAAATTTTTACAAAATATTTTCCACTGTAACTACTGGGCCAAGTTCATTATAGATAGAGAAAATTGTAAGCAGCAAGAATGTTCAGTAAAGTAAGATCTACAAACACATCACCATCACCAAAACACAATTTTGTCATGAATCCATCTGTGTCCTTTGTTTAATATGCACTTTACCAAGGTGAGCGACTCAGGCTCTTTAGAGCCTCTAGTTTTGTTTGTTTGCTGTGGATTAATTCGTTTTCCTGGATACAAATTTTCGTGGATTGAGGAACAATTATAATATTGTGGATATTTGATATTTTGAAGTCTGCATACAAGTATAAAGAAAATGTGATCTTCTTTGAACGTTTGCATTTGCGGTTTATCTATAACCATGAAATTCACGAAAATTGCTATCCTTCGAATAATAATGATCTACAGTAAGTAAATATTGATGATACTTTTATCAGTATAAGTATGGAGTTATGCCCCCTTGCTTTTGTAATAATGTAATATATATTTTTTTATTTTTGCATGTACAGCTTGTAAGTAGCTTGTGTGAATGCATGGTAATATCACATTGTTATGTTATTATTTACACATTCTAATGCAATATTTTGCTACATCAATTTTTATTGGACAATATCAACAAATTTTCTAAGTAAATTTGTTACATCAATTTTTATTGGACAATATCAACAAATTGCTTATCTATGGTTAATTCCATTGATTCTGCACCTGTTTGACTTCATTTTCAATGATGAGAAGTAGTTATTTCTTCCATTTTTTCAAACTGTGCAATATTTTGATATTTGCTTATACCTGTTCCAATCTTTGATTTTATAGATGTAAATAACAGTATACTGGCTTCACTAATATGTCGCCATTAATCTCATTTTTCAATTTATATACAAAATCTATAATGATACCAGCAAATTATTGAAATACATTACAGGTATCTCCAAATTATTGTTCCAAGTTTTCACATCTAGTTTACATGTCTTACTTGAAAAGTGTTTTTTTTTTGCAGTGTTCATTGTTTTTAAAAAAAGCGTTTTGAAAATTATGCAATTAATTTTGTTTTGATTTTCCTTTACAATTTGTTTAAATTTGTTTATATGCTAGTTAGTTTAAAGAAGACCATGAAAAGCAAAATGTTTACAATCATCAGTTTCTGTTTTCAGAGTTGTCAAAAAATAGTGTTTGATTTAGATGTTAATGTTATTAGTGAGGTATATTGATTACAAACAGTGTACAAAATACTTTTCATGTTTGACGCAGATTGAAAACATTCATTTAAGTGGTTGAATGTGTCTTCATTCTACACAAATTGAGCAGTCATATTGCATTCATATTGCATTCATATCCATCCCACTTTATACCCATACTATCATGGATGTTGGGTTGATCATTACCAACATGATTGAAATACAGACCCTGCGTCCCCTTTAACTTATAAGGATCTGATAACGCTGTGTTCTACTTTCTGTTCTGATAATTATTACGTCAACCAATGAAAATTCTACCTCAGTGTTTTTGAAGGTATGTTTCAATAAGCCAAAACCTAAGTATTCCAAAAAGGTATTCCAAAGGGAAAGTAGAACAGAGCATTGTATTGTTAGTGAAGCCTGGACACAAGATCTGTATTGGATCATTTGGTACATAAAGTTTTAACCAAATACAAAAGTTCTGAGTGCAACATGCAGAAACATCGTGATTTTTTATTTATATTCAACATATAAGTATATGTATACTGTTTTTTCTGGTTTTGTGGGATAGTGTTTGCAAGGGAGTTATCTGCTCTTGGCACAATTCTTTGATTATTACACCATAAAGTGATGATGTGTTTGAAAAGGAGAATTTGGCAGTTGGAAATGGGACTTCGCAATTTGATAAAAATGTCCTGTCATCGAAGTAGTTACAACCTTGTTTGTCTGTTCATCTGTAATGCTGGTTAAGGTTGTTTCTCAGAAACATGTTATTCATAATTCAATAGACTTTTTTCATATTACCGACTTATGACTCCTGATTATTGTCTCGCCTTGACGGAGTCAAAAAGCGAGACATAGGTATGCTGTTTCCGGCGTCGGCGGCGGCGTCAACAATGTAATAGTTTGTGATTAGGTCTAGTTTATGGTGAACAACTAGTGGTAGGTCAATGATATTTGGTATGCAGTTGTATAAGCATTGGCACATCTCATTACCATGGAAATTGTTTGGCCCTGCCCCCTCAGTCATGGTCTATTGACTTTGAAACTTTGCTTAGTTTACATGTATTAGTTTGCTATTAGGTCAGTTTCTGGGGAACCACTAGTGGTAAGTCAATGATATTTGGTATGCAGTTGTATAAGCATTGGCATATCTTATTTCCTTGGAGATTATTTGGCCACGCCCCCTCAGTCATGGTCTATTGACTTTGAAAGTTTTTATTAGTTTTCATGTATTAGTTTGTGATTAGGTCAGTTTAAGGGGAACTGTTAGTGGTAGGTCAATGATAATTGGTATGCAGTTGTATAAGCATTAGCACATCTCCTTTCCATGGAGTGTATTTGGTCCTTACCCTCAGTCATGGTCTATTGACTTTGAACTTTTGCTTAGTTTATATGTATTAGTTTGTGATTAGGTCAGTTTAAGATGAACCACTTATGTTAAGTCATTGATATTTGGTATGCAAATGTATTGGCATTTGCAAGTTTCATTCACGGAGATTATATAACCCCACCCCTCATTATGGTTCATTGACTTTGAAACTTTTGCATGGTTTACAAGTTAATGTTTGTGTTTAGGTTTGTTTAAAGGGAACGATTTATGAAAAAGTCAATGGTATTTGGTATGCAGTTGTATTAGCATTGGCATATCTGATTTCCGTGGAGATTGTTTAGCCCTGTACCTTCAGTCATGGTTCATTGACTTCAAATATTTGCATAACTTACATGTTAAAGTATTGCTATTTTAATTTCAACATTTGCATTATCAAAATAACAAATAGGCGAGACATATCTCTGTGTTAACAGTTTATATAATTTTTCAACAGGTTACCTTAAGTGTGGTTGGACATCCTAGTACTCGGTCAAGTAAGAGCAACCAGAAGAAGTAAAATCAAACATATAATCTGTGCAATTTGGGGGGAAAGTTTACTGTTTTCTGATTAGTCGTGTATAGAAAACATAAAACAGTTAATTCCCCCTCTCCTACCAAAGAGAAGGTAACCTGTTGAAAAAATATAAACTTCGCAGTCAAAAGTTGGTAACATGAAAAAAGTCTTAAAAAAAAAAAGTAAAAGGGACACTCTCCCTACAATTAAATTCAATCCTCTCATTACTTTTTGTATTTAGACTGGTAGCCTGTCCATTTGCAAGCCATTTTATTCCTCTGTTACCTTTAAATCACAATGGAAAACGTACCTTTTAATATCTCGGTTTTTTGTTACATGAAGTTTGTTCCAACGACGTTTTCAAATCATCTAAGGCAGAAGGTATGCACAAATGATGTGTCAGAAATCATAGTGAAAACCTAACAACATCATGGGTAGAAAACTTTTTGAATGAGACTATTTAGATTACTGTAAATTCAGAAATATTTGCCTTCATTTATTATTGCTATTTTTGAAGAATGGACAAAAATAAAAGATGATTAAATAAATGCTGCATACAAGTGCTACCAAAATGTTCTGAATTTGTAGTACTTAGTTTCTGGTGGTAGGAATCATATTAAGGATAAATGGAAGAAAAGCAATTAGGTTTTACAAGTAGATTCCACCCATTTGATAGGAAAAAAGGTTTTAAAAACAATTTGGGTTTGCACCTTTTTTCCTTTTCTAAGGGGTTATTAGAGTAAAGCTACATGTAATCGTTACAAAATATCTAAGAAGTAAAAAAGTATATGGTAGGATACTGTAAAACATCCTTGTTCCTACTGAAATGTCTGTACCAAAATCAGAAATAAAAATTAGACTTTCAATACCAATATCTTCCATTGCATTAGTGGATGTTTTTATGTATTGTCCCAATTGAATAAAGTGTGAAAATGAAAAGAAAGAGCATGACATTTGACCAGCCAGTAATTTTGCTTGAACACATTTTAGTGACACTACACCAACATTGAAATATCTAAAACTTGTAGCAACATTGCATGACATTGTCTCCCTCAAAAACTGAATCTTATGATTGATCCCCGTTCTATTGATCACATGACGTTGTCTCCCTCAAAAACTGAATCTTATGATTGATCCCCATTCTATTGATCACATGACATTGTCTCCCTCAAAAACTGAATCTTATGATTGATCACATACTGTCTTGAGCGGTTCTTAATACACTTCTTTATACTTTAGAGTGCATTACCCCATCTCTCTCTATATACAATGCTATAATGTAAACTGTGGAATTACTTATTTTTTGTTGGTACCAATTTTTGTGAATTGATGAAACATTGTACTTTTGTTGATATTTGATTTTGTGGTTTCGCCACAGTCTGTATACAAGCCTATAGGAAAATTAATAATTCGTTGACAATTTAAATTTGTGGTTAATTTATACCCATGAAATCCAGGAAAATTGGGTACCCCAAGCATAATAAAGAATCAGCAGTATGCAAAGACCCATACTGACAAGGCGGTACTGAGGGTTTGTTTATTTTCATTGGTACAAATTACATGGGTTGTAAATAAAAACGTATTTTTAGGAATACTAAATTTCGATGTTTGGACAAATTCTGATTACAAACCATTTGGAAAATTAAATTGTACTTTGTTTAATTGTTAAATCCATAGTCCATTTTCACCCAGAATATCTACTTAAATTAGTACCCCACAAAAAGTTTGAATCCACAGACTAGTTTCAGCATTTCCTGCCATCACACATGGTATACCTGAATGTGTTTGAATTTTTTTATACACAGTAAAATCTGTATATAAAGGTCACCCTAGGGCCAGAGAAAAACTGACATTATAAGAGAAGTGACCTTTGAAAATGGTTCATTATGCATTGGTATTACTACAGGTGGATAAGGATGACCTTTATAGCAGGTTAGACTGTACTTGGTTATATTGTAGATATTAATACAACATATAAAAATTATATTTTTACTTTATAAACATTTAGGTATACAAGATGTGCTGCAGAGAATTGTTTCTTGTCAATCATTATCTTTGCAGGGGATATAGGCTCATATTCACCTGTCAGTGTTTGATATCCCCTGCACCATTGAAGGGATATAGGGAACTTACAGAGAATATGAGCCCATATCCCTGGTTCAGCTCAAATAACAACCACATTATACTGGGTGCTTCTTGATATCAACATGTATTACCATTCTGATCTCTGTTTTTGTTCACTTGGTATATGTCCTCATATTCCCTGTCAAGGTAACCAATCAAATTAGCTAATTAGAGGGGATATTTCACTCCAGAATGATATATTACCTTACTTTCAGTTGTTGCCTTTAAGTTATTAAAAGCTTTAAAGACAATGTTTTATGCCAAGAATATCACAATTTGTAATTAATGAGAATTCATTTATGCTTTTGTAAATATATTTTTATGATATTTTGTGTATTCAATAGAGATGGTCGAATGCATGTATACAAGAATTGGTGCTTTTCCCTTTAAAGATTCCTTCTTTTTTATAGCATTCATAGTAAATAAAGAATGGCAGGTATTGATCCAGAAACTTTTAAAAAGAGGGAGTGGGGGGTCTCATGGATTCAGCCAAGAGAAGGGGATTTTGGTCTATTTTTTGTGAATTTTTACATGATTGAAAATATTTTCAAACAATATACATATAAAATTTTATTTTGACAACTGTGATGCTGATTACAATGTTATAAATAATTCTTGTTTTCTTTTAATGCTTCTCATTGCAACAGATCAGGACAGCTTCTCTAACAAGGAGCATAATTAATATCAAAATATAAATGATAAAATTGAGAATGGAAATGGGGAATATGTCAAAGAGACAACAACCCGACCAAAGAGCAGACAACAGCTGAAGGCCACCAATGGGTCTCCAACGCAGCGAGAAAATCCCGCACCCGGAGGTGGTCCTCAGCTGACCCCTAAATAAAATTGTGTACTAGTTCAGTGAAAATGGACGTCACACTAAACTCCAAAACATAGAAACGAACTAAAATTAAAAAACATACAAGACTAACAAAGGCCAGAGGCTCCTGACTTGGGACAGGCGCAAAAATGTGACGGGGTTAAACATGTTTTGTGAGATCTCAACCCTCCCCCTATACCTCTAGCCAATGTAGAATAAAGAAACACATAGCAATACGCACAGTAAAACTCAGTTTAAAAGAAGTCTGAGTCTGACGTCAGAATAGGTAACAAAAGAAACTAAGCAAAATGACAATGATACATACAATAACAAAGGACTACTAGCAGTTACTGACATGCCAGCTCCAGACCACAAATAAACTGATTGAAAGATTATGTCTTCATCATATGAAAATCAAGTACAATCCCTCCCATAAGGTGTTTAGTATCATACAATCATAAAATATATGAGAAGAACATAACCCGTATCATGCCAACAACTGGTTTTAGAATAATAGTGTTTATTATACCCCACGCAACGAGTTGCAGAGGGTATAATGTTTTTGACCCGTCCGTCCGTCCGTCAGTCCGTCCGTCCGTCCGTCAGTCCTGTTTCTTGTCATCGCAACTCCTCTCAAACCACACAACAGAATTTCACGAAACCTTTTTAGATAATAAGGACATGCTATGTAGTTGTGCATATCCACAGGAAATTACGATTCAATTTTTTCCAGGAGTTACACCCCTTTGAACTTATTTACTTTAATGTACTACTGCAACAGTTTGTCATCACAACTCCTCTTAAACCACACAATAGAATTTCATGAAACCTTTTCAGATAATAAGGACATACTACGTAGATGTGCATATCGACAGGAAATTATGATTCAATTTTTTTTCCAGGAGTTACGCCCCTTTGAACTTATTTGCCCAATATACTACTGCAACCTTTTGTCATCGCAACTCCTCTCAAACCACACAACAGAATCAACTCCTCTCAAACCACACAACAGAATTTCATGAAACCTTTTCAGATAATAAGGACATACTACGTAGATGTGCATATCGACAGGAAATTACGATTCAATTTTTTTTCCAGGAGTTACGCCCCTTTGAACTTATTTGCCCAATATACTACTGCAACATTTTGTCATCACAACTCCTCTCAAACCACACAACAGAATTTCATGAAACCTTTTCAGATAATAAGGACATACTACGTAGATGTGCATATTGACAGGAAATTACGATTCAATTTTTTTTCCAGGAGTTCGCCTTTGAACTTATTTGCTTCAATGTACTTCTGCAACAGTTTGTCATCGCAACTCCTCTGAAACCACACAACAGAATTTCATGAAACTGTGTAGATAATAAGGACATACTATGTAGATGTGCATATAGACAGGAATTTATGATTCAATTTTTTTTTCTGATACAATTTTTTTTTCTTACACTTATTTTATTTCTCCAATGACAATGTGGGGACGTGGGGTATGTGAGCGCGCTCACTAAGGTTCTTTCATTTGCAATGCAAAGACCCTATGAGTGAATCAATATTAATACCAAAATATGCAATCCTTAATGACCTGACAACAGTATCGTAACTATATCCTTTCCGAATAAGTCTGTTAAAGGTTTGGTTAGCTTTTGAGGTGAATGCCGACATTTTTGTGCTTTGTAAAGAATATTACCATAAAATATTGGATGTGAAATACCTGAACATATAAGATGTCTACATGTTGATTTATATTTACGAATGATGTCCTTGTACCGATCATAACATTTAGTAAATGTTTTGACTAGTTTGTAATATCGAAAAACCTGGTGTAATAATTTTCAGTAATACAGAGATTTCTTTCGTTGAAATCAAATACGTTGTTACAAACAAGAGCGAATCGAACAAGTTGAGATATATAAACACCATAAGATGGTGACAAGGGAACGTCACCATCTAAAAATGGATAATTAACAATAGGGAATGAAAAATCATCTCTTTTATCATAAATTTTGGTATTAAGGTTTCCGTTAAAGATATAGATATCAAGATCCATGAAAGGGCAGTGTTCATTGTTAGTATGAAAATTCATGAGAGGATGTATTAAAGATTTCCCTCCCCTTGATATCTGGATGAGCACATGTTTTATATATAATCTTCCCTTTACTTTTTTAGAGAGACATAGAATACATGAAGACAGAGTTTGCATTGGTCTTCCAGAGTAGTGTGTATCCATTGTTTCATCTTTCTTCATTACCACCATGGTTACCGGGAGATTTAACTGTAGAGCAGGTAAACATTTATAAAAAGGACAAAAGATTTTTGTTCCATCTTTAGTTTTTTGACTCATTAACTCATTTATTTTCAAGAGATGATACTTAAAAGATCTTATAGGAAAAAATTCCAGAAATTTGGTGCATTAATATAAAAGGTATATTTATCTAATGTTACTAAGTTTTACTGATACTGTTCAGTATATACCATGTTTTTTTTTTACATATGATGATTTTGTCTAGCAGTACATATTATGTAAAAAAGTGAAAAAGATTAGCAATACTGTTGCAGCATATATTCTATTTCCTCATTTTGAAAGTTTTTTTTTTTGGGGTGGGGTATGGTCATGGTAAAATGTACATCCTGATAGGCAGCAAATTTTCTGCTAATCACTGATACTTCATACAATGTTCATTACAATATAAGATAGTTACTGTATGTAAATATTTTATTTATTCTGTTCTTCTAGTAAGATGACAAAATTTTCATTGTTTCACCAGGCAGTGTGGACTATATATTATATTTCTACAAAATAAATCTATATTCTTTAAAACAGAAAAGACAAGAAGAAATCACCAAATATCAAAGACAGAAGTTAGACAAAAAAGGCATATTGGCTATGCTGTTATCACCTGATGTGGAATATCAACCATTTGATATGAAGGAAGTGGCATTTAATGTGATTGGTCAATTTTGTCAGAATGATCCAATGACTGTAAGTAACTTAAATGTGATTGGTCAATTTTTGTCAGAATGATCTGTTGAATGTATGTAAAGTTAAATGTGATTGGTCAATTTTGTCAGAATAAACAGTTGACTGCTAATAAAGTTAAATGTGATTGGTAAATTTGTTTACTAAATATAGAATGATAGAGTCCAAAAATTCAAAAGTTTGAGAATAAATGTAAATAGAAATATTGGATGAAAATTTTTGAAATATAGAATGAGATTCTTCATTCAGCCACTCTTTTATAGGACTTGTCAAAGAGACAGCAACTCAACAGTACCGAACAATTAAAAAAAATGACACCTACATGTTACAGTTTGAGTATTTTTTAATGAACAGGCACTGAAACCAAAAAAATTACGAGTTATGAGAATGTTATAACAAGTTAAACAGATTAAAAACAAACTCAATTCTGTGATCACTTCTACAGAAAGAAACAGGAACAAACTTTAACAACTCTGCTGATAGACAACCATTGGGTAAGGTTATTGTGAGTTTCTAATTTTATGTCAGAAATCTAAGTTCTGTATATTGATTTCAGATTGCAATCCAAAGTTAATGTTTGTACAGAAACTACAACAAAAAGCATCTGTGATATTTTTGTCAGAAGGACTATTTTTTTAGGCAGCAGAGTGAGCCATGATCTGATATTAGATACTCTGTCAAGCAGGGTGTAGACAGTATAATAGTTATCTATCAATTAATGATGTTAAGATCTCGGTGTTTGACACTAACAGAAGTCTTCTTCTCAATGTTTGTAATTTGGGTCAGCCAACAGGCTCAAGGAATGAAGTTTCCCTAAAGGGCATTTTAAATTTGATAAAAATTATTGTATATCATGTCCTGAATTCTGTAAAATAACTATGTGCTAGATTTTTTGTAGTTATACATTTGTTTGATAATGCAAAAAGGTTTTTATCAATTCCTGTTTACATGGAGAGAATCTTAGTTACAGGAATATTTACAGTTAAAAAAAAAGTTCTATTGTTTCAGGGGAGATAACTGTAAATACTGAAATTATTTTACAATGTCTCATTGTTTCCAGGTTGTATATCATATTTTACTTTGTGTCAAAATTTCAAGGTAAAATAAAAGTAATATTGTTTGTATATTGTATGTCCTTAATATCATTATACATTGGTCCTTTGTATCACCTCATCAATAAGTTAGTAATGAGCCTATGATCCGTCCAGGCTTTGGCATCTATATATTTTTAGAATTAATAGTTTATTCATATGTTGTATTTATATAATTTGTATATATGATATTAAATTTATGAAATGAAAAGGTGAAATTTCTCTTGTCGCTAACTGTGGAATTGTTATTTACAAGATCTACAAAACGAAACGAAACCATTGGACTATTCTGCTGAGAAACAAATCCAACTGAGCAAAGTGAAAGATCTGATTTTAATCAGATTGAAGCAAATGTAAAGTTCTATACATACATGTAGTTAATTCATAGAAAAACATATTCACTTTCAACTTTTAACAGAAAAAAGTAATTCAGTAATTAATACAGTAATTAAAAATGTATATGACAATTGTCTCTTATATATTTCAACAATGATATAGAAAATGACAAGGTAAGATTTTGAATGAAAATAATAATAAATTGAACTATCCATGACTGCCCATGCTCAACATGACATCAATGTGAAGGAATATTTAAATCAATAAATGCAAAAAATAATCTAACTTGTAAGGCTTTATTTAATCTACTGCGCTACTTACAAAATATGCCTTACTCCCACACTTTTAAACACCAAAAAAACTATGAAAGAGAGGGTTGGGAGCCCGCAAACATATTTAATATCGCCACATTTTGTATGTGCCTGTCCTGAGTCAGGAGCCTGTAATTTAGTGGTTGTCCTTTGTTGCTGTATATCATATTTGTTTTTTGTTTATTGTTTTGTATATAAATCAGGCTGTTAATTTTCTGGTTTGAATTGTTTTACATTTGTCATTTCAGGGTCTTTTATAGCTTACGTTGCAGTATAGGTTTTTTTTTGTTTAAGGCCGTACAGTGAACTATAAGTGTTAAACTTCTATGTCATTTGGTTTCTAGTGGAGAGTTGTCTTGTTGGCAATCATACCCCATTTTCTTGTTTTTATATTAATCTAAAAGTAATATGAAGTTTAAGTGTAAAACAATCACAAGTATTCAATGTGAAAATCAACATCAAGAAAAATTTCTACCTTTGGCAGAGATGTACAACGTATAAGTAACATGCAGTACAAATCTGAATTCAGTAGGAACCAGAATCAGCATAGTACAAATAGTACAAGTAGAAATTGGAATTTCGATTTATACTTATTAGAATCCAGTACAAATCAGAATTCCAATATCTACTGGTAGAAATTTGGATATCCACATTTGCACCCAGGGTATCTGTGGTGAAAATGCCACAAGCCATCGGTACCTTTCAACTCAAGTTGAATATTTGAAGATAGATTACAGCAATTCTTTTAGAGTTTGTTCAAAGACCAGTGATCTTAACTTAGCTTGTTTGTTAAATGGACTGTGAAACTGCATTACTTTTCTTACTATTTATTGAAAGAGTGAAATAAAATTGAGAATGGAAACAGGAAATGTGTCAAAGAGACAACAACCCGACCTAAGAGCAGAAAACAGTCCAAGGCCACCATTGGTTTTCAATACAGGGAGAAAATCCCGCACCAGGAGGCGGGCTTCAGCTGGCCCCTAAACAAAAATGTGTACTTAATCAGCGAAAACGGATGTCACACTAAACTCTGAAACATATAAATGAACCAAAATTATAGAAACATATAAGACTAACAAAGGCAAGAGGCTCCTGACTTGGGACAGGCGCAAAAATGCGGTGGGATAATAGATATAATAAGATGTGATATGAGTGCCTATTATTGAGACAACTCTCCATCCAAGTCAAAATTTATAAATGTAAACCATTATAGGTCAAAGTACGGTCTTCAACACGGAGCCTAGGCTCACACCGAACAGTAAGCTATAAAGGGCCCCAAAATTACTAGTGTAAAACCATTCAAACGGGAAAACCAACGGTCTAATCTATATAAAACGAGAAACGAGAAACACTTATGAACCACATCAACAAACGACAACTACTGAACATCAGATTCCTGACTTAGGACAGGTGCAAACAAATGCAGCGGGTTTAAACGTTTTAATGGTACCAAACCTTCACCCTTCTGAAACAATAGTGTAACATCACAACATAGACACATGTTTTGTGAGATCTCAGAATACTGTTATTATTAGACAATTGAATCTTGAAAAAGATGATTGACTTTTAACTCTATTTTTATAATAACCAATAAAAATTTTATACTTCACCTTACACACAAATAATCAAAAATGGAATAAAGATGACAGGAAGTACACTCATTAATTTAATTGTAAATGTAATAGAAAAACAAAGGATATGGGGTATCCATCCATGACACAAAATCAGTACATGCACAGCAAAAAAAACACAAAAAGCAAATGAACAGTGCTTTTATTGCTGTTCTTCACCTCAAAGTCACAGCTAGGCCTTCAACACTAGGCAAAAAAAAAAGAAAGAAAAAACAACACTCTCACCTCACTGCAAGTTTAAGATGGCCCCTAGCACCGGCTTGACCGGAATTGTAGCCTAGAATAACCTATAAACAAATTCTTTAAATTTAATTTGTAAATACATTGTAAATTGGGGTTTTGACCCAGGTTTAGAAGTTCAATTAACATTGAAATGTTATGATGTGAGCAAAGCATTGCATCTTATGGATATATATTCTTGTTTCTAGTGTAAACAAATTATTGATAGGAAAATAAAAATATAAATTTGCAATTTTATGCATAATTTAACAAGACATAAACAATGGGTTAAAAAAAAATGGTGCAATATCTTATTAGATTAGGTATTAGCATAACAAATACATTGATTGTTTGTTGATTACGTAACTTCCAGTGCCAAACATTTCAGGCATATACGAAAAATAACCATAGAAAGGTTTTGAAAATTGAGATGAGCACGATGAATGTTGGAAAAAGAGAACATGAAAATGTATTATGATCAAGTTTTGATTTTGGTTCTTCTGGTTTTTCAAAGGGAATGCGTTTTCATTCATATTACAATCACACAAGCCAGATATGTGGTGTTGATTTATCAATCTTTTATCAAGCTTTTCTCACATTTTAGATCTCAATGATATAAGCAAATGAAGGAAACTATTTATATACTAATATTAGATAAAAGAAAAACGTTGAAAATGGCATGCAAGTTTCAAACCCTACACATCCTACACACCAAAATATACTACGGTGTCAAAGGTTATATATAGATTTCATGAGTGTTAGAAAATCCAGAACAAGTGAGAAAAAAAAGACCTATAACAAGGATTTGTTTAGTAATTACTTGTAGTGTTTTACTATACACATCCTTGCCTATAATATGATATAGAGTAAAACAATGCAGGAAATTTTTATGAAAGACCACCTAACAACATCTAATATAAAACCAGGAAGCTCTTAGATAAAATAACACATATGAAAATTCTCAATTATTCATATTTATGCCATGGTATAAATACACTTATATAGTGAAGTGTTTTATACAGTGCTATATCCGTCTATATATATTTTTTCTAAAACTGAGTCAGTCCTGTGCAGATAAAATTCCCCTTTTCATTTCTTTTTTCTACTGTTTTTTCAGTCACTCGTCTTTTTCCACTATAGATATTTAGTTTCTTTTAGTTCTGCATTAGATTTGATATTTCATATTTTGAAAATATTCTTATTCTCTCGAATTCAACTGATTATTAGATCTTAGATGTACTTAGTCTCTAATCAATTTTACTGGTAATCAGATGTACTAGCCAAACAGTCCTTTATATGTACAAGTCTCTGACCAGCTTCCCTAAGATGTTCGAGTATCTGTCCATCTTCAATTTATTTTTAGATCAACTTGTTTCATACTTTCTATAATAAAAAAAAACGCAGACAAATATCACTGGTCTGTATGAACAAGTTTTCACTAGTCCATTTGTACACATTATTATTTCATTGCACTTGAAGGCCATTGATAGGTTTTGTTATATTGCCTTAATTCCTTTTCATTTCAATGAACCAATTTCTGTTTTCATTTCATACATTTGTGCAGGTTTAATAAGAAGTTCATAACAAATGTTGATAGATAAAGTTAAACAAGTAAATGAGGTAGAGATGAAAAAGTAATTTTCAAAATTTTTATTTTTAATTGTTCTAAGGTAGAAATATTCTGATATGTTTTGCATTCAATTCATTTCAGATTTAATCTTTTACAAAAAACATAAGTTTAAGGAGAATATTGTGAGATGACAAAAGGGAAGTAACTCTTGAAATACACAAATTATTTACGACCTAAAGCTAAGGTAATTGGTGTTAATTAACAGTGTGTTTGACACCAAAGCTGTCAAGTCAAGCCATGCACTGAAATGGGTCACTTGATTTGAGTTTACACAGGTAGTTGAACTTCTTGTCCAGGAAGAATTACAAATTTACCGGTATGATGTTGAACAAAGAAAAACTATTTCTTAAATTTCTGTTTAAGGATTTTCACAGTTTAACATTCTTGTTTTCCAATAAGACGTCTTTTTCATGGCAGATGTTGTGATTGGTACATTCTCAGTTCCAAAAAAACAAAAACACACATGGAAAAAACTTCTTCATTTCCTTAATTATTAAGTATTTATTATTTTCTGATTTACACATCGGGCATGAATATGTTAATTTCTGTTTTAGCTGCAGACATTTTTATACAAGGTTTACTATGTAGGCTGAAATTTTGATAATGATTTTCACTTATGTTTTTTTTTTGTAGAAAACATTTACGTCTGACATACTATAATGTAAGACTGGTATCTTTGAAGAGATTTTTGTTTTAAATCTAGAGATATCTTGTTTATAGATAGCATCAACTAATATTAGAACTTCTGGGCATGGCCCCCTTTAGAAAGTTAACTTTTAAGAAATAATCCCCTACTACTCCTCATAATATTTGTCTACTTTTTCCATGAATTATGGATCAATAGCGTCATTGATTTTTCCCTAGAAAATAGCATTACTGATTTCATTGTTTGGGTATTGAATATATAGATATAGGAAGATGTGGTGTGAGTGCCAATGAGACAACACTCCATCCAAATAACAATTTATAAAAGTAAACCATTATAGGTCAATGTACGGCCTTCAACACGGAGCCTTGGCTCACACCGAACAACAAGCTATAAAGGGCCCCAAAAGTACTAGTGTAAAACCATTCAAACGGTAAAACCAACGGTCTAGTATATATATGACTGTTTCTGAATATGTTCATATAAAATCAGAGGCAAATCTTTTGATGGTAGTTTTTGATATAATACAAGAAAAGGATGTTTTTCCTATGCCTTGAATGAATACTTTCCATTTTTGTCATGTTCAACTCAAACCTACAAAAGTCAGACTTCAGAAAAGATCTAGTAATGATACATATTGTTTGCCGACTAGTTTGGATAGCTTTGATCATGGTGTTTGTTATATCATGACCAGGAATGAAGTCCCTTTCGTGAATGCACAGCTTCAAGTTTCTCACTCGTTCTAGATTTCCAATACAGTCGTCAATAACGAACATTCGATCTTCATCAGAGTAGGCTATGAAAGCATCATATTCAAATTGAATCTTCTTCCTCGTTCTCTTTAGAAGTATATTGTAAACCAACTTATTTTCGCGGATACTTTATTTCGCGTTTAACCCTTTCGTAGCCGACTTTGCGGCGATTTTTTTTGCGATTTTTAAATTGTTTTGACGTATTTATATAAAGGAAGACAAAAGTTTAACAAATTCGCGAAGATTTATATTTGTGTTATTTTTTCAACTCGCGAAAGTCGCGAAAATAAATCGCTCGCTAAAATAAGTTGGTTTACAGTATTTCATCTTAGCTGTATAGTACAGATAGCGAAGTTTCCATAGTTGTTTATAGATAACTACTGTTGAGAAAAGTATCATAGCTGCTATAATGCTCAAGTCCATTAAATGATTGTTTGTGTATTTTGTCTAGATAATTCAAAAATATATCAAGTATTGTAAGATTTATCATATTTCTAAACGCATTATTCCGGATTTCACTTATATAGTTGTGTAGTAAGTTTAGATAAACAGTGTTTGCTGGAACATACGACAATATCTGATATGAACAGTCTACATGCAGCTCTACGGATACGGAAAAAGTAACTGCTTGACAAAAATAAAATGACCAGGAAGTTATGAAATAGAGTGTATTCCATGATGTTCTACCAAACTGTTGTCTGTAAAAGACACAACTTAAATTGAGTTGTACCATGATGGTCTAATTGATCCTTAATGTATATAGTATAAAATTTATAATCTTTGTTCCTGTCATCAAACCAACATGGCCCTATGGCTTAAAATAGAATCAAAATTATCAGAAGACTCATTACAGGAGTTATTGTCTTTAAATTGATTATTTTTAATCGATATTCATGGTTTTGCCTACTATATACAAATCGTATGATATAGGTGGAAAAGGTAAACATCAAAATGTTCAATAATACAAGGTTTAAAAAATATTGCCAAAATGACCGAACAGATCAGACTACTCCTGATAGAAGTTAATGCCCGATTAGTTTTGCATTTTTTGTCTTTTATCTACAAAACTCTGATAGACAGGCATAATTTGTAAACTGCAAAACTGGTCAACAAACCGAGATCTAAAACATTGCCAAAACTTATTTTTACATTTTGCACTTTGTCATGAAAACTATATTTAATCTGCAGAAACGTTTAACAACAAAAGTTATCAGCAGCACATTATCTACAAAAATGTCATTATAACTGAAACATTTCGTTGACTGCATAAACAATTGATTGCCCTTTTATGTATTTTTGATGTTTTTAGATATTATCTTGAAAGAAGTAATGAATAAAGAGAAATTGTTAACTGTTAAATTAATAAACAAGCAATTTGAAATTTACAAATCTATTCTTGTGGTCTTTAAAATATTGTGATTACTTTTTGAATTGAGGGGTTGGACTGGGTACTGACGAAACAATATTTTTTCCCCTTGATTTATAACTTGAATGCCCTAGAATAGTTGTTTATTTGAAAATAAATAGTTTAATTGTTCCTCATAACCTTTTTGATTACTAAAAAGTAAAAGTAAATATCCAAATGCCATATCAAGGTGGACAATTCAGGTTTTAGAAGCTTATGTTTTAGACATATGCATGTCTTCAACAAACATATTTATGAGTTCTCAATTCGTGGTTTGAAGTTCAGGAGAAATTTTGATAAACCACGAAATCCACAATAATTTGTTCCCCATGAATAAAAAATACACTATATCTCAATTGCATATTGTATTTAAGACATGTCAAATTTGTCATCCATATGGATAAGATATATGCATCTTTTCTTCTTCATCAACTGTATAAGTATCAACTCTCCAGTTCTCAATGGGAGCCTCCTAATTATTGCTCACCTCTCAACAATGAGTACAAAAAGGGAATTGTTGCAGCTTTTGGGCCATTTAAATTTTGCTTCAAGGGTAATTTTACCTGGTAGATCCTTTGTTTCTTTCGTCATAAGATTGTCCACTACCGTCAATGATATGCATCACTATGCCAGATTAACAATGGAATGCCGTATTCTCATGTTTTCTTTTGAAACAAATAATTTGCTCAAGTAATTAAGAATCGATCAATTTGTTCACCCTCCTCCATATGAACGACGGGTAGGTGCTTTACAGTAAATACTGATTCAATTAAATTTGATGTATGTCAAAATGTATCTTTCATTGTTACATATTTCATAATATTTTGTTTTTATGTGAAAATTATTTAAAGTAATTATAAAACCTTACCATAGACCACAAGTGTGGTTTATGTAACTGCAAGTACTGAGAAAATAAATATTTTTTAACTGAGCCGTAATGTCATAGAATTAAACAGGAGGAAACGTGATGTTTTTGGATGGACCAAATCCCGTCTGACACATTTAATACAAGTGTACTTAAAATAAGGCCATTTTTGAAGTTACCCCTAAATAAGTGCAACATTAATGGAATTACTAGAAAAGTATTTATAATTTCATGATATATACAATAACTACTAATAAAAGTCAAGTGATAACACACAATAACTAACAGTCAAGTGATAACACAAAATAACTAACAGTCAAGTGATAACACACAATAACTAACAGTCAAGTGATAACACACAAATGTTATTCAGTCCTTTATATTTCTTTTTATGACAGGTCTTTGAATTTTTTATATAATTTTAAGAAGATGTTGTATGATTGCCAATGAGACAACTATCCACATGACGTAGATGTAATTCACACCGTATAGTAAGCTATGAAAGACCCTGACATGATAAAATGTAAAACAACAATACAAACGAGAAAACCGACGGCAAGATTTATATACAAAACAATAAACAAAATTAAATATGATAGACAACAACCAACGAAAAAAATCACTGACTTACAGGCCCCTGGTTTTGGACAGGTACATACAGAATTACAGGCCCCTGACTTTGGACAGGTACATACAGAATTACAGGCCCCTGACTTTGGACAGGTAAAAACAGAATTACAGGCCCTGACTTTGGACAGGTACATACACAATTACAGGCTCCTGACTTTGGACAGAAACATACAGAATTGCAGGCCTTTGACTTTAGACAGGAACATGCAGAATTACAGGCCCCTGACTTTGGACAGAACATGCAGAATTACAGGCCCTGACTTTGGACAGGAACATGCAGAATCACAGGCCCCTGACTTTGGACAGGAACATACAGAATGTGGCGTGGTTAAACATGTTATCTGTTAATTAGAATTTTTTCATTGAATGACATCCTGAACCGAAATTAAAGACAATGTCATAAAGTAGATTATTTTACCCTAATCTCTAAGTTAGGGAAAACTACCGTGGTGATTATTTGGCCTATTACGGTACATAGGTTTACTCCAATAGTTTTTGTGTTGGAAAGTCTATCTTATAAGCTCATCGGGCTCTATAAACAATGTAAGTTATTACGATCCATTGGCCGTTGTCAAATGATAATGTTTAGAACCTCTTCTCCTCTGAAGCTACTGAACCAATATATAACTTTCCATGAATGATCTTTATTGTAGTTAGTGTTTTATATATCTGCCAGCAGACAAAATATGTAAATATATATATATAATAAGATTAGAATAAAACAGCGATTATGCTTGAACATGTTGATTGGTTGATTGGTGATTGCTTTACGCCGCATTAGCACAAAAAGGCTATATCGCGGCGATGAACATGTTGAACAAAGATACATATCACATTTTAAAACGTTACAATACTGTTTTGACATTTCCAAGAAGTACAATATTGTATAAAAACTGTTCAGATTGAAAGTACATCTTGCTCTCATGTGCTCGTCCTTTGTGACTTAGCATGAGGTTTTCTTTGATTAGACAAGTTGGGTTTTTTGTAAATAATAACCGCTATCATAATATTGAAAAAAAGTGAGTTATCTGTGTTTTAAAAGTTGTAACGAAAAATCTATATATAAAAATCTCTGCTTGATTTACAAATAATTAATATATAACCAATGCGGGTGATTATTCCCAACCTGGTTAAATGAAATATTAAAAGAATTTGCATCAATATTGAGAAATAATCCATCTTTGGGCAATAGAATAAAAACTTTTGGTTAAGATTATTTAAACGAATATAAAACTATGCCTACCTTCAACCTTTCTTCTTCAGCGTCATATAAGCAATAAACAATTATCATGTAAGTTAGAAAAAATAAACATGTTTGAATAGAGAAATATCCCCAAAATCAACCATTTACAAACATTTGTTTTAAATTTCAAGTATCTTTATCTATTGTTCCAAGGTCGTATACTATAGAAATAATTCAATATTAAATATCAATCTTGAATATTAAAATTTGATATATATATATATATATATATACTACTCTTTTCTTTGAAAACTCCTCTTTCCATTCGAATAAAAAATCATTAAATTTGAAAAATTTAAAAAAAGGTGTAATTTCTTTATTTGGAAATTTATTCTGTTTCAAAAACTGTAAACTTAGAAGTTGAAATTGTGAACATGAATGCATTAAGATATTACGTTGCTAATAAAATATTGACCAACGTTATGTTTTTGTGGTTATATATAATGGAACTCTATATGACTGTCATTCAAATGAGATGTTTAGCTAGCCATAAACCCAGTTTTAATCCACCATTTTCTACATAAGGGAATGCCTGTGCCAAGTCGGGAATATGACAGTTGTTTTCTATTCGTTTGATATATTTGAGCTTATGATTTTGCCATTTGATAAAGGACTTTCAGTTTTGAATTTTCCTTGGAGTTTGGTATTTTTGTTATTTTACTTTTTCCTAGATACCATAAGTAGTATTGGTTAAATATAATTGGTGTGTAGAATGATTGTAAGGTGTACATGTCCATACGGCAGGGTTCATCTTACCGTGACCTCATGTTCATGGTTCATTGGTTAACGTTAAGTTTTTGTGGAGAGGTCGTTTCTCAGATACTTTAAGCAGTTTGTCAATAATATTGGGTGTATTTAATGATTATAAGGCGTGAATGTTTGTCTGTACCCTGACGTCAGATTCTCTAGTCAAAATTGCTATCGTGGTCAGGTTTTTAGAAATTATAAGCAATTGGTCATCTATATTTGGTGTATGGAGTGACTGTAATTTGTACATGTTCTGGCAGGGTTTATCTTACCTTAACCTCATTTTCATGGATCTTTAATAATGTTAATTTTGTGTGATACCTGTTGTAAAACCTTCATCTTAAAGTCTTTAAACATTAAAAGCAATCATAAACAGTAAATAAAGGCAACAGTAGTATACCGGTGTTCAAAAGTCATAAATCGATTGAGAGAAAACATATCCGGGTTACAAACTAAAACCGATGGAAACACATCAACTATAAGAGGAAAACGAAGGAACAACGGGAACACTAAAGTGCAACAAAACAACCGCCAACATACATAGAAACGAACTATTTAATAACAACTGCCATATTCCTGACTTGGTACAGGACTTTTTAAGAAAAATGGTGGGTTGACCCTGGTTTAATGGCTAGCCAAACCTCCCGCTTTATGACAATGTTAAAAAATATCACTAAAATGACAACACTACGTGACAGAAATACAGCGCACAAACACAAGTAAGAACATTCATTACAGAGAAACGCACAAACAAATAATATAATAGTCGACACAACATGCAAACAGTAAATCAGACTAGACACTTCACTTTGTACCCTTTTAAATATTCTTGTTGATGAAGTTGGTACAAGGTAAAGTGTTTACATCAGTTTTTCGTCTTTACATTGAAGTCGTGATCCAAGCAGATGTAGATCATTGAGGAAAGATATTTTATAAGTTAATGTATTATGTATTATGCTCAATGTAGAAGGTCCTCATCAAAATAAATTTTCACAATTGGTCGAAATTCTTCACATGAATCTTTTTAAAATTACAATAGCATGAGAAAGAAATGCTCTATTATCTTTGAAAATATTGAAAATATTTCAAAATGTTTTTTGCACTGCTATATCTAAACACATTTTAGGAGAATGTGTGGCACACCATCTAAACAAAATTCTGTGATCCATGCATGTTAAGAGTTCGAATTTTGTTGTTGCTACATTTTCAGTTTTGTTAATGATGTTATAAATATCTTGTTTTTAATGAAACATTGTGGTAATGTTAAATGTATGAGAAAAGGTATAATGGCCATAAACACAGTTAACATATACAAATCTAAATTTATTCTTAATGATCCAATAAACAATAACAAAATTAATCACTTATTAATGTGGCACCAATAAGGTGTATATTTGGGTTTATTTGGTTGTTCACATTGGCCATTTACATCTACAGCTTCTACATCCAGTTCTATCTCTAGCTAATACGTATCCAAACATACAGTATCTACATGTTATCTGTGGACAGCCTGAAAAAAAAACGTAAATTTGTAATATCAACATGTTTTCTATGCACAGCCTGAAAAACAAAAATATCCAAACATACAATGTCTACATGTTATCTGTGGACAGCCTGAAAACCCCCCAGAAATATGCAAATATGCATCAACATATTATATGTGCACAGCCTGAAAAAAACCCCAGAAATATGCAATAACAATATGATATCTGTGATCAGGTTAGAAAAAAAAAGAAATATGCAATATCAACATGTTATCAGTGCACAGCCTGAAAAACAAAAATATCCACACATACAGTATCTGCAGATATGCAACATCAACATGTTATCTGTGGATAGCCTGAAAAACAAAAATATCCAAACATATGTTTAAATTTACCTGTGTACGTTATTTTATTTAACGCGATTTTATCCAAGGTTATAGTTGTCTTTTTGACATTGTGTCATAGATCAAATTTATTCGTTCAGTGTATGTTAACTGGTTTTTGTTAATATGTCTTTTTGATTGAGTTAAGCCATTTCAATTGATAGTTTATAGTGTGTCTTTCTATGCTGTAATGTAACACTACTATTTCAGGTAAGGGTGAAGGTTGGCGCCTGTTAAAACGTTTAAACCTGCTGCATTTGTTTGCACCTGTCCTGAGTAAGAAACCTAGTGGTTGTCATTTGTTAATGTGGTTCCTAAGTGTTTCTCGTTTCTCGTTTTTTATATAGATTAGACTGTTGGTTTTCCTGTATGAATTGCTTTACACTAGTCATTTTGGGGCCCTTTATAGCTTGCTGTTCGGTGTGAGCCAAGGCTCCGTGTTGAAGGTCGTGTTTTGACCTATAATTGATTACTTTTTACACATTGTGACTTGGATGGAGAGCTGTCTCATTGGCACTTATACCACATCTTCTTATTTCTATAAATTGTCTACATGTTATTTGTGGACAGCCTGAAGAAAATGCAAATATGCATTATCTACATGTTATTTGTTAACAGCCTGAAAAACAAAGATATTCAACCATACAATGTCTATATATTATCTGTTGACAGGGTGAAAAACCGAAATATACAGAAACACATAATCAACATTTTATACGGTGACAGCACGAAATTTAAGCAACAGTAGTTTACAAATATTCAAATTTCACCAATCGAATAAGACGACAAATCTAGGTACCAAACAAAAACCGAGAGAATCGCCTGATCTCAACTAGAGGCTTTGGTGATGGTGATGTGTTTGTAGATCTTACTTTACTGAACATTCTTGATGCTTCCAATTATCTCTTTCTATAATGAACTTGGCCCAGTAGTTACAGTGGAAAATATTTTGTAAAATTTACAAAATTTACAAAATTTATGAAAATTGTAAAAATGACTATAAAGGGCAATAACTCCTTCAGGGGTCAATTGACAATTTTGGTCATGTTGACTTATTTGTAGATCTTACTTTGCTGTACATTATTGCTGTTTACAGTTTATCTCTATCTATAATAATATTCAAGATAATAACCAAAAGCTGCAAAATTTTCTTAAAATTACCAATTCAGGGGCAGCAACCCAACAACGTGTTGCCTGATTGGTCTGAAAATTTAAGGGCAGATAGATCTTGACCTAATGAACAATTTTATCCCGTCAGATTTGCTCTAAATGCTTTGGTTTCAGAGATATGAGCCAAAAACTGCATTTTACCCTATGTACTATTTTTTAACCATGTCGGCCATCTTGGTTCGCGGGCGGGTCATCGGACACATTTTTAAACTAGATACCCTAATGATGATTCTGGACAAGTTTGGTTAATTTTGTCTTAGTAGTTTCAGAGGAGAAGATTTTGTAAAAGATTACAAAATTTACAAAAATGGTTGAAAATTGACTATAAAGGGCAATAACTCTTAAGGGGTCAACTGACCATTTTGGTCAAGTTGACTTATTTGTAGATCTTACTTTGCTGAACATTATTGCTGTTTACAGTTTATCTCTATCTATAATAATATTCAAGATAATAACCAAAAGCTTCAAAATTTTCTTAAAATTACCAATTTAGTGGCAGCAACCCAACAACAGGTTCTCCGATTCATCTGAAAATTTCATGGCAGATAGATCTTGACCTGATAAACAATTTTACCTATGTCAGATTTGCTCTAAATGCTTTGGTTTCAGAGTTATAAGCCAACATATACATTTTACCCTATGTTATATTTTTAGCCATGGCGGCCATCTTGGTTGGTTTGGCAGGTCACCGGACACAATTTTAAACTAGATACCCCAATGATGATTGTGGCCAAGTTTGGTTAAATTTGGCCCAGTAGTTTCAGAGGAGAAGATTTTGTAAAGTTAACGACGACGGACGACGACGGACGACGGACGACGGACGACGGACGCCAAGTGATGAGAAAGCTCACTTGGCCCTTTGGGCCAGGTGAGCTAAAAGGAGCAAGACCGGATGTGCTGATAATTAATAACGACCGTGCGAGACGCTCTTGGGTAGTCAAGGTCGTTAAACACCCTCCAGTAGTTGTAAGTGTCTCCTGCTATACGTGCATCGCCCGCAATAAACATTCAATCTCAGTCAAAATGTAACAGGTGGGATTAGCATACAAACGGTAAAATTACAGATTAAACGACTATTCTGGTATCTAAAGATCTAAGACTAGATGTCACTAATGATTTGAGACTCAGACATATCGTATCAGTTAACCAATTGGTGATGGTGACCATCAAACTTATGTAGTGTCGATTTCAGTCGTTCTTCCTCAAAACTCCGTTAGTGTCGTTTTTTTGTACCAGGACTACGACCCTATAAATGAGGTTTGTATAGTGTGAGCATACAAGAGCACAACGTATTAATTGGGATATGTAAACTCAATGCAATAGGGTTGTTGGTCCATGTTACAGCGGCGAAATGTTAAGAAGTTGAAATCATCACCTTTTGTGTCATAAATGAAAACACTATATTGCTTCTTTCCCATCATAGATAAAAGATACCTTATCTTGTATAACGCATTAATAAACTCACATTTACACCTAGGACAAAGCAGTGCTGCCTGTGTTTTTGATATGGCGCATATCTGTTTACAATCTACAAAACATTCAGGATCGGCTATTGCTGAAAAAGATAAAATAGATAGATCAATATCAGTAAAACAAAATTATCAAACTTACCTGGCTTATAATTTTTTTACGATTGCCACGATTTCTACAAAAGACTCATCAGTGACGCTCAAGTAAAAATAGTTAAATGTCAAATAAAGTACGAAGTTGAAGAGTATTGAGGACCAAAAAGTCCAAAATGTTTTGCCAAATACAGCAAAGGTAATCCTCGGGTAAATTCCTTAGTATTTCGAACAATTCAAAGTTTTGTAAACAATAAAGTTATAAATATGACCATATCAACGATATATCATGACAACACAGAAGTGCTGACTACTGGGCTGGTGTAACCTTTGGGAAGGAAACATCCACCAGCTAGCAGTGGTATCGACCTAGTGGTTCTAAAAGCTCACCAATGACAACAGGCTTATAATTTTGTTTGCTAGGCGCGCGTTTTGTACACAAAATACTCACCAGTGACACTCAAAATAGTTAAATGGCCAAATTATGTACAAAAAGTTAAAGAACATTAAGGACCAAAAGTCCGAAAAGTTTCGACAAATGCAGCTTAGGTAATCTATTCCTGGAGTATAAAATCCTAATTTTTTCGAACAATTGGAAGTTTTGTAAATATTTAAGTTATAAATAAATGGGAGGACTAGAATTTTCCTTTGAATATAGCAATGAAAAATTCCCTGTAAATTCCAAACGGTGACGTGAAAGAAAACGAGTAATGGACAAGGATTGTCTTGAATGTCAATAATCGATCAGCCAGGCAAACACTAAAAGGTGGAAGAAATAGAGAAATTAGTGGGAGAGCGAAAATTGAACTAAGAATAGCCATGCCAAATTGAGCAAATTCCGGTATGACAAATGTTGCTTTACTGGAACGACAGGTAAACAATTACAAACTGTTCGTAAACAAAAAATCCTCCTGTAATATAATATAAATCAAAGTGGTGCCCTAATATTTCCTAAAAAGTAAAATCACAAAAATACCGAACTCCGAGGAAAATTCAAAAGGAAAATCCCTAATGAAATGGCAAAATCAAAAGCTCAAACACATCAAACGAATGGATAACAACTGTCCTATTCCTGACGTGGTACAGGCATTTTCTTATGTAGAAAATGGTGGAGTGAACCTGGTTTTATAGCTAGCTAAACCTCTCACTTGTATGACAGTCGCATAAAATTCCAAATAATTTAAATGATCCCCAAATCTGATAGAAGACACTGTATATTTTATAACTTGCATTTGTTTTCCTACGTCCAGAATCAAATAATCAACGCTTATTTTGGTCGATACATAAATTAAGAAATGATCAATTCTATAAGTTCTGTCTGTAAATAGGGTCAACAGTGACCACTGAAAAAGAGGGTTTAAGGAGCAGAGTAGGAAATTTTGCTTTGCAACATGAAATACCACAAAGCTGGATGCTAGGAATCTTAAGTGTTGAAGGTTGAAAGTCTGAAAATATGATATTGAATATAATGATTGTCCTCTTCCGAACTGTGTATCTTACAATGGATATTTGTTCCATACTACATAATTCAAAGTCAACATATTTAATACTCATGTGATCCTTGTTGATTTCACAGAACGATATGGTTCTCCATATGCACAATTGCTTTTTAACAGTACGGGCATTGTATTCTCATATCCCCCAAAAACAAATCCACAGGATAGGTCTTTCACACTTTTAAGTACCGACAACGACAGTTAACCAATGTTCAATCATTTAGCATATTAAGAAGATACAAATCAAGGTAAAAAAAAAAACTGAGTGAACTGCGTGAACTCGAAAAGGAGCGAGATCGGTTGTGTCGACAGGTTTCTCACGTGATCAAAACTGTCTAGTGGTGCTGTTTGCACAGATCTAAACAGTTCTGATTTAACAGCAAGACCTCAATTACTTCCTAATGGTCGTAACATGCTCCGAAAACAGAATGATAGATTTGTTCATATTATCAAATGATCATAGAAAATTGTCTTAGTGGTCTGAATAAATTGTTTGCAGGAGGTACCTCACAGTTGTATTTGTAGCATTTAAATAAATTGAGACATGTACTTAAATGTCAAAAAGAAGTGGGGAAATATGATTTTACTCAACAACATGGAAGATGGTGAGATCCGAACCAAGTACTTATTTTAGTATGTCTATTTTCCGTATCGGTGAACCAGTCTTTTGTGTTGCTAGGGATGTATAAATATCCTGCAAAGTCCGGTCTGTGTTTTTGTAAATGTTTTTCTGCTTTGTATCGATCTGATGAGTTAAACCCAACTGATTTTTATAGTTTGTTCTTATGTTGTGCTGTAACACCACTTTCCCATATTAGGGAGGTTGAGCGCTCACAAACATGTTTAAGTCAGGAATCTGATGTACAGTAGTTGTCGTCTGTTTATGTAGTTCATACGTGTTTCTCGTTTTTCGTTTTTATATAGATTAGACCGTTGGTTTTCCCGTTTGAATGGTTTTACACTAGTAATTTTGGAGCCCTTTATAGCTTGCTGTTCGGTGTGAGCCAATGCTCCGTGTTGAAGGCCGTACCTTGACCTATAATGGTTTACTTTTATAAATTGTTACTTGGATGGAGAGTTGCCTCATTTGCACTCATACCACATCTTCCTTTATCTATTAACTTCGCCATATTTTTTATTTGTGCCTGTCCCAAGTTAGGAGCCTGCAGTTCAGTGATTTTCGTTGGTTCATGTCTGACATATTTGTTTTTCGTAAATGGTTTTGTTATAAATTAGGCCGTTAAATTTCTCATGTTTCATATTTTTCATGTCGGGGCCTTTTATAGCCGACTATACGGTATTGGTTTTTCTCATTGTTGAAGGCCGTACCGTTGCCTATAATTGCTTACATCCACTTCATTTGAACTTTGGTGGATTGTTGTCTCATTGGCAATCATACCACATCTCCTTATCTTTATATTGTTCCAATAATGAGGGTATAACGCTTGTCTGGTACAGTCTAGAAATGTCATTATAATCTAGGTATTCACGATGATTAGACATGATATAAGACAAGAGGTTGTTTTCTCAAGATCATTTAACCTGGCTTTAAAATCAAGGTAAATATTAAAGAAAAAAAATGATTAATTTGTTTACGAATGCTTACTTCTAAAGAGACGAAACAATAATTTCCTAATAAAGCTATGTAATAATGATAATACGTGAATTTTGAAATTAACATCTATAACGACGTCGTTAATTTATCAATTTTTGCATTATCATAATGCGATTTCCACTGTTTACGGTATCTGATAATGATTAAGGATGCTTGATTAACCGATAATGGCTGTGTATTCGCCTTCGTCCGCTTATTTGGTAAATTGTTTTTTCCAGTGTATATGATTACATGTTCGGTCAGTGATTTATTACATTTGATTTAATCATGATAATATTATCATAATTTTCGCAAAGTTAAACTTTCCTTATGAATCACGCATTTTACGATGACACGGACAGCAGAGGATAAAATTTAGGACAACGGAAGGATACATGTTCTCTTGGTTGCAAAAATGGCTTAAAAACGTGGTACTGGTGTAAAAATGCTGATTTAGTTTTATTGAAATTTGCTGTAATAAAATGTAAATATGATTCTAAAGTAAGGAATGTATCTCAATCAAGCAACGCTCTGAATTTTTCTCTTTGCTAGAAACTCATTTAAATTTTAACAGCGTTTCAATGCCGGATTGTATTAGATTTAAAATTTTCAAATATTTTGGCCTCGTGTATCACTGAAGAGACATTATTTGTCGGAATGAGCATCTGGTGCATTAAATTGTGTACCATTTATGGTAGAAAGAGCTTAAATTCCGTGATTAGCATTACCTTGGATTCCCTCATGGTCATTCTAGTAAAATAACCAACAAGAAAGTAGAGTGATTGATATTATTATTTTAAAATTAAAAAAAGCAACTGAAAATCCTTAATGCTATATTATATACAAAATCGAGAGCAAAAAAAATGAGCTGACACTCAAAAACAAAAAATCAAGATTGGCATCAACATAAGTCTATTAACAAGTTTTTAAATTATAAAGAAAACATGTAATGTGTAATTTATATTGACAAAGATGAATTAAATGAAAAGTATGTTTGGAGTAAAAAAATTGAATCAATCTAAACTTGTTATTTTTACATTTGATATTTCACTTGAAAGTATAAAAACCAATATTTCATAGTTATGAAATTTTTGCTACAACAGAAAATCCTGAGACGATTGGTTTACATCTGCACACATAAAGAAGGGGCAAATACATATGACCGAGAGTCCCTGCTTATATCCGAAAACGAGTGATATTTTTTTAATTTTAATGCCCTTCTTTACCGGTATTTCTAGCAAGGACCCTTCTTCCCTTTAAAGCGCTGGATCAGCCACTGCACAGGATTAAATCACATTTCATGTTTTAGTGATTAATTGAATAACTGCCTGCTTAATGTAAAGACGAAAACATATAATATAATATGATATTACAAATAAGGTCGACTTTGAAAAAACTGGTGAAACGTAACGATATAACAGGTATGTGTGCCTCGTGTTTTCATAAGACTTTCACAAGATAAAGAGGTTATGTTAGGCAGGGCGAGAAAGGAGACAGAATGATATTGCAACAATTTTTTGCCCTTTGAAACGGAAATGAAAATTATCATTGACATATTTTAGATGTTTACAAGACATTAATTATATTTTTAGTGTTGTTTTTAATATCTACATTAAGGTTTCAAATTTAAAAATTGCTATATAGCCTCACTTTGAGAACTTGTCAGTAAACAAAGGTTTTACCCCAAAAGATATTGATGATATTTTGATACTAATGTGGGTAAAACATCTTCTTCCGTAAAACATTGACTTGTATCTAATTTGTAACAAAACCATGTTTAGTTTTACATTTTAGGTCAAATATGTCAATTTCGACATGTTTATGACACCATTGTGACATCAACAATACCGAATACACTTATTTGAAAATGTTGACAATATTTTGATAGGCTTTAAGAATTCTACACTTTTTACGTTATCAAGGGCCATATATCCTAGATAGATGACTCTTATAATACCTCCTTCTATTCAGACTCTTTAAAGGGTCACCCCAAGATGTCTCCAGTGATGCATAACAGTTACTTTTCGTTATGGGAAAATCTCGAATTGTGTAAGGATTATACATTGAAAAGATAGAACTGTGTCACTTTAAAGAAAACTAAACGATAGGATTTGAAATTAAATTAACTGGTAGATGTTTTGAAATGCTTTCAAAAAACAAAAAAAGAAAAGAGTTTACTCTAACTGAAATATCTGAGTTATTTCCCCTTAGACACTTTCTGTATTTGTAGAAAATTTCTAAATTACTTTTGTATATATTGATTTCTTCGAAACATTAGTGTTGGGCTTGATAAAAGCAAGCTACCTTTCGAGTTTTATTTAATTTTCTAGTTTGACGTTCCAAATTACGGAACTTTAATTGTCCGATTTATGTAAATTTTTCAAATGCTGTACCAGAGCTTGCGTTTGCTTTGATTGATATACGGGAAACTTTTCTTAAATGCTGGAATTGGTAAACGTAACACACCGTTCGATTTTCTTCGGTAAATCATTTCAGAGCTATAGGACTTTGATAATCAGATAGATAAAAAAACATTTTTTTATGTCATGCACTAGCTCTAGTGTGCTTGGATCAAATTAAAACTATTATCATACAAGGAGAGGTTTAGCTAGCTATCAAACCAGGTTTAATCCACCATTTTCTACATAAGGAAATGTCTGTACCAAGTCAGGCATATGACAGTTGTTTTCAATTCGTTTGATGTGTTTGAGCTTTCAATTTTGCCATTTGATAAGGGACTTTCCGTTTTGAATTTTCCTTGGAGTTCGGTATTTTTGTTATTTTACTTTCTATTACAAACATAAGACTGTTTTTGGGATTGATGAATGTTGACTCGTTTTGACTTTGAACATATTTTGATTTGTCATTCCAAAGTTATGGGACTTTTAAAAGTCATATTTGACACAATATGTATACGCCTACGGGAATCTTCATGCAAATTTTCTACAGAGCCATTTTAATTACTTCTGTTTTCTAAATATCCCATTTATCTTGGCGCAGATGTTTATTTGAATAAGGTTTGCATTTTCAAATATGTTGGCATCGACCAACATTGAATTGACATTTATTGTCGAAATGTGCATCGGATGCAGTGCAATTGGTACTGTTAATGTTTTTAAACTTGTATTGCTATTCAATTATTAACATTTATGGTTCTACATCCTGTCGATTTCCTAATTTTTGGCATTACACAAGGGTATGCTTTTCTCAAACTGCTTATGACGCCATTACACTTATTCCCGGTTGGAGGTGTACTGACTGATATTCTTGTCTATAGAAAAATAAGAATCATATATAAGTTAAAATTGGATTTTGAACTAGTTATCAGTAGCTGCAAGTGTTCTTAATCGGTAATTTGGTCTTTTGTCTTTTGTCTTTTCGTTTTTGTTTTTAGCTTCTTCATAGTACCGTTCCAATGAGTCAAACCTTTTTAACTGATTTTTGAACGTTGTTTTTATGTTGTGTTGTTACAACAGTGTGTTCGAGGTTGTAGGTTAATCCCGCTAAATTCCTTTGTCTTTCCCAGTCAGGAGCTGGTAATCCAATGGTTTCCGTTGGTGCTGTCAGTCATAATCTTTTATCTTTATTCTATTTAAAACATTTTACTATGCTGTAGGTGTTGTGTTCTTTGTTGAATGTCGTATGGTGGTTTGCATAGTTGCTTTCGTTCTCGTCCTTTGGCCTTTTGGTACATGTATAGTTGTTTACATGCTCGATCTTTGGCCTTTTGGAGCATGTATAGTTGTCTCATTGACAGACATACCAGTTTTTTTTTATACAACATATCTCCATATATTTTTATTAACATATTTATTTCAAAATGTAATGAATTATATCAAGAGGTTAATGGATGGTTTGATTTTAAAATAAATTGTACTTTGTCTATTTTGTTTTGTAGAAAAGACTAGGACGTTAACCCTTTTTCATTTTGTTTTATGAGAGCATTTGTTAAGAGCTAATTTGCAATTCAGTTCAAATTTCATCACTACCTTTTCTCTGTGTTCCTTCTGTACAATCACATTTGACAGATATGATAACCTTTACAGCACGAGGCTTGAAACCAACTCGATAACCTATTGTTTATTTTATATTTTTTATATTTTTGGAAATAGCTAGAGTTCAACTACATTTTTGCCACACACAAAAAAAAAAAAAAAAAACCAACCAAACATACATACATATGTATTTTTATTAAACGACATTCCATCTAGCAACTAATGTGATCAAAAAATAAAATCTTACAATACTAGTAAATAAATGTATAAATACAATTATCAAATAAAGTAAGTAATGTAATCTAAAAATGGGCATTACTAAATAGTATTATTATAACAATAAATGAAACAACAAAAATACATCAAAACACACACATCCATTTCAACTACATTTTTGCACCCCTCCTCCCTTTTCCAAAAAAAAAAATCAAAACAACAAAAACCACACATACATATGTATTTTTTTTATGACATGCCATCTAATAGCTAATCTGATTTATATAAAAACACAAAGCACTAATAATTAATTATCTGAATAAAATAATAAAATAAAGTAAGTAAAGTAATCGACAAAATTAGCATTAACTATACAGTTTCTTTAATCTTAATTTGACTAAATATGAAGGATAAATCTTACCTTGACTGAATATAAAGGATAACGTAAGAATGAGTGCGAAGATCTTCATCTTTATGAATAATTTGGTCATCCTTACCATTTTATATCACTCCCACATTGCTGTTTCGTTCTGTTCATTTGTGTCTACCAATTATTCATGGCAATAACAGCCATCATATTTAATTTACAGGTTAACAATCTCAATAGAGATTATCATCAACATGATGAAATGCAATCGCTAGTGTTCAAACCGATTTTAATGTCAAAGTCTGTAATTCGATTAAACTGATTGGGATTAACACTCGCGCTCATATCATCCCGTGAGGCTTAGCTGACATTGACTACTGTATCAAAATTTCAACAGAGACTTTCATATATATATCTTCCTTGGTTCTAGCAAATGAGTAAAACTGTAACAAAGGATGTTTAAGCTGAGTTCCTAAACAATTCTTTAAGAAATCGTTTAAAACTAATTCCCAGTGCAAAAATTAGGATCAAAATGCATTATTATACATATCTTTAATTTACTTGTATTCTAATAAAAGTTGGACCACTTACGTTCGTGTCGCGCTGATGATTATTTCAGCCCAGATTTCCATTAAAGACGTATATTTCAAAGTTTGATTACAAAATGATAATCATTTCCTTCAGAAAGATTTTAAACTTCAGTAATTAATCTAATTATCGTAATGAAACTAACAAATAAGTTAGAAAAATTTCAACTTGTAAGTAAAACAAATTTTAACAGTAGCTGCTACATTCAAAACTGCTCCCAGAACTTAATAATGCTTATATAACATGTAAAGGAAAAAAAAAAAAAACGTCTAAGATCGACCACACAAAAGCATCAGCAAACCTTAATTTTTTTGTATGAAATAATGAGGTGTAAACTGTAAGAATTTACAGAATATTCGGGCCTCTAAAACAATATTTTTGGTGTTAAATGGAGAAAGAATTTTGTATCTTGAATGACCTTTTTATTTCATATGACCATAAGAGCTTAGCCATAACTTGAAGTCTTTCATTGAACGTCGTCTGTCGTAAACCTCTGAATCTACTGAAGGCATTTATAAAGAAAACTTCACATGATCTTTAGGGAGTATAATTGTATTATGGCCCATCATCCAACATGAGCGCAACGGCTAAAAAAAGAACATTTGGGTAAAATGCTGGAATACCTACTGATATCTTAAAACCAACCGTATGAAAATCCGTCACGATTATAAATAAATATTGGGAATGTCAAAATTTAACCTCCGTATCTACCGAAATTATAACGCTTGAGAACTAAAATAGAATCTCCAAACCGAAAAGAATATCAGCAATAGACAATCTATAACAATGCTAATATGACTGAAGCCATAAATTGACTTCTTACAGGAGTAATTGCCGCTAATTGATTTTTTTCACATTTAGGCGTTAATTGTTTCCTTCTAGTTTTAATACTGCTAATGATTAACATACTCTATAACAATATATTAAAAATTCAGTTAGTGACGCGCGGAAGTAGTCAAGAAGACAGTATTATTTTTGTTTAGGGGTTGGCAGGATACACGTAATCGTTCGTAGTTTCAACTTCAAGGTTCTTATGCAAGCAAATTTAAAAAACGATGATTCAATTCAGGTGCTTTTGGTTTTCGCTATACATAGGGCTTTATCTCTAATCTTATTTCTTTGTTCACAATTCTGAATCTTCCTATTTCACCTTTATCAATGTTAGGAAAACCTGTTTCGGACGATTCCATATACCATATTTTAGGGGTCTTTAGAATCAGAGTCGAGTTAATGTTTATTATTTAGTGTTGTTTGCGAGAAATAAATAATTTTTTTTTGATAAAGTGACTACATTCAAAACCATTTTATATATAGTTGACATTATATTTCATTTTACTGTGTTAAAATAATTTAAATATGAACGACAGTATAGCCCTAAAAATGGTATATCCCGTTCAACGAATGACATTTACGCGGGAAAGAATTTCATTGACCTTCCGTTCACCATTGCAATTAATTTGTTTCTTGATTGTAATTTACTGACCGTCATCTAATTTGATATCCTACAATCATTGAAGTAGAACAGTATCAACATTTGACGTCGGGTTTGTTCATATTTTGGAATATTCATGGACTTCAATCGTCTTTTTTATTGAAATTAAGATCCCTCTTTTAGAAAAATTGTTCCAAATATAATGAATTTTCTTCCTTTTAAGTTAAAAAGGCTACAATTTTTCTTTTTCCTTTTTTGCAACAGCTTAATTGCACCTTGTCTGAGGGACAGTCCCCAATTTAAGGACATCCCTCATTTGGGAGGTTGTTAGTGTTACCAACCTGTTGTTTTAGTGTAAATTATGCCATTACTTTTTTCAATTGAAATGTTGCATATTTTTAGTGTCGGGGCCTTTTACAGCCGGACTAGGTTTTTTCTCATTTTTGAAGGCTGTATGGTTGCCTACAATTGCTTACATCCACTTCATTTGAACTTTGGTGGATAGTGGTCTTATTGGCAATCATACCACATCTTCTTATTTTTATATCGCTTGCAGACCTGAAATAGATGTATGAAGTTAAATATGCAGCATACTTCGAACTTCAAACCGGAAAACTGTTGAACAGAACTATACATATTTGATCTCATTCCAGTCCATAAAACCACTACCAATCAACAGAACAAATGCAAATAATTATGATGTCTTTAAAGGTTTTTGAATAGTATTGCAATATAAACATGTTGGGCCCTTTTACAGCCGACTATACAGTATGGGTTTTCTCATTTTATAACAAAAAGAAAATTTACTGGCTCATGGCAGGCGGAAGGGTTTTATTTAACTTAATTTGTTATAAGGGTTGACATGAAACACATAATCATATTAAAGTAGGCCTGCATCGCTGAACTGATGTTTTTGTTGCAAAATTCTTAACTTTAAACCTGTGACTCAAATTGTTTTGTGTGGGACTGGCCTGGACACCTGAGGAATTTTCCTGAATGTTCCTGAATGTTCGATTTATATAACCGGAAATTCAGCTCCGTGAAATTTGATGGAGTTCTCTATTCATGTTAGGTCATCGTATCTCAGCAGGACGTTTTATCATTTTTTTTCGATATTTTGCATTAAAGAAAAGGTAAGAATTCGTATATATGCAAATATTTCTAGCCGTCAGTGAAATTGGGTTTCATTGGACAGTCGAATAACCTGGTGACAGCAAGGTCTTTGAATGCTTTTTATATGTTTTAAGTCGGATTTAAATAATGACAACTGGAACCTTACATGAGGAAAAATTATCTTTACAGTAGGACATTTCCAAGATGAGGGGTCTGTAGAAGCTTAACTTGGGGAACGGTCATTATTAATCAGCCGACGGGGTCGGTTCAAAATTTTCACCCTTTATCAACCACATACATGTAGGCCTAATGACCTAAACACAGTTTCAAAAGTTCGACCACCCAAACGAAAATCCATATCGATTGTGAGGAGAAATTCTCACTATAGTTGAACATTTCCCTGATGAGAGGTCTAGTCTGTCTGTGAACATGGTAGAAGCTAAACTTAATATACACTGTATGTCATGTATGTGCTTGAGCAAAACCAGGGGCAAGAGGATTTGACCTAAAGACAAAGTTACAGAATGAGTACATGTAGGTATAAAGTTGAAAGGAAAGGGGATTACCATTTGATTATGGGGATTAGGATTTTGAAAATGAATACCGTATCCACTGAATAAAATTAGCATGCGTATAGCAACAGATGGAAATGAATAGTCATTAGGCAATCTACAAAAATTCCTTCTGGCCCCCAAAAATATCAAATGGTCATAGGGTAAATTTTTATGACGTCACGAACATGTTGAAGGGCTATTTTAATTTTTTTTCTGTGACGCCTTCCTTTGGACAATGGTCATCTAATTATTTGTCAATTTGTTATACCTTGCATAAACGGGGAGACCTGCAATTACCTCACAAATCATTAGTACAACAAGAGTGCCCACGCTCAAATGTCTCGCCTGTTTTACTTATCATTGAATTTATGTTGAAAGTCTGTAACAGGAAGGGTTTACTACAAGTATCACATAAACTTAATATTACCAAAAATGAGGTCTTGGTCAGATGAACCCGGCCAGACAAACATGTACACCTTACAATAGTAATACTGGGCAGTAGTGGGTAATATGATTTTTCAAGCTTATTTTTACACAAAATAGTAAAGACTTGTAGAATTAAGATAATAAAAATCTACAATGAAACGTTTGCAAAAAATGTTAAACGTATTTGAAATCTTAAACTGATCACATAAAAAAATATCGATCTCCATGGTAATTTAAAAAGGGAAAGTCCATAAAAACTCACAACGAAACGAATGGAAAACAGCTGTCATATTCCTGACTTGGTACAGGCGTTTTCCGAAGAAAATTGTGGGTTAAGTCTGGTTTTATAATATTGAGAGTATGGCAGTTGTTATCAAACAGTCCGTTTCTTTGTATGTTGGCGTTTGTTTTTGTAGCAGTTCAGTGTTTCTGTTGTTCCGTTGTTTTCCTCTTAAAGTTGATGTGTTTCCCTGGGTTTTATATTTGTGACCCGGATTTGTTTCAGTTAAATCCATTTATAACTATTGAACAGCGGTTTACTACTGTTGCCTTTATATATAGCTAGCTAAACCTCACACTTGTATGACATTTGTTTACAATTCCGTTATATTGATAAAATTGAGTGAGCGACACCAAACAGTAATAATAGGTTAATGTAACAATAATTGGGATTCATCAGCCCAAACTTTGTAAACATACATCATAGCTTGTTGTTCGGTGTGAGCCAAGGCTCCGTGTTGAAGGCCGTACATTGACCTATAGTGGTTTACTTTTATAAATTGTTATTTGGATGGAGAGTTGTCTCATTGGCACTCACACCACATCTTCGTATATCTAATCACAGACATACAACACAACTGACTAAAAAATTCCGAATCAATCAAACATACAAATAAATTTAACAAAGACGCCAGCAAATTTTTTTTTATAGTTGATAATAAATTTGACAAAGACGCCAACAAAACATTTTTGTAGTTGATAATACATGCAGTATATAGTATACACTTTCTCGATAAATAACAAATTAGGTCAAATGTAAAGACAAGCGTAAACAAAATGAAAACAATACTGTAAAAAATTATAGTGTCCGAATCACATCTCTGGACCCACCTGCACCAGGAACACCCAAAGTCAAATATCCGATAGCTGGATGCATAAATACAGTCGCGTCAATAGTCACACAACCGATTGAGACATAATAGCACATAGACAAATAAAGGGAAAACTGTAAAGTAAACAAAACTTCAGCGCCTAGAATTTATAACTCAAGACCATCTTGTTTAATTTGTGAAGTAGACACTGAATATTTCCAATAAAAAGTATCTGCCCTAATGAATTTAAGAATTTATGTTTATTACATAATTATTTTACTTTTATAAGAGATACTGCCTTTCTCGTGGCGTTTATAACAATTTTTATATTTTTGCTTTCTAGTTTGAAAACTATTATTGATAGAAAGAAATTGTGACGTGGAAAACGGATCAGCAATACATGACCTACAAAAATGACAAATAACTGTAAATGGAAATTACACTTAATAAGTTTGGTGCACTTTTCTTGAATGACCTTCGCCAGGCACGCTTAAACCATAAAATGTGGAATCCAAGGATGTATAAATACTTCAATACTTGAGGGAATATATTACAAAACGGAAATATCCAAATCATTAACCGATCCTTATAAAGCTAATAGCTATTTTATGACGTTTATTGTAAATTTTGGCAATTATGCCTATTATCTTGAAATATATATTAGATGGACAAAAATCATCAATGATCAGCAATACGAGATAAAACATGACAACATATTTACTACTTATATGTGTTCTTGCCTATCATTACTATTTTGCCACATTTTTGCATGTTTGCCTTCTATCTATAAAAGATAGACCATAAGACGGAAATCGTTAACAGCAAAAAGATCAGCAAAACAAGTTATATAATCGACAGTATATGTTGACTACGAGTTGTTGCCCTTGGATGGCAATGCTTACTTATTATTTATATTTTTGTTTAAAGGCATGGGTAGTATACTGATGTTCAAAACTGGTAAATTCATCATAAAGGTGAAAAAAATATTAATATTTTGACGAATTTTACCATGTGCGTCGATTTGAAACTACAATGAATAAACAAAAACAGTAAACAGCAAAAGCAATTAGCGATGAAACATATGTATCAACCAGTTAACTACCCAACGGTTAAAGGATATATAAAGACTAAATAATGAGTTAGGCCAATTTTTAGTATTTTTACCTAATGTCTTGAAAACAATAATAGATGGACTGTAACATTGACCAACAAAACGAGTTCTACAAATAAAATAACACTGAATGAAATCATTAATCGACTCATTACAGTTTATGTAAACAGTAAAACATATAAAAACGATTTATCTATGTAAGTATTCTTTTGACTACCCTAAATTATGTTATTTGGACACTGTATTATCGATTCGACCAAACTCCTGTTCGCTGACTTCCACTGTGTAATTTCAACACTATTGATCTGCAGCTGTTTCCCCAAAAAAATATCTTGCGACTATAACTGATCGTTATTTATACTGAAATGTCCATGACTTTACGAGAAACTTTTCTCGTAACATTTTTTTCTGAAATTGATCGCTGGGATAATCTACCTGTTTTAAGTTAAATATCCGATCCTCCCGAACGTTAACTTTATTTCAATTACTGTGGGAGGATACAGCTGAGACAAAGTGTAAACCATTCTTTACTTCTTTTCCTATTCTCGATTCGTGAGCATCTGTCTTCCTACTTGGTAAACAAAGAAAAAAAATAACAATGTTGTGTGATGGATTCAAATTGTTCCAAGTCTGATATCCTTCTGTCCACTCGGTACTTTTAACTTTTCATTCTGTAAAGCTTCAGCCTTGTACATCATTTGGAATATTTATAGGATATGAAACAGAATTTAAGGAGAAAGTATGGCCTACAGTTATGGCAATTAAAATACAGAAGTTTTATTAAGATGATGTTTGCATTCGAAGGTCGATTTCTAATGTCGTAAACATTTCTGAACTGTTATTTATTTCAATGGACATCTTTAATGTCTGTTTATGATTATATTAAATACGCGTTCGGGAAACATCGACTGATAAAATCCCTGTTTTGATATAATTAAGTCATGTAATCTAACCACTTATTAGCTTAAATAGACACGTCAAGAAATATAAGAAAAGTACGGGGATTTCGCATAATTTTCAATGAGAGCTCTGGTCACCTTAGAGCACACCACATGAAATAAATACCTCAATGTCCTACAAGTCACTCATGACAAGGTTTCATACAGTTTGGAAAGCCCGTAATGAAAGGTAAGCTAAAGCAAGGGGGCTAGGTAACTGGATAAAAATATGGTTATCGATAGTACATGTGTCTATAATCGCCATTATAGACATTGCACACGTTATCTCTTCTTAACTTGAAACAGTAACATTTTCGTTTTTGTTTTTGTTTTATATATTGCATGTACACCAAATCTGTATCATACAGGAAATAAAGTTATATCTGGTCTATATACCAGCTTTGATAAGTGTTTGGTACTAATATAAATTTCCACTTACTATGAACATCTAAATTATTTATTTTGCTAAAATATTTCCTTTCTCTATTGTAACTGTATACGTATACCTAACAACAAAATTATTTTATTTACCTGTGTTTAAAGTTATTGCAAATGGCTGATATTTTGTTCGAGCATATTGTTTTCTTAAATTGTTTAACATTTCATACCGATATAATATGTTACTTTTATTATTCTTCCCTTAGTTTATTTATTTTGAATTTACATTGTATCATAGGTCAAATTTATTTGTTCAGTGTATGTTCAATGGTGTTAATATGTCCTTTGATTGAGTTAAGCTATTTCAGTTGATATTTTATAGTGTGTTTTTCTATGTTGTAATGTTACACTATTGTTTCAGAAAAAGGGTGAAGGTTTGGTACCATTAAAACGTTTAAACCCGCTGCATTTGTTTGCACCTGTCCTAAGTCAGGAATCTGATGTTCAGTAGTTGTCGTTTGTTGATGTGGTTCATAAGTGTTTCTCGTTTCTCGTTTTTATATAGATTAGACCGTTGGTTTTCCCGTTTGAATGGTTTTACACTAGTAATTTTGGGGCCCTTTATAGCTTACTGTTCGGTGTGAGCCTAGGCTCCGTGTTGAAGACCGTACTTTGACCTATAATGGTTTACATTTATAAATTTTGACTTGGATGGAGAGTTGTCTCATTGACACTCATACCACATCTTCTTATATCTATTATATATATTTACCGTTACAACCAATAATATACTTAATTTATGGTATAAATTCCACGTACATGTACTTAAAGATATTAGTGCTAACGGTAATAATCTGGGGAAGGGGTGGGGGTGGGGGCGGATGGCTGGAAATTTCGACATAAATAAATTGTATCCAGTAATCGAGCTCCGATGATGAAAAGTCTTCTATAAACCGTTTTTAAAGAGAAACGGAGAATAAAATAACTGTCTTATATATAAAATAACTGTCTTATAAATAAAATAACTGTCTTATATATAAAATAACTGTCTTATATATAAAATAACTGTCTTATAAATAAAATAACTGTCTTATATATAAAATAACTGTCTTATAAATAAAATAACTGTCTTATATATAAAATAACTGTCTTATATATAAAATAACTGTCTTATATATAAAATAACTGTCTTACATATAAAATAACTCTCTTATATATAAAATGTCTTACATATAAAATAACTGACTTACATATAAAATAACTGTCTTATAAATAAAATAACTGTCTTATATATAAAATAACTGTCTTATATATAAAATAACTGTCTTATATATAAAATGTCTTACATATAAAATAACTGACTTACATATAAAATAACTGTCTTATAAATAAAATAACTGTCTTATATATAAAATAACTGTCTTATATATAAAATAACTGTCTTATATATAAAATAACTGTCTTACATATAAAATAACTGTCTTACATATAAAATAACTGTCTTACATATAAAATAACTGTCTTATAAATAAAATAACTGTCTTATATATAAAATAACTGTCTTATAAACAAAATAAGTGTCTTACATATAAAATAACTGACTTTTATATAAAATAACTGTCTTATAAATAAAATAACTGTCTTATATATAAAATAACTGTCTTATATATAAAATAACTGTCTTATATATAAAATAACTGTCTTTAAGTGTCTTATAAATAAAATAACTGTCTTACATATAAAATAACTGACTTATATATAAAATAACTGTCTTATATATAAAATAACTGTCTTATATATAAAATAACTGACTTATATATAAAATAACTGTCTTATCAATAAAATAACTGACTTACATATAAAATAACTGTCTTATATATAAAATAACTGTCTTATATATAAAATAACTGTCTTATAAATAAAATAACTGTCTTACATATAAAATAACTGTCTTATATATAAAATAACTGTCTTATATATAAAATAACTGTCTTATATATAAAATAACTGTCTTACATATAAAATAACTGTCTTATAAATAAAATAACTGTCTTATATATAAAATAACTGTCTTATGTATAAAATAACTGTCTTATAAATAAAATAACTGTCTTTAACTGTCTTATATATAAAATAACTGTCTTATATATAAAATAACTGTCTTATAAATAAAATAACTGTCTTTAACTGTCTTATATATAAAATAACTGTCTTATATATAAAATAACTGTCTTATATATAAAATAACTGTCTTATAAATAAAATAACTGTCTTTAACTGTCTTATATATAAAATAACTGTCTTATATATAAAATAACTGTCTTATATATAAAATAACTGTCTTATAAATAAAATAACTGTCTTTAACTGTCTTATATATAAAATAACTGTCTTATATATAAAATAACTGTCTTATAAATAAAATATCTGTCTTTAACTGTCTTATATATAAAATAACTGTCTTTTATATAAAATAACTGTCATATATATAAAATAACTGTCTTATATATAAAATAACTGTCTTATAAATAAAATAACTGTCTTTAACTGTCTTATAAATAAAATAACTGTCTTTAACTGTCTTATATATAAAATAACTGTCTTATATATAAAATAACTAAGTGTCTTATAACTAAAATAACTGTCTTTAACTGTCTTATATATAAAATAACTGTCTTATATATAAAATAACTGTCTTATATATAAAATAACTGTCTTATAAATAAAATATCTGTCTTTAACTGTCTTATATATAAAATAACTGTCTTATATATAAAATAACTGTCTTTAACTATCTTATATATAAAATAACTGTCTTATATATAAAATAACTGTCTTATATATAAAATAACTGTCATATATATAAAATAACTTGTCTTATATATAAAATAACTGTCTTATATATAAAATAACTGTCATATATATAAAATAACTGTCTTATATATAAAATAACTGTCTTATAAATAAAATAATTGTCTTTAACTGTCTTATATTTAAAGTAACTGTCTTATATATAAAATAACTGTCTTATATATAAAATAACTGTCTTATAAATAAAATAACTGTCATATATATAAAATAACTGTCTTATATATAAAATAACTGTCTTATATATAAAATAACTGTCTTATATATAAAATAACTGTTTTATATATAAAATAACTGTCTTATATATAAAATAACTGTCTTATATATAAAATAACTGTCTTTAACTGTCTTATATATAAAATAACTGTCTTTAACTGTCTTATATATAAAATAACTGTCTTATATATAAAATAACTGTCTTATAAATAAAATAACTGTCATATATATAAAATAACTGTCTTATATATAAAATAACTGTCTTATATATAAAATAACTGTCTTATATATAAAATAACTGTTTTATATATAAAATAACTGTCTTATAAATAAAATAACTGTCATATATATAAAATAACTGTCTTATATATAAAATAACTGTCTTATATATAAAATAACTGTCTTATAAATAAAATAACTGTCTTTAACTGTCTTATATATAAAATAACTGTCTTATATATAAAATAACTATCTTATATATAAAATAACTGTCTTATAAATAAAATAACTGTCATATATATAAAATAACTGTCTTATATATAAAATAACTGTCTTATATATAAAATAACTGTCTTATATATAAAATAACTGTCTTATAAATAAAATAACTGTCATATATATAAAATAACTGTCTTATATATAAAATAACTGTCTTATATATAAAATAACTGTCTTATAAATAAAATAACTGTCTTTAACTGTCTTATATATAAAATAACTGTCTTATATATAAAATAACTATCTTATATATAAAATAACTGTCTTATAAATAAAATAACTGTCATATATATAAAATAACTGTCTTATATATAAAATAACTGTCTTATATATAAAATAACTGTCTTATATATAAAATAACTGTCTTATAAATAAAATAACTGTCATATATATAAAATAACTGTCTTATATATAAAATAACTGTCTTATATATAAAATAACTGTCTTATAAATAAAATAACTGTCTTATAAATAAAATAACTGTCTTTAACTGTCTTTTATATAAAATAACTGACTTACATATAAAATAACTGTCTTATATATAAAATAACTGACTTATATATAAAATAACTGACTTATATATAAAATAACTGTCTTATATATAAAATATGGCGACTGTAGTTTACCGATGTTTAGATGTCGTCAATCGATTATGAAGAGACAAACAAAAACTGAATCGCATGAACCCTAGAGACCCGGATGGGTCGACAGGATAAACGTCTACTAATATATGGAGTAGTCACATGTGCTCAAAACAAATAATACAGATGACAAAAACAAGCCAGTTCATAAATGATTTTTTAGCAAGGTCTGGGATTTTCTTGGGGGTTAATTGATATTCAAGAAACATATTTCTGTCTGTACCTTAGAGGTATGGTTTTCAAATTATTCTATTCATACAAAAATATATGGAGATGTGTTTTGATTGCCAGTGAGATAACTCTCCATATGACATGGATTTCAATATTTATATAGATCAGTTTCGGTCTTCAACAATGACCTGTCACCTGTAAAAAACAAGAAAACCAACGGATTTAAAATTATAATTTTTTATGGACTTACCCCTTATGAATTTAACCTTGGGGTTCGGTATTTTTGTTAACATTTTTTTTTAATAATAGACAATGAAACTGAAGTTTCACTCGTCTCAATTTGGCCGATTCCGTTCCTCCATCTAAGGTAAGTGGCGGATTCACCCAAGAATTGCCGATTGCTCAAGTTCATTACGAAACAGGTCTGCCGGTCGAATTTTTCATTCGTGTCGAATATTCTATTACTTAGTATTCATATGTCAAAATCCTCTGAAAATCCTACAATATCATTTATAACACTTTTCGTAGGCGGTTGATTGATTAAGATTTTATCTGGGTTCGAATTTCCCTAGTGTTTTACATATATTCAGTTTTTTAAGTGCCTTTGTGCTCGCTCGGACCTGATAAGTGTTTACTAAATTGTCATCTAGTGCCCTTTAAAATCAAATATAAACATTAAAAGAGTTAATATGTCAAAAATTTTAAATTCCTAAAATTAAAATATATTGACCAATATCAAAACAATTGTTGAACATCTATATAAGTTCACATACAAAATAATATAACCTTGAAGATTGTATGAAAATTATACATTTAAAATTTCAAACATATAATTGACCAATTGTAAGACAATTATAAGTTCATATACAAATTATTCTCCAAGAATACCCTTGAAGTTATGTATGAGAGTGGGAATGGCTGTGTGGGTAGAATTTTATAATTGGTCTGAAATTATGTTAGTTATGTCTATATCGAGATCTATCATATTATAAATAATTTTCTCCCATGCATACCTATTTTTCTCACTACATAAAATATTTGCGGCTGGCCATCATATGCAATAAATGCAAATCTCTTAAATCGGTAAAGAAAAGACAAATCAATGTAACAAACAAAAATTGATGGAATCGCATATGAACTCCGAGACCTGGTTAATTGACATGGTAAGCGTCTCCTGCTATGCATGCATCACCCAACATGCGAGTTCTGTAACTTAGTTGAAAACTATCTATAGCAGTGGTGTTGTAACTTAGTTGAAAACTATCTATAGCAGTGGTGTTGTAACTTAGTTGAAAACTATCTATAGCAGCGATGTTGTAACTTAGTTGAAAACTATCTATAGCAGTGGTGTTGTAACTTAGTTGAAAACTATCTATAGCAGTGGTGTTGTAACTTTGGTGAAAACTATCTATAGTAGTGGTGTTGTAACTTAGTTGAAAACTATCTATAGCAGTGGTGTTGTAACTTTGGTGAAAACTATCTATAGCAGTGGTGTTGTAACTTAGTTGAAAACTATCTATAGCAGTGGTGTTGTAACTTAGTTGAAAACTATCTATAGCAGTGGTGTTGTAACTTAGTTGAAAACTATCTATAGCAGTGGTGTTGTAACTTTGGTGAAAACTATCTATAGTAGTGGTGTTGTAACTTTGTTGAAAACTATCTATAGCAGTGGTGTTGTAACTTAGTTGAAAACTATCTATAGCAGTGGTGTTGTAACTTAGTTGAAAACTATCTATAGCAGTGGTGTTGTACTTTAGTTGAAAATTATCTAGAGCAGTGGTGTTGTAACTTTGAACAAAATATCATAATATAGAATTGACTTCTTTGTTAGTTCAGATTTATTTTTATAAAGTTTTAAGATCATGTTTCGGAACTCACTTTATTTGGAAATGAAAAAACTACGACAAAACCACTACACAAATTTATTACACCATATTTTTTGTGGATACATACACGTCAGTGTAACACGTTATACTGCTCTTGTCCTAGCCTTTGCATACTAATCTAAACGCCAGGGGTGATCATGTTTGTACTGGCTAGATAATCAGTCAGGGATTATCATGTTTGTGGTGGATACTGGACGGATAAAAAGTCCGGGGTGATCATGTTTGTGGTGGATAGATAATCAGTCAGGAGTGATCCTAGCTGTTTGTGGTGTATACTACATGGATGAAGAGTCAGGGTGATCATGTTTGTGGGAATAGATAAACAGTCAGGAATTATCATGTTTGTGGTGGATACTGGACGGATAAAAAGTCCGGGGTGATCATGTTTGTGGTGGATAGATAATCAGTCAGGAGTGATCCTGTATGTGGTGGATACTACACGGATGAAGAGTCAGGGGTGATCATGTTAATGGTGGATAGATAAACAGTAAGGGATTATCATGTTTGTGGAGGATAATGGACGGATAAAAAGTCGGGGGTGATTATGTTTGTGTTGCATACTGGACGGATAAACAGGCGTGGTGATCATGTTTGTGGTGGATTGATAAACAGTCAGGGGTGATAATGTTTGCTGTGGATACATGACGTATAGTACGCTTGGGGGCTAACAGTTCATCCAAGCAGCCGCATCAACTCAGAGTAAAAAGAAGTTGAAGATACCAAACGAACAATAAAAAATCGAAAGTCGAAGTAAGTTGTATAAACATAATCCATGACTTTTTTTTAGTAATAAACACTTATTTCTAGGTCCGGTGCACCAGATAGTAAAGAATGAAATTGCAGCTTATTGACAAAATTTGACACTTTTCTGTAAAGTTGCTGACTGTTGTGTTAAGATCATTATTTGGGGTATGCTGATGTGTTAAGATTATACTTCGGGGTATGATAGAAGCGACTTAAGAACCATTTCAACGGATGTTAGAGATTTCCGACATCAAAAATTCTTGAGAGAGAATCGTATTAACTCCAAAAGGAGCGATACTGGTTTCATTGACTGGGTAACAGTCTTGAGGCAAGATGGCTTCAATCTTATCATCAGAAATCTTACGTTGGCTCTTAGTATTGGCGAACCTGATCCATAATTATTCTTGTAGACATTTGAAAATGGAAACGGGGAATGTAACAAAGAGACAATAACCCGACCAAAGAGCAAAAAAATAGCACAAGGCCATCAATGGGTCTTCAAAGCAGCGAGAAAATCCCGCACCCGGAAGTGAGCTTAAGCTGGCCCTTAAACAATTACGTATACTTGTCCAGCGAAAGTTTGGTAATGAGACTACTGCTTCAAGAAGAAATATTCAACATGAAACAGAGGGAAGCTACCAATCAACAAACTAAATATAATGTTATAGACATGGAAAAATTCTTCATAATGATCTAGGATTTCAGATTTCACTGAATCCGTCAATAATGATTATTTTGGAAAAAGTGTCTCTATACTGTTTTCTAAAGAGATCATAGTTATTTTTTTAATCTAGTTTTCAAATAGGTATTTTGTCATCGGAACAGGTTGAAAAATCAACAAAAATTAAATTTATTGATTTGTGTGTGTTTTTTTTTATTTTAATTTTTATTTTACTGTTTATCTTTTCGGCACTAACGAAATTGTCTTCGTAAATCTTATCTTGTTTTTATGTCTACTTAATTAAGTCAATCTACAACTTTCAAAAACAGAATTATAACCTTCCATTAAAAATAAATTTAAAAAAGTAGTTATAGACTGACAATAGTTGTGATTGTATAAATGGGGCAATTCTGCATACATTTGCATAGATACGACTAGGTTATTGACTGAGAGTTTTGGATGGGTTACAGTTAATTGGGAATACATAAAACCAATAAAAGAATGACCCAAAATACAGTGTCGGACCTCCCCCTCCCCCTCCCTAACTCAGATACGTAGATTTTTATATGCCTGACTCAATTCATAAACATTGAGTTAAGATGTTTGGTTTTTTTTTTCTATAAGTTACTAATTTGTTGATTTGTTTCAGTTAAGTTGTTCGTAGAACCTTTATTGTCGAGAGCCTTTAAAGTTATCTCAAGATTTTCTTTTCACTTTTATTATAGTTTTTTTGTTTGTAAGGAAGCAATCGCATTATTGTGTGTATGATACCATATCTCATTCTATGATAATAAATATAATTGACACAATTTTAAAATTTTCAATATAAAAGAAGGAAAGCGAACTAGTCATACTAAACACTACAAACCAGTAAAAGTCTGAAATGGCCTATATCTGTACTCGACTGTACTGATTTTTACTCGACCAGTCTAAATTGGTCTGAATATTCCTTAATATTACTCGACTGTAGGACAGAAAGTCACAGGACAAAAGTCACAGACAAAATGTCACGGACAAAAGTCACAGGACAAAAGTCACAATTAAGTTTTTAGAATATTTTTTAACAAGAAAACAAAACACTAATTTAAAAATAATATTTTGTTTTTCTTGAACTATTATATATAAAGCAACTTTGTAATTAAAATTTACTTAATAAATATCAATAATGATCAAATAATTGTTATGAAAACAAAATGTCAAAGTGGCTTGGTACTTAAATGGCTTCATGGTGCCAAGAAATATATCCTTTGCATGATTAAAATTTAATAAATTTTCATTTATCAAGACTTATAAACAATTACCTAAACTTAAAATGAATAGATGTAATAAAAAGAAAATATTTCAAGAGCTTTCTCTCATATATTCAAACAATTGTTAACAAATTATTTGTGACTTTTGTCCTGTGACTTTTGTCCTATCAAATTTGTGACTTTATGTCTTGTGACTTTTGTCCTGTGACTTTCTGTTCGTTTACCTATTACTCGACCCAGTCTCAACCATACTCGACTGTACTGATTTGTACTTGACGGGCCTTATCTTTGCTATTGAAAATAGTCTGAACTATTACTCGACCAGTCTGAAACAGTCTTAACCCATTCTCGACCTGTACTCGATCAATACTTGACCAGCTCTCGAACTATTTTTCAGTCTGAACCTTACTCGTACAAAGGTCTGAACAATACTCGACCAGTTGGAACCATACTCGACCAAATAACCTCTACTTTTATAATTTTAATTGTTAAAATAACTTTCTTTTAACTGACACAACAACAGCCACAATAAAATAAAGATATATATAAAAACAGATTTTACATCCTTACACGATTCTCATATTTATCAAATCGAGATAGTTAAATTATCTAATTTTAAAGTCTGAGTCTTGTTAAATAAGAAGACTTTTTTTTAACCTGAAAACCACACCTATACTGTGGGAAAAAAAACCTTATTAAGGTGTTTTTTGTTTGGCATGTGTATTTTTTTTTTTTAAATAAAACTTCATTTTTCTAAATTCCTAAATAAAAACTACATAGGTTTCATGGTTACATACAATAGTTATATAACTATCTTTTAATGAGGTAACAACAGCCAACAAAATCACTGACATTGTTTAACCTTATATCAGAAATATATCTATTTTTATTATAATTTGGGATATATATATATTTCAAAAAGGGATAAAAAATTAAAGAAATGAATAAAAATTTTCTTCTGATTAGGGGTAAACTATAAAGTAATACATTCTGCTTGGGGCACACTGATTAAAAAGATCACACCTGGTCAGAGAGTGATAAATTTTAAATAACATCAATTGAAAATTACAACATCCTGTAAAACTTAAATCACAAGGCCTTTTGAATTCACTAGATAAGTAATACACGAGTTTAAGAAAATAGGGTTTTCTTTTTACCTGTAAAACACACCTGTACTAAGGTAATGAAAACTTATAAATTATTTAATTAAAATAATTTTTTTAAAACGCTATCAAGGATTGCTCTGAAAGTTTTATTATTATTATTATATTAAATTCTTAGTTTTACAAAACAAAGGTGTCAATGTTAACATTTATTAAGTTGCTTTATATACTATTTTATATATATTTTGATAAAAAAATTTGGAATAACATTTAAGATATTTGAATCATGGTTGAAAGTGCTAGTATTTTTGATGTACATAAAGCAATGTAAACATGATATCATGTGTATAAAAATCATTTAACAAAACTTAATTTATTACATGATATTTTATAATACAACCAGAAATTACTTCACTTGATCATCTTTTTTATTTCTATTTTAAATGTGATATATATGTGTATATAACAGTTCCTAAATTGATGAAATACAATTATAAATAGATACAAAAAACAGGTCTAGGGTTAAGACTTGGTCAAGTATGGTTCAGGCTAGGTCGAGTATGGTTCAGACTAGGTCGAGCACGGTTCAGACTTGGTCGAGAATGGTTAAGACTATGTCGAGTATGGTTCAGACTCGTATAAAATGATTAAGTACTGGAAGTGAGCTTAAGCTGGCCCTTAAACAATTACGTATACTTGTCCAGCGAAAGTTTGGTAATGAGACTACTGCTTCAAGAAGAAATATTCAACATGAAACAGAGGGAAGCTACCAATCAACAAACTAAATATAATGTTATAGACATGGAAAAATTCTTCATAATGATCTAGGATTTCAGATTTCCCTGAATCCGTCAATAATGATTATTTTGGAAAAAGTGTCTCTATACTGTTTTCTAAAGAGATCATAAATATTTTTTAATCTAGTTTTCAAATAGGTATTTTGTCATCGGAACAGGTTAAAAATCATCAAAATTAAATTTATTGATTTGTGTGTGTTTTTTTTAAATTTTATTTTACTGTTTATCTTTTCGGCACTAACGAAATTGTCTTCGTAAATCTTATCTTGTTTTTATGTCTACTTAATTAAGTCAATCTACAACTTTCAAAACAGAATTATAACCTTCCATTAAAAATAAATTTAAAAAGTAGTTATAGACTGACAATAGTTGTGATTGTATAAATGGGGCAATTCTGCATACATTTGCATAGATACGACTAGGTTATTGACTGAGAGTTTTGGATGGGTTACAGTTAATTGGGAATACATAAAACCAATAAAAGAATGACCCAAAATACAGTGTCGGACCTCCCCTCCCTCCCTAACTCAGATACGTAGATTTTATATGCCTGACTCAATTCATAAACATTGAGTTAAGATGTTTGTTTTTTTTTTTTCTATAAGTTACTAATTTGTTGATTTGTTTCAGTTAAGTTGTTCGTAGAACCTTTATTGTCGAGAGCCTTTAAAGTTATCTCAAGATTTTCTTTTCACTTTTATTATAGTTTTTGTTTGTAAGGAAGCAATCGCATTATTGTGTGTATGATACCATATCTCATTCTATGATAATAAATATAATTGACACAATTTTGAAATTTTCAATATAAAAGAAGGAAAGCGAACTAGTCATACTAAACACTACAAACCAGTAAAAGTCTGAAATGGCCTATATCTGTACTCGACTGTACTGATTTTTACTCGACCAGTCTAAATTGGTCTGAATATTCCTTAATATTACTCGACTGTAGGACAGAAAGTCACAGGACAAAAGTCACAGACAAAATGTCACGGACAAAAAGTCACAGGACAAAAAGTCACAATTAAGTTTTTAGAATATTTTTTTTTAACAAGAAAACAAAAACACTAATTTTAAAAATAATATTTTTGTTTTTTCTTGAACTATTATATATAAAGCAACTTTGTAATTAAAATTTACTTAATAAATATCAATAATGATCAAATAATTGTTATGAAAACAAAATGTCAAAGTGGCTTGGTACTTAAATGGCTTCATGGTGCCAAGAAATATATCCTTTGCATGATTAAAATTTAATAAATTTTCATTTATCAAGACTTATAAACAATTACCTAAACTTAAAAATGAATAGATGTAATAAAAAGAAAATATTTCAAGAGCTTTCTCTCATATATTCAAACAATTGTTAACAAATTATTTGTGACTTTTTGTCCTGTGACTTTTTGTCCTATCAAATTTGTGACTTTATGTCTTGTGACTTTTTGTCCTGTGACTTTTTTGTCCGTTTACCTATTACTCGACCCAGTCTCAACCATACTCGACTGTACTGATTTGTACTTGACGGGCCTTATCTTTGCTATTGAAAATAGTCTGAACTATTACTCGACCAGTCTGAAACAGTCTTAACCCATTCTCGACCTGTACTCGATCAATACTTGACCAGCTCTCGAACTATTTTTTCAGTCTGAACCTTACTCGTACAAAGGTCTGAACAATACTCGACCAGTTGGAACCATACTCGACCAAATAACCTCTACTTTTTATAATTTTAATTGTTAAAATAACTTTCTTTTTAACTGACACAACAACAGCCACAATAAAATAAAGATATATATAAAAACAGATTTTTACATCCTTACATGATTCTCAGATTTATCAAATCGAGATAGTTAAATTATCTAATTTTAAAGTCTGAGTCTTGTTAAATAAGAAGACTTTTTTTTAACCTGAAAACCACACCTATACTGTGGGAAAAAACCTTATTAAGGTGTTTTTTGTTTGGCATGTGTTTTTTTTTAAATAAAACTTCATTTTCTAAATTCCTAAATAAAAACTACATAGGTTTCATGGTTACATACAATAGTTATATAACTATCTTTTAATGAGGTAACAACAGCCAACAAAATCACTGACATTGTTTAACCTTATATCAGAAATATATCTATTTTATTATAATTTCGGATATATATATATTTCAAAAGGGATAAAAATTAAAGAAATGAATAAAATTTTCTTCTGATTAGGGTAAACTATAAAGTAATACATTCTGCTTGGGGCACACTGATTAAAAAGATCACACCTGGTCAGAGAGTGATAAATTTTAAATAACATCAATTGAAAATTACAACATTCTGTAAAACTTAAATCACAAGGCCTTTTGAATTCACTAGATAAGTAATACACGAGTTTAAGAAAATAGGGTTTTCTTTTACCTGTAAAACACACCTGTACTAAGGTAATGAAAACTTATAAATTATTTAATTAAAATAATTTTTTTTAAAACGCTATCAAGGATTGCTCTGAAAGTTTTATTATTATTATTATATTAAATTCTTAGTTTTACAAAACAAAGGTGTCAATGTTAACATTTATTAAGTTGCTTTATATACTATTTTATATATATTTTGATAAAAAAATTTGGAATAACATTTAAGATATTTGAATCATGGTTGAAAGTGCTAGTATTTTTGATGTACATAAAGCAATGTAAACATGATATCATGTGTATAAAAATCATTTAACAAAACTTAATTTATTACATGATATTTTTATAATACAACCAGAAATTACTTCACTTGATCATCTTTTTTATTTCTATTTTAAATGTGATATATATGTGTATGTATAACAGTTCCTAAATTGATGAAATACAATTATAAATAGATACAAAAAAACAGGTCTAGGGTTAAGACTTGGTCAAGTATGGTTCAGGCTAGGTCGAGTATGGTTCAGACTAGGTCGAGCACGGTTCAGACTTGGTCGAGAATGGTTAAGACTATGTCGAGTATGGTTCAGACCCGTATAAAATGATTAAGTACTGGTCGAGTAAAGGTCGAGTACAAGTTCAGACTGTTAAGTATGGTTCAGACTACAGTCGAGTAATATCAAGTAAATTTCAGACCAATTCAGACTGGTCGAGCAAAAATCAGTACAGTCGAGTACAAATATATACGCCATTTCAGACTTTTACTGGTTTGTAGTGAAATGAATGAATATATTTTTAAAGTAAATCCAAACGTAGCGTTTAGTACGGATTGGAACAAGTTGATTCGTATTTCATAGAGCATATAGGGTTGGGTTTTCCTTTTAGTTAGTCTCAGAAAGTGAACAAAAATATCCAGTGGGAGAAAAGGGGGGATATTAATAATAACTAGTCGGGGAAAAAACAGACAACACATTGGTCAAAACAAAAGGCAAAACAAACAAAAAGCAGTCCACAATACACTAAAGATTGACAAGCTGTAAACGAACGAAAAAACCGAGAATGAACGAGAATGTTTCCAAATGAGGAAAAGAGGACCTAAAGTGTTGCCTGTGAATAAATGATATATAGCCGTGGTCATCCTTGACATAGATATTCTGTAATTATCAACAGTCATGATGGCTTCCGTGAAACTTTCAAAGAGATGTCGCCGACTAAACAGTTGAGAAACTATCTATAAATAAAATCTATTTATATTGTGCAATTAGTTGAGAAAAACAGACTTATCAAAGATACCAAGCTTAAATTGGGTATGCCAGATGCGCGTTTAATATACTCAAGACTCGAATCAAAATACATGTAGTTTGAATTATAAGTCAAATACGAATTTTATGAACTTTAAAAATCGAAAATTCCCCGAAAAGTTGTCGCAAATAGTTAAAATATATAGAATTAACCAATTATATATGGATCTATTAACTTCGCATGTACACTTATATATCTGCCCGGTTTAACTGTCCGATATTCTAATGGATGCTATTTGATGTATATATATTGTTTTTTTTACGTCCAGTGGCAAATATAACATGCATATCAGGACAATAACATATTAATGCAATATGAATATGAACCCTTCTTTATACTAGACCAATTTTGTAAAGTGGTAAATCACAATGAAACAGTCCGCAGGAAGACAAATCACCATACTACGACTCATTATTTTGACGCAGAGCCGATCATCCTAAATGCCGCGTGCTAAGCGGTGAAGCAGCAAATACTTATTTGCAAGTCTTAGCCGGGGTTTGAACCCGAGACCTTCCGAACAAGGCAAGTACGTTACCACATACTCACCATTGGTGCTTTTTGGAGTATCAGCAAAGAAAAACAACACAAGATTATTAAAAAAATATAACAATAACTTAACAAATAACAACAAAATAAATTTCTAGGCTTTCACATAATTCTCAAAGCATGCTGTCTTGCAAAGTTTCCTGCAGTTTAGTCGATTTCCTATCCATTTTGTCGTATTAGATTTCTTTACATTCACATGATTTGCACCCCATTTTGTCTCGTTTGTATCCCATAAAGCCACAGTTCTCTTTGCATATCTTGTATGGACATAAAACAACAGCGACTAAGTGTGGAATATCTGAAAATAAAAATATATGCTTACTATTCAGATTTTAAATAACAACAATATCACTTGTATAACTCTTGTTCATTATTTCAGTATTTCCGAAATCGGATATAATTGGGTTTTTTGGATAAAAATGTCACGCGCTGGCATGACGTCTATTCATATCGTCTCAGTTTCAGTAAATTGATTTCGTAAGAGAAAATTATTATTCCAATATCTCCATCTGTTTACGGTCTAATTACAATGAACGGATAAATGTGTCTACTTCACACGCGCGACACACCCTTTCACGAGACATCATCTTAGGGTATCAGATTTTTTCTTAAATTCCTGATGTTATTTAAAAGCAAAATTACATTGAACGGATTCATATAACACGCACCGCCATTTCATTTTGAGGTGTCATCAAATGGTTTCCGACACTCTACATCTGGATCCGTCTCATATCTGATAATATATACGTAACATCCGTTCACTTTATATATATATACACATATGGAATATCTGTTTCACAGATGACGACGGTTATGTTCCAATAATCGTAACCACAATCCCGTCCTCCTTTCCACCAAATGTGACCTATAGAATCACCGGGTTTGACTTACACGAGCAACACGACGGGTACAACGTGTGGAGCAGGATTTGCTTACCCTTACAGAGGTTCGATGGGGTGTGTCGCTCGTCTTTAGTTTTCTATGTTGTGTATTGTATACTGTTGTTTGTCTTTTAGTCTTTTTTCTTTTTTTATGCCCCACCTACGATAGTAGAGGGGCATTATGTTTTTCGGTTTGTGCGTCCGTCCGTTCGTTCGTTCGTTCGTCCGTCTGTCCCGCTTCAGGTTAAAGTTTTTGGTCATGATAGTTTTTGATGAAGTTGAACGTTGAAGTCCAATCAACTTGAAACTTAGTACACATGTTTCCTATTATATGATCTTTCTAATTTTAATGCCAAATTAGAGTTTTGACCCCAATTTCACGGTCCACTGAACATAGAAAATGATAGTGAGTGTGGGGCATCCGTGTACTATGGACACATTCTTGTTTTTGCCATGGCGTTGTCAGTTTATTTTCGACTTATGAGATTGAATGTCCCTTTGGTATCTTTCGCCTCTCTTTTATTAAGTATTTAGGCTTTGTCAAATTGTGTTTCAATGGTATCAGAATTTGTCATTCCTGGCCTGACAAGAGAAGGTCTGGTTGGGGTTTACAGAATAGAGAATAATGTGTAAAAATCTAAGGATAGATAAAAATAGGCCCAAAAGATTAAATAATACTCTAAGAAGGCCAAATAGTTTTGACTATTTCAAAAACACGCAACACTCTTTAAATATTGATTTGAAAGATATCGTCCAATGATGTCAAGAAAAAAACAATGCCTCTATTCTATATAGATTTTGACTGAATCGCATTCAAGATTGATTGATTGATTGATTATTGGCTATATCGTGTGGCGGTCAGCTTTTTTTATTAGTGGAGGAAGCCGGAGTGCCCTGAGTTAACCACAGACCACCGACAGAAAAATTGACATTCATAGTCAATTAAGATTTGCGTGACAGTCGAACGCACCTGCCACGTGCTTCGAACTTACAAACTCGGTGTTGACGGGCGATGAATTACTTAGATCACTAGGCCATCAAGATCCCAATAGAAGATTCAAGACTTTATTGACTAATCAGAGACCTTCAAGGGACGTATACTCAAAATAGAACAACAAACATACAACACGAATTGTATTCAGTAGTGGGGAGTCGACTGATCCAAACATACATTTGTAAAAAATATATGTTACATTTATAAGCAAGAAAAAAAGTGTACTTATTATTAAGCTGCCGTAAGTATACGTGATTTAATACAATTAATTAAAGATGGATTAGGAAGAGGTAAGTTCACTTTTCGCTGCATTTGTTTTACTCGTTCGGTCAATATATGAAAGTTGGTGAAATCTGACTATAAAAATGTCTAAATCTGCTTTATTTCGGCCCGATGAGTTAAACTCCTTTCAACAGAATTTTATAGTTTGTTCTTATGTTGCACTGTTACACCACTGTCCCAGGTTAGGGGAGGGTTGGTGCGCCTTCAAACTAGTTTGACCCCACCACATTCTGTATGTGCCTGTCCCAAGTCAGGAGCCTGTAAGTCAGTGGTTGTCGTTTGTTGCGGCATATCTATTTGTTTTTCATTCATTATTTTGTACATAAATCAGTTTTCTCGTTTGAATTGTTTGTCGTTTGTCATTTCTGGTCCTTTTATAGCTGACTATGCGGTATGGGTTTTACTCATTGTTCAAGGCCGTACGGTTACCTATAGTTGTTAATTTCTGTGTCATTTGGTCTCTTGTTGAGAGTTGTCTCATTAGCAATCATACCACATCTACTTATTTTTATATAAACAATACATTAAAAGTATCTTTTCTCAATTTTTATAAATACTCGTGAAATTAAAATGTCGTTTGAATATGCTATTGCAGACATTTCTTTTATTGTTGAAATATTTGTTTTTGAAAGCATTTTTTTTTTTTAAATAATTGCTATTGAAGACCTATATTTAACCTAATTGCTACGAAATTTTTTTTTTTTTTGAAATACAGGTAATTGTCTATTGTATAGATGTTTCTTTTGAAATACAGGTAAGTGCTATTGTATAGATGTTTCTTTTGAAATACAGGTAAGTGCTATTGAAGATATGTATGTTCATGAATATTTGAACCGTACGCATATGGTCCGGGTAATTAACAAGAATATAGTTAGTGTTGAAAACAAACTTTGTCATCAATATTCATCGACAAGACTTCCCTTTGAACCAATGTCTATATATGCTTATTTCGTCAACAAGAAATTTTTCTTATGCTTTTTCGAAAAGACCTACGTTTGGTATAAATACTCATGTGATGATTTTGTATCATAGGTTCAATAGTTTACCTTATTTACTGTTTGGCAGAAGCCTCATTTTATACATTTGTATAATACTTTAATAAACATAGAAAAGAGTAAGATGTTTCGCGGGTAAACTTTGGGTCAGGTCAAATGTAAAGGGGTGTTCCTAATGAAACTCAGATACTGGTAAGGAGGCACTTTGGTAGAACACCCCTCCTTCAAGAATGGTACAGTTTCCATCGGGGTATATAAGCAGGAGAGATTCCTTGTTCAGGGTCGATTGTCATAAGTCTACGGAGACATAAGACCAAGGTACGGTACGTTGATATTCGAGATCGCTGTCTCGTATATATTAGATACATTAGATATTATTACTAAGTGTAATAAAGAACAGGTTGGTGCCTGTTAGAAATACGGACTTGTACGTTTACAAGCTGAACCGTATTGTTGTACTGTATAGGACAAGTGTGAGTCTGTGTGACCAACTTGTAAGGTACATAATAGTACCAATAGAACAAAGACAAGTGTGAGTCTGTGTGACCAACTTGTAAAGTACATAATTGTACCAAGAGAACAAAGACAAGTGTGAGTCTGTGTGACCAACTTGTAAGGTACATAATAGTACCAAGAGAACAAGGACAAGTGTGTAAACTTGTAGGGTACATAATTGTACCAGGAGGACAAGTTTGTTCCTGACCCAGGACAAATTTGTAAGAGTACAAATTTGTACCAGTTGTATATATTTTAAGTAGAATAGTTTATTAGAGAACGCAAATAGCAGTTGTATATATTTTAGTTCATTGATGTCACTTTATGAATAAAGTTTGTGTTATATATTTTGTAAACAGAACATTTTGGATTCCAGTATCAAACTGGTAACGAACTCATTCTGAAATAGAAATAGACACGCTTACCCTGTGTACACGTTACACTCACATGATTCGGTCCGTTGATAACCATACGAGTACACACATATGGTCATGACCATACGCGTTTGGTCCAAATTCTGATATAGTTCGTAACATATATTTATTTTTATAAATTTACATTTTGGTATACTCAATTGAATTGTACTTTGTATCTAAAAGTACATGCGCTAGAGGCATTGACCCCGATGGACTATCTATAAGCAATTTCGAGAAACAGGTCACAGATGCGGATCGAAGATTTTGAAAATGGGCGGGGCCCCAAACTAGGCAACGTTTGGAGTGGAACATGTAAAAAGTCTATGCATTATAACCATATATGTAGCTCTAAAAGGGGGTTCGAGCACTCTGGCCCTTCTAAATCCGCCTCTGGGTCACACTTCTTTACTTACGTTTGACAGGTTCGCACTGGCAAGACTGACACTGCTTAGGTAGATTACTTATATCGTTGCTACACACTATTGAACATGGCGGACATCTAAGGCGAACTGGAGCTAAAATTGAAAAAAATATGTGTATTTAAAAAAAAAGGAAAATATACGTTATGTATATACAAAGGGACTACGTTAGGCCCAAAGAACTTGACATGCACGAATATAAGATATTGCTACATCTAAAGCTGCGATAGTGGTGAAGCTGAAATCGTCCCTTCGTAAATTTTATGGACGCCATCACGAGTTGGTTGACCGTTATGGAATATCCGTTCCAATTGTCGTAACTACAATCTTGTCCCCCTTTTCCCCGAATGCGACCTACCGAATTAGACATCACTGAGTTTGTACTAACATGAGTAACACGACGGGTGCCACATGTGGAGCAGGATCTACTTACCCTTCCGGAGCACCTGAGATCACCCCAAATTATTGAAGGGGTTCATGTTGCTCAGTCTTTGGTTTTTCTATGTTGTGTTTTGTGTACTGTTGTTTGTCTGTTTGTCTTTTTCTTTTTTAGCCATCGCGTTGTCAGTTTACTTTCGACTTATGAGTTTGAATGTCCCTTGGTACTCTTCGCCCCTCTTTTGAAGAAGAATGTTATATGTTGCTGCCTGTAATTTTTAAATTGTAAAGACTATAAATTATGAGGGGGTGTAGGAGGGGTCCTGGTCCCGAAATCCCGGGCTTAAAAACATGAAATCCCGAGGTCCCGAATTTAAAGAAATTCAAATCCTGACATCCCGAAATTCGAAAAAAGGAATCCCGGATCCCGAAAGTATCAATCCCGAAATCCCGAACTTGAAAACACCGGATCCCGAAGTCCCGATAAAGGTCCTACCCTCCCCCTTTCAATTATAATGACTCCAGTATTTTCTTTTATTAAAATTGTAATGGTGAACTACTTTTACATATAACGTACGGATATCGCGGGAAAATGTAGTCGTACAGTCGGTTAACACATATCAGATAATACACGCAAAACATTCACGTTTTCTTATCTGATTCACGATTTCCTTGATAAAGGGTTATGGTTACAAGGAAGCTATCGCATTGAGGATTCCAAGTGATAAAGTTGAAGTCATCCTTACTAAAGTTTTACGTACGCCATTATGGAATATATGTGCTCCTTGGTATTTTTTCCCTCTTTTTTTACGAATAAAACAAAATAATTTTCTATAATACATATAAATTGATATCGTACAAGACATAAACAAAAGCACTCATAGAAAACTTTAATTTTCTTTAGGAAGAATAAGGCATAAGTAGTTTCCAGTCTCTAACGGGAATACTGTAGTCAAAATTAAAATAATGATAACCGTCAAACGTCAATAACTATTTAATGTGATGTTGTACTGTGAACAAATTATGCAAACTCTTGCAATATATTATTATTTAGGGTGCCCCGTGCTTAGAGATTGGCTTTCTACATGTTGCAGAACCTTTGCAATTTTTAGGATGACCAAAAAGGCCTTATTTTGGTTCTTTTTCATCGGCAGTCAAAATTTCCCTCGTACTTGGTCAGTCAATGTTTTATCTGATTTGTCTATCACGAAGTATTTTTACTTAATGAGGACTGAGCTATGTGAACGTCAGAACGGCAGTCAATTGCCTGTTCAATAAATTGATCAAAAGTACTAGAAGTGTGATTATGAGGAAGTGTTATTGTGTGACATGCTACTGTTTGATGCAGATATAAACCTAATAATGGAAAGTTTATTATCATATTACTCATAGAAAAATCGGCACAGGTGTTTTATATGTTGAAAAACATGGCCTTGATGCGGATTGTTAGAGTGCAATGATTTTTTTTCTTTCAAACGATGACTAAAGTTTGAAATGCTGCTATATCTATTGCTAACAGAGAACTGTCAAGTCACACATGGCTGAATCATATATTGACCTGGCACATACATAAAATCTATGCTAATGAACGTTATTAATAAATGCAAGAATCTATTGGTGACACCAACAATCAGGAAAACTTATGATTGATGTCCGGTATTGATTGACTGATTGTGACGTCATCAATATTTTCGTTCGATTCATATCTAGTGTACGTCAGGTCAACCAAATCATAGCTTTCTCATTAACGTCAGTTTTTTATGTTGCTCTAATTTCACCGCAGATTATTCACCAAATTTTCCAATAATTAGTCAGTGTAAAACATAAAAAAATGTCAATACAAAAAGTATCATTAAATGACTAAATTCATCTTTAAATTATGCCTAATTAGTTTTAAAAAATAACATCTAAATTTAAACAAAATTAATATAAATAGATGAAAATGTCTTTCAAATATATAATGTTATGCTTAATCAATAAAAAAAAATCCATTGAGAAGGATAACAATGAAAACCGCAATAATTAAGAAAACAGATGAGTAGACATTGCAATGATACTTTTTCTTTCTTTCAATAAAGCATTGAAACCGGCTAAACTGTCAACATGATGTCATCATCTTCATTGCAATAAATATAAACTAAAAGATGTTGCAAGGATTCCATATATATTATATAAATCTATCATTTAAAATTTTGTCTTCGAATTATTTTTTTTTTAATTTTTAGGAACTATTTTTAAAGTCCCGACTACACAACCGTCATTTGATAATAGAAAAGGGAAAACTTGTTGAAATTTCAAGAGAGTAATGGCCATGGCAACGTATAAAAGATTATTGACGAAGACGCGCATTTTCTTTTAGATTGTGAGATAAAATCTCATTTGTGGCCCTCGTTCCACTAGGTGTTTAATTAAAAAAGTCCAGATATTTATCAGGGTCTAAATGGATAGAGAATAATGGCTGCTAAATTAAAAAGAATAAAGTTTAATGGGCAAAATGAATAAAGAATAGAGCAGAATGTTCTAAAAAATTAAAGAATGAAACGGAGGACCCCTATTACAATGATTACAGACCTTCATATATCAAAGTATAACGTACAAACTTTATTGCATTCAATTCCGGATTCACCTTCACACAGAGCCAAAGGAAAAAATTGGCCAACAGTGGTGGATCCAGGTTTTACAAAAAGGGAAGGGACCGGAGAGACCAATCGAGGATTAAGAGGAGAGGGAGTGAATGTCAAAGGGTGTGGATGGGGGTTTACAAAATAGAGAAAAATGGACAAAAAAATAAAGAATAGAGAATAACGAGGTGCTAAAGTATAAAGAATAAAGGATAATGGGCAAAAAGTATAAAGAATAGAGAAAAATGGCCCAAAACATTAAAGAATACAGAAATGAAGGACCCCATCAAGACCCTCATATAAGAATAAGGCACTAAAAAAAATTGTCGGCCATAAAGATCCCCCTACATTCGCTCCTGGTCAATGTTTGATGACTACATGAGGGGCATATAACCGATATGGAGCACCTTAGGTTAACTTTTCCTGGGGTAGTGTTACCCTACGCTTTGTAAAATCTATGGAATATGCGACAGTTGATAGATACATTTTTTTCTTTTCTAAATGAGCAATAATTCTTAAAAACTGTAAAGTAAATTTCTTGACACATTAAACATGAAGACTAAGAGAAACAGCGAAATTTACCTGGTGTAGGTAATCATTTTTTAATTATGCATTCTATTTTTGACTGAAGCGTTTTTCATAATCCCTGAAAAGTCCCTGCAATCGCGTTATTACATGTAGGTAGTTCATTGACTTATCTTAAAAAATAATATAGAGAACACGAGTTGTTTAAAAAAAATAGTACAGTGTATTTCTATGGTGGCTAACCACCTTGGTCTTTACATATTATAACATGTGTGATTTATTAATCTGAATATATTGGCCAGCGCATACTGGCACGGTCACTGGAACGTATACTAACGATGTCACATTAAACATTTACATAAAAATTGGTTAACCTCTGGTATGATTCGTACATTTGTGGTGTCTAAGATTCAAAGTAAATCAAGGTACGAAAAATAATTGGCAGCCTGAAACGGTCAATCAATAAACTTGACGTAAGGCGGCATATAGGTTTCATTCATTCACAAGGCCTACTATGCTATACCGACGTTGAATAAATAACAACTTTATACAAGCACAAAAATGTTATCAGATCACGCGCTTATAGTCCCTCACCCAAAAGACAATGTGGAAATCTGTTTTAGAATATACTGTACTAAACCCATGTTTCGCCCGTTCTATTAATCGCCTGTGGCGCGTTCTCCTAGAATGCGGGAGGTCCGGTTAAACCTGATAGTTGTTGTCTCTTCGTCTCAGTGTCACGCGGCTTTTAGGAGTAGGAGCAGGAGCAAATATTGGTAGATTTGGAGTCAGAATAATGTGTCTTGCGTTTTGGAACATGTCATCTCCGTTAGTAAGCACGTTAAAATCCAACTCGTCGCGTAGGTCTAGTATAAAACCGGGTTCATCATCTTAAATTACATAAACATGTTATCGTCCTGAATATAATTTAAGGATGGCTAGCAGGATGTTAGACATCAAATCAATTGATCAATACTTAAATCAATCAACCTACTAATTTGACAGATTGTGCGTGGGTGCAAAAGGCTTGTTCGTCGCTGAAAAACATGTATCTGCTGACCACTTGATGTCTATATTTTTATAGAACTTGTCAGTGTTGCTGGGTTTGTTGTTAAATCGAAGGTTGACCTTCATCTCACATCTTATTTTAAGTATAAAGCTATTTTTGAAAGAAGCATTTGATCCCTGTACAATCTTTGTTGCACATCGCCATTGCCGATTGAACAGTGATCCAGGACCCCAGCTATGTTTGAAAGCCAAAACATACATGCATATATTTTAACATACAGCAGTACCGTAGGCCTCAATTAACTTGTCCTAGCCAATATACATTTAAGGGATATAGTGTGTTTGTTCTGAGACTCACGTGCAGATGGCTAATTTTCAAATTTTTCAACTTTACTAAGCTGTAATACATGACCCCCCCCACCTACCTTTTCAGAAAATATGACAATAATCTACATAGCTATATAGATGCTTTGACGAATTATATAGGGTTTGGGGAATCCGAAAACAATACGGCGGGTACTTGTTTAGAGCATTTTTTCACGTGGTCATGTGTCACTTATCTGCTGCGTTCGAAATTCGGACCTTTGAATCTTATAGTGATCTATGGCCTCATTTGATGAAAAGAAAGATTTCCATATATTTGAAAATGCAGCTTTCGTTTGCAATTAATAAGAGCTATCTACGTCATATGAATTTTCATCAGAGCTATACTGTTTATCTCAACAGTTCCCTTGCATTATAATGTAGCCTATTCCTCTACTTGGAGATCGGAAATTCCGAGACAAATATTTTATAGCGTTTCATCTCCATTTTATTCATATAGTTTCGCTCTTTTAAAATTGTTATCCAAATTATCTTAGTATTACTGTGATGAAGTTGTGTGCATTATCTGAACCCAATTTTTAAGAAATAATGAATTGCAGAATTGGGAAATATTACAAAACTCCAAGAACAATGATTTTTCTCAAATAGAAACATAGGACAGAATTTCTAAAAATGGTGTCTCGCCAAACATAACATCTCTTACAGAAATGTTAATGCTACAACTACCCTCTTGAATAAACAGTAGTTTCTTTTTTTTTGGGTATAATATTAATATTTAAGGGGGGTTCAGGACGTTGGTGTTATGAAAGAATGATCTTGAGATATATAGGCGTTTTTATGTTACCCTCTGATGCGTCTTACGTCACTGTCGTCTGGCCGACTTGCTGTAGAAGGTAACAGGCCAGCCTCATATTATCATACATGTCAAACATGATGTAACTTAGGCGGTGTTCTCACTGAGGCTTTAACAAGTTTTAAACAAGTTTAATTGAATTCAGTTTGAACATAAATTATAAAGTAATACTGGGTTAATTTTGAAAACACTTCAAGTTATTAAGTGAGTTTTGAATAAAGAATTGAATGCATATCAAACAATTGATTAGTTTTTATTTCAAAGATGTAAACAATAAAACTGGTGTATACTTAAAACGTGTTTCACATGGGCAATGTGAACACGGTTTAATATTTGTCCATTGTATTTGTTCAAAAACGGACATTTTGAAATTTTGTACATGTATAGTGCATTTAGTTTTGTTAATTTTGAAAGAATATTTTCATGCATATGAACATTTATACAACAATTTACCCCAAACTCAATGAAACCAAATAAACAATGATCCCTCTTTATCCCTTCATAAGGCTTTTTTGTAAATATTAAAATGCATCACAAGTATGCATGTAGATAATAACAACCTACCTTGATATGAATTATGAAATATGATAACAATAATTAAAACAAAGAAAATTTTCTCCATGAGCTCATTTTGTTCCTGTGACAAGATTTGTGTATTTCGGACGTATAAAGATCACTATATGTAGTAGCGAGGGGTCGTATCACTCAGAGATGTACTACCTAATTTAAATAAATTGGTATAGTACTATAAACGTCTTTATTTATATCACCAAGGATTGGTGGATATGTGACATAGATCCTATCATCGCAGATTTAATTTTACTTACATATTGAAATTTTACGTTGATTTTTCTGATTAGTCATGTTATATTTTGATGATCAAAGGTCGTGGTATAGATTTGTGATTGGTACAATACCGGTATCTATATAATTTTCACATTAGATAAATCGCTGAGTGCGGTTTAACTTGACTTCGACATTTTTGTTTGTCGTACGGAACTTTTGTTTACAATTTATTGACATAGAGATCATCTTATTTAATGTGTTAAGCCAATCGTCACATACACTGGATATACAGATAATATAAGGTTTAAAAGCCGAAAGACATTCGAAAATATATAAAAGAAATCGTTCGATTTAAAATTTGTTCAAAGGAAAAAAAATATTTCATTTTTAATAATATATCATGGAGAACAGGTACGATTTGACCCCTTTTTCAAATATGGTTTAAAAAAATCTGTCAATTTTATCATATTTTCGGTGCATAATGAATATCTCATAACGATAGATATTTCAACAAACATGACTGACGCATATGCTATCCTGAAAAACAAAATCTAGTATTACCTCGATCTTTCTCTTACGTAATATTTAGTGGGTCATTTTAGAGAAGCATTTATCTACCTCGACAAGTCATTTTTATTAAACAAAATACTTTGTCACTAAACATTAATTATGAACAAAACATGTTATTAAGTTGGAGAATGAAAAATGTACTGACAATAAAAAAGGGGGACAATCCGATCTACCTGTGGCTTGGAGAACGACAAAGAAATGAAACGATATACTAGTACTAGTGAAAATGAACTCAACTATTTATTATTTTTTTTAAAGCGTGCGTGTACACGGTGTAGAATGGTAACGGACTTATCGGGTTTTTGTCGGCGTTTCCGCACTAATCGGGTTCCGCAACGGATTTATCGCGTTTTGTTTCCAGACAGTGTGACACAAAATGAGCCAAATAGACGAAAAGAAGTCGTTAGTGTTTATGTTTATACGATCACGGAAGGCACCGATGATCTAAGTTTGCAAAATTTTTCATTTTGCTTCGGTACCACTCTTGGCTTTTTCAAAGAGCTCCACACTAAACAGGACAACCGGCCGAACGCAGCTACTAATGGTGTGGTTTCCGTTCAAATACACAGTATATTAGAATGTGGACTTTTTGTGCTCCTTTATTTCATGCAAAATACATATTAGAACCACTTGTGTGCATTCAAAAACAAAAAATATCATATATTAAAGCTTTTTTTCAAAATTGCTTGGCAGCGGACTAATCGGGTTTCCCTAAAATGACGTGTTTTTTTGGCACCGAACTGTTGGGGTTTATTGAGCAAAGGACTTTTTGTGTTTTTATTGTTTTAACAGGGTAAAAAGTGATGTTTTCGTATTTTTTGTTTGTTTGGGAAATGAAAAATAAAAGATTTTAAAAACCCCATTTGACATCTTGTGCTAGAAGATACAAGTCTGGAACTTATCACGGACAAGTGTTTTTTTTCAATCTTGATTTTTACATTATGATAGAAAATAAAGAGGTATTGAGTAAAAGTACACCGGTATGGGGTAATATCATATGCAATGCCAAACAAAACACAAATGGTCAAGGAATAAGGCTTTTATTTCTGCTCTTTCCCAGATTAACATGTGCAGGTCTATTGATGGATGTTTCGAAAAGACACATTCATTCCGGCGTAATAGAAAAGACAGGTTAATAGTAATGTCTCTCGTTTAAATGCAAGGCCAAGGACAAGGATGTTAAAAAACAATCAGCAACATTCAATTCAATTTTAGCCTATTTTACGTTACATGATTTATATATATCTAAATATATATATTCATACCAAGTCTTCTTTCGACATATTCATAATGATGCATGTATGAGTGAAGCTTTATGTTTCAGTCATGATAAACAATTGTTGATGGAGCCGGTGAATAACTGTGACAACCTAAATTATGAACCCATTTAGTCTTAGATGCATGATTGTTTTATTAGTTGTTAGTGGCTTTGAACTAGTTGTCAGTTAACTGCGAGTACTCGCAGATCTGTTCCTAGTGTCTTTTTGTTGTTGGGATGTACAAGTACCCGGTCACGTCCACTTGTATTTTTGTCCATCTGATGAGTTAAGCCTTTTTCAACTGATTTTTATAGTTCGTTCTTATATTGGACTGTTCTACCACTGTCCCAGGTTAGGGGGAGGGTTGGGATCCCGCTAACCGTGATGTTTAACCCCGCTACATTATGTATGTATGTGCCTGCCCCAAGTCAGGAGCCTGTAATTCAGTGGTTGTCGTTTGTTTATGTGTTACATATTTGATTTTCGTTCATTTTTTTATATAAATAAGGTCGTTAGTTTTCTCGTTTGAATTGTTTTACATTGTCATTTCGGGGCCTTTTATAGCTGACTATGCTCATTGTTGAAGGCCGTACCATAATTATGACGTCTTGAAAGGCTATTTATTATATTTGTTTCTTTCTTTGACGCCTTACATCGTCGCAGAAGGGCGTCAAGGCAAAAATTTAGAATTGCCTTCCCAGACGTCATAATTATATGGACTAGAAACCTTAAATTCCTGCTATGAGGACGAGATACTGATAGAATCCCACACATTTGTTTGTGGATTAATAAAATATATCATTGCGTGATGTGTGATTAATGTATAAAGTAAGAGGTGATTAACCCAGGCGGAGTAAACATATAGACTGACTGAGAAGATAGGAGTCTCCATATTCATTTGCGCACAAAAAGTCCGGTGCTAATAACACAAAAAGTCCGGTGCCACTAATTTTTCAAATTAACCATCATTTAAGACCTTAATAGTGCATGAAACAGTTCCGAAAGGGAAAATGTCTACATTTAATGAATAATAACCAAAAATTTACTTGGAAAAGAAAACAGCATGCTTAAAACACGCTTCAATTAGACATCTTTCCATGAAAAATGTTTGTTTTCAAGTTCGGGTACCACGTTGGTGGAAACAATTTGAAATAAATCGTAGCTTCCCATGAATATATGATTAGCTAGCCAGCAAAATAAATAATTTCCCCATTCCGTGACATCAAGCTTATTTGGAAATATCAATTCTGTTTTAATACAAGTTGAAAGAAATAACCACTTACGCCAAATGTTGTCATCTGAAAACGCGATAAGTCCGTTGCCGAACCCGATTAGTGCGGAAACGCCGAAAAAAACCCGATAAGTCCGTTACCATTCTACACCGTGTACACGCACGCTTTAAAAAAAATAATAAATAGTTGAGTTCATTTTCTGAATCAGCTTCCGTGACCTAATTTTACTTTTTTCTATAAGAAAAAGGTCAAAGTCTTTAAATTGAGTCTAAAGAAATGATTGGATTTAAATTCAGTAATGAAGCACTGTGTGCTATCCATTCAGAATTTTTAAATTTGAGATGATGGATTAATGGATACGTGTTTAATATATAATTGCAATTATTACAGGCGTATCAGGACGAGAACGTGTTTATGTGATATTGATATGAATATGAACCCTGCTTAGTACTAGACCGACACACTAAGCCGGATTTTTAACGTGCTAATTCACAAGGTAATAATCCGCAGGAAAACATGTCAACCCATTCTGGACATTTTATTTTGACTCTGAGCTCTTACTTCTATGATTATGTGCTTAGCGGAGAAGCAGCAAATACAAATTTTCAAAGACTTTAGCCGGGGATCAAACGCATGACCTCCTACACACGAGGCGAGTAGACTACCACGAACTAAGTCGCCAGTTCAATGAAACCACACCAATATTTGTTTTCCTTACAATTGATATTATCTTGATAATATCAACTGTTTTTTTTTTACTGTATACAATTTAAAGGCAGTAGCTAAAAAGAATTGAAATTTGATTGAGATTTTTCAAAGAATTCCCGATCGACTTATTGCTATAGTTTTTATTCTGAAAACAATTCTGAAGGGAGCGACTGCAAAATGATTAGACAAGTGACTCACATCTTTCAAAGAAAGTGAATCTAAAACTTATTATTTTAATTTTTTAACGTGCTTTTTATCATACAAACTAATTATTTAGTGATCGAGTGGGCATTTAATCTTTTCTAAAATATAAATTAATTTGCTTTCACGGAATTAGATATTGAAAGTTATGTTTGTACACAAAAATTGATGAGACAAATTCAGGAAACAAAATTTAAACTTGTTCATGTGCATGAGGGTCTTGATAGATGGTCCTTCAAGTCTGTATTCTTTAATTTTTTAAGCCATTTTCACTATTCTTTATAATTGTTGCCCATTATTCTCTATTCTTTATATTTTAACACCCGATTACTTGTATTCTCATTTCTTTATATGTTTTGGCGCATTTAAATTTTCTGTTCATTTGGTTCATTGTTCTCTACTCTGTAAACCCCATCCAGATTCTCCTATAAGTAAGTTTCATATAAAGTTACGATCAGCTGAATACTTTACGCTAAATATAAAAAAAAAACATATATATTTCATATAAATTATACAAATACCAAACTAGTTGAATGTTGAACTTGTTCTCGTCTGAACTCTGATGAGAAATGATGAGCTACCCGCTGGTCAGAATTACAACACACGGAAACTTGAAGTCGAATTTGCTTTCAGATAAATTGGTTTGCGTTTTCTCTAGAAGTGAGATACATTTAACCTAGTATTAAACAGATGCGGATCAAGTTTTTCGAAAAGGGGGCAATGTAAGGAGTTTGACATGTTTAAGGTCCATGCATTTACCATATATGTAGCTCCATGTGGGAGTCAGGCCTGGACATTAAAAAAAATAATATCAATGGGCATATTAACCTCAACAGGAATTTGCATTCTTCTAGTTTTGGGGGCTATCGGATACTATATATATATATATATATATATATATATATATATATAGGGGGAGATGGGACTATTTCATTGATATGCCTTAATAGTTTAGCAGAGTTGATACCCGAAAAATACTACGAGAAATACCTTTCAAAATTCTAGTACTTTTTTAAGAGGCACTTCAACGGAACTTTGAGATATTTGGTTGCCAAAGAAAGACGATAGCTTTTGGAAATACGAAAAAAGTAAGTGGACAGGAATTCCGACAAATGAAACCGTTTAATTTAGTTTAAAATTGAAAATAAAAGATATGACACAAAATCAGTACATTGTACATTTTCGTGGCTATGCTTCATCTCAATGCCAAAACGAGGTCTTTAGCATGGAACAGTCATTCACACTTCGGTGCAAGTCCAAGACGTCCCCTAGCACCGGTTTGAGCGGACAGTCGCACGATCTTAATATAAGATTTGTAAAGATAGATAACCAGAAATTGCAAGTTTTAGCAAACGATTTTATTTTATATGTATCCAAAACATAAATGAGAAAGAATTTCTGAAACAATTATAATAAAAAACAAAACACCTGGCGTAACTAGTTATTTTCTTTAAAGTTCACTTTTATGATTCATCAAATTCCATGATGTTTCATCATTGTTCCGATACTTTGTGATTAAGAAAAATACAGGAGAAAGCGGGCATCATTTCTGTATAGGAGAAGTTAATGGTGACTAGATAATGTAACCGGTAATCCTTAACACCTTTTTGTCAATTCAGTACATGTCCAGGAAAATATCTGTCTTCCCATCTCTAAGCGATATTTTCAGAAAAATTAAGAAAACAAAATAGTGACTGTTATTTTTCAAATTGATATCGTTGTAGTCATTATTGTTATCTAACTTTCGTGACAACAATGACTGCTCCTCTCCTTGCACCTGCGTCTTCTTTTGTAATTAACTTTCGAAGCAGCTACATTCATTGAAAACAATTATCATTCTTGAGGAAATACACATGATTGTCAAACAACTAGAGGAAATACACACGAATATCAAAACCTAAAGCAAAGAAGACAATTCTTATCTCAGCTGTAGTGGCACTCCTCGTGTACAAGAAATTCAAAATTAAGGCACAAATATGAATAAGGCATGATAGTGTCATTTATTGATTTACAATTGTATATGTCATTGATTTCTTTTCAAAAATGTGTTTTGATTTATACAAATTTCTTCAATAAAAAAATTAACTGCAAATGTTCGAAATCCGAACTTTTAATCACAACTGAAATTACGTATTACTAGAATACTGAACTCATAAAATATGATAAAATAATAGGTCACCGAGCTGGTTTTTAAGTTACAGGTTGTGAAAAAATTACACAATTCGTATGGATTATACAGAGAAAAGCATCATAATGTGAATAGGAGGTAAACTAATTGATAGAATTTTGAAATTAAATCTGAGCAGGTAGCTCTTATAAAATACTTTCAGAATATAAAAAAGGAAAAATGGGGTCACCGTACGTTTTTTTCTTGCTATAACATAAAATAAATATAAATTTCCGGAAGATTCCTTTATAAATTATACTTTTTCTGAGTTACCTCCCGTTAATACAAAAAATGGAAATAATCACATAAGCTTGTTTATTTCAATAAAAATTCTTAGCAAAAAATTATATTACTGCATCGAAATTTGCTGAACTTGTTCAAAATCTAGACCAGTTGTGTTTTGCTATTTTACAATCCAAGATAGCGGAAGACACCCATGTCATCTTAATGTTATTTTGATATACTATGGAAGATTAACAACCTATGCATGTGTTGCAAATCATTCCACTTAGATTCAACAAAACAGTTTGCATACTATATCTGGTATTCTTTAAACAAGACTGTACACTTTAGATTTTTACCCTGTTTCTATCAAAACAAATTGCTTTTAAGTTTGAAATATTTTATAGCTAAGAAAAATCTGGATAGGTGGATGGATGGGTGGCTGTTTAACGTCCAGTGGCTATTCAAATTAATAATCAGGACTATAACATGGTAATATGATATGAATATCAACTCTGCTTTGTACAAGAACGACAAGCTAAGCCGGAATTTTAATATACTAGTTCACAAGATAACAACAGTCCGCAGGAAGACATAATTACTTAAAACCTTTACCAAATTTCTTTCCTAATACAAATAATTAGTTTGGAAATTATGGCTGCAGCTGTATAAAATTTATTGTAAACGGATAGCGCATCCTAATTTTTACGTTGATGTTGTTTACGGAGCCCGTAAATTTAAATACGATCTGGGTAAACTTATCGATCCTTTAAATAAACTTATTCTAAAGGTAAACAAATCAACATTGTCGTTAGATCTTTGTTATCAAGGAATTAAAACCCAACTAGATAGTATTGTTATACAGATATGTACATTCACAAACCTACAATCTGTCGATACCTATAGGGCATTAAAAAGGTCATGTTTTTCCCCGATTGTTAATGACGTCTTTACACTACCCAACTAGATAGTATTGTTATAAGTATGTACATTCACAAACCTACAAGGTCATGTTTTGTTTTTCTCTGACTGTTAGTGACGTCTTTACACTAAACTAAATCATTGGAAGTTGCACAAGGTCATGTTTTTTTTTTCTCTGACTGTTAATGACGTCTTTACACTAAACTAAATCATTGGAAGTTGGATGTGTACTGATTGATATTTTAGTATGAGATACATGATTTTCTTATTAGTTGTTATTTTTGAACTAGATTTTAGTAACAACGAATACGCTCAGATCTGTACTTTGTGTCTTGTGTGTTTTGTTGAATTACAAGTAGTTGGTTTTCTTTTGTTGCTTTGTATCAATCTGATGATCTGAAACCCTTTTCAACTGATTTTCATAGTTTGTTCTTAATATGTTGTGCTATTGGTTTTCTTTTGTTGCTTTGTATCAATCTGATGATCTGAAACCCTTTTCAACTGATTTTCATAGTTTGTTCTTAATATGTTGTGCTATTATACACCAGTCTAGCCTAAGTGGGGCCGGGTGGTTGCTAAACTTCAACGTCATTTGATCTCTGGTGGAGAGTTATCTAATTGGCAATCATACCACATCTTCCTAATTTATCATTCCACCGGATACATTATTCTGACTCCGAGCCGACCAGTCTTTGCTCTTACTCCTAAATGCCGAGTGTTTAGCGGAGAAGCAGCAATTTTTAAATCTTTGGTTTGACCCTGCCGGGGTTCGAACCAACGCCCTCCCGCACTCGAGGTCAGCACGCTACGATAAGACCACCGATTCGGTTTGCTAGAAAAAAAGATAGTGGAATAATGATTACTTATTTGTATAATTTGAATAAATGTGTTTCACCAAATTGTACCGGTCACTAACGTACGTAACCTCACTAGACAGATAAGAAATCCAATGTATTCTTTGCTTATCATACTACAACATCAATTACATCCAAATAGTAATCAATGACTATTCTTTTATTTAGTAGATTAAAAAATCATCCAAGCTGACAGCGCAGTTCAAACATCCATTTTTTATTGTTGCTTGCTAAGTAAGATTAAAATCCTTGAGGAAACCAATGTACAATTGACTTATGGTATCTTCTTTTACCTTAGGTCGTACCAGTGTATATAAAGTGCGAATCCAGTTAGTTCATTTTCACTGTTGTATGCGAGTATGTCTATTGTAGAATAAAGGATGATACCTTTTGAAAATACAAAATAATTGATTTGAATGTATGTTTTAACACAATTTCATTAGAATATAACTTTTAATGTATAATAACTGGATTAAAGTCCAAAAAGTGTAATTAAAGCAGCAGAATCCATAATATAATTTTTGTATGCGATTCATTTTAACTATAGATGCGATGAATTATCACTGTAAGTGCAATCATTTCTGATATAGAATTTTGAAGGTGCGATGAATTTTCATTGTTGTTTTATATGTTAATTCGACATGCAACAACTGAAAATAGTGTTTAAATGACTTTAATATTGATGATATTTACAATTTGAAATGCAAGCTGGTCGTAGATGCCTACTTGAATATACACAGGTATAACCACGTTCATATCATGCATATTCAAATATTGTTGGTGAGTTTGCTATTAGCTTGTCATGGATCCGAAAATTTACTGGAGCAGAATATTCATGAATATAACGTATTTCTACGGCGAATTTTCCTTTAAAAGTTTTAGAATTCGCTTAAAAAAGCTTTGAAAATTTGTCACGCCGTGTCATACATATTTCTACCATATTGATAGGCTTTTGCACAACGAACAGTACAAGAATGTACAACGAATGGTACTAAAGAAAATAAACAAACTACAAAGAGAATGAATCGTACAGTGCCAAAATTCTGAGGTCAGTTTTTCAAGTAAATGTCTTCAAAAATAATTAAAACAACGGTTTCTCATTCGCATTATGTATTTTTAACAACAACAAATCACAAAATACACGGTCGCATTAGTGTAAGAGCCAACCAACTATGCTCTATTTGTAGTTTAATCAAGTTTGAGTTACACAGAGTGTTTGTTTCGCGATGTCTACAAGTAATTTACAGACCTGTCTATTTAAAATAGGCACATGGTGTTCATTTAATATAAATAATATACAATGCTGCCAGGAGCAATAAACTTTGTTTTAGTAAACATTGAATACTTATCTGAACATTGCGTCAATTAGTCTTTTGTGAAAATATAAGAACGGTCTATCTACCTACATCACGAAGAGTAGCGATTAACGTCCGGAATCAACTGTACGGCGGTTATACCCAGTGGTATAGATATAAGAAGATGTGGTATGAGTGGCAATGAGACAACTCCCAACCAAGTCACAATTTGTAAAAGTAAAACATTAGAACCATTTAAACATGTAACAATTAACTGTTTGCAATATTTCCTTGTATTCTTACAATTGGGTATTTTGCTTATTTGTAACACGGACTTAAAAGAAATTAAAACATAAATTAAGGTGACTCGACTGTTGCTTGAACTTTCTTTACTGTATTAGACGTATACACAATGTCATGATACATATCAATTATCCAGTCATCCAAGCGACAATTGTTTGTGCAAGATGAAAACGTTTCCACTCATTCAATCGTGAAATGAAGATCGTTTTGTGAATGCTCTTTGTTATCTAAAATGCATCCATTAGAGCTATTTTCCTAATGTTTGTAGTTTAAAGGTTTGGTTGGCTTGCTCGCTTTTTTGTATAAATGTTTGCTCAATCTTAATTACAATGCTTAAGCAAACATTTATACAAACAAAGCAAGCAAGCCAACCACACCTTTAAACTACATGCATTAGGAAAATAGCTCTAATAACGTTTAATTTATTAGTATGCGATGTAGATTTAGACCGAAACAGAAACTTTGCTTTTTCGGTGACGTGGATTGGCCTAACTGTCCAAGATATATGTATTCAATGATGGCGTGTCATTGGAAAGGATAAATTTTATCCTACATATAGATCTGGATCTGGACAAATTATTAGAGAAAATAGAATTGACTATATTAGCAATAAATGCCATTTTAAGGAATTTATTGATATATTACCTCAGATTTTCACTCACTAAATAGATATAAGAAGATGTGGTATGAGTGTAGGTATATATTATCAATCTTTCTGACTTCATAAATTTTGTTAGAGATTCGGCTGAATTAAAACTTTATATAATGAAAATTAATTAATTTCCTTCTGTGAAAATGCATCGCATGTACAATAGAAATGAATCGCCCTACAGTGAAAATGAAAGTCCAGTATCATTATTCGACAGTCAACATGAATCGCATAACGAAAACAACATAGTGGAATTTGATTCAATATCAACAAGCTGAATAACAAAACCTGTTTTAAGTTATACAACATTGATAATTATGTTAAAGGTACATTTTCTGCAAATGAAACTTAACTGCTACTTTTAAATCTCTTGCACGCTCTGTTCATGAACTATTCTTAATATGTATCTATTTGTGTATCAATTTTAAACATGGATGGCTGTAGGCGCGATGAAAATCCGTCCACATCTCATACCTATATCATCAATTTATAAAACACAGTACAAATTATGTATCATTTCTTATTTTATTAAAAATCATGAATTTATCGTCTGTTTATTTATCATTCTACATCAGAAATTCATCACGGATACAGTGAAATGACATTTCAGGAATCGCACATTACATACACTGAGTACAAGAGATATTAACATCTACACATGTACTACCATTATTTTGGATTTATAAGTCTCTTTTTGTACTGACATGAACTATCATCGATACGGTCATTTTCTGTAAATTTACTGTTCTTATAAATGTGTCTCTGTTTGTACTGACATGAACTATCATCGATACGGTCATTTTCTGTAAATTTACTGTTCTTATAATGATGTAGACACGCATAGTTGTCAAAGCTAGATTTGGAATATCTTTTGAAACTTTTGGTTTTCAACTTCCGGTAACTAATGTGGCCTTCCAACTGTTTTGATTAAATTTAAATCCGAATAACTTGTGTTGGAAGAAAATTTAAATTATCAATCCAGGCATTGGTATCCTTGTCCGTGGGTCCTTGTGTTCGGGAGAAAACTTAAATTACCAATCCAGACATTCGTATCCTTGTCCATGGGTCCTTGTGTTCGGGAGAAAACTTAAATTACCAATCCAGACATTCGTATCCTTGTCCATGGGTCCTTGTGTTCGTGAGAAAACTTAAATTACTAATCCAGGCATTCGTATCCTTGTCCGTAGGTCCTTGTGTTGGAAGAAAACTTAAATTACCAATCCAGGCATTCGTATCCTTGTTCGTGGGTCCTTTGTATGTAGATAATTACTAGCAATTAGCAATCATACCACTTCTCTTTTTTATATTGCATAAAATTGATATAAAAGTAGGTCAATGCAAGTCGTTAAATAACCTGTGCAGTTGATAGTCACATGTGTGAAACAGTGAAAAAAAATTAAAACAGAAAAGAAAATCCAAGTGAATGTGAAGATAAATTATTAATTAGAGCAAGTCAAATTTACTTTGATGATTTCATTCTGAATCACAGAAAGATGGATTGGGGTTTTAAGTCCAGTCGCAAATATCACATGCAAATCAGGAAGAAAAATGTTGTGTTATGAATATAAATCATGCTTTGTACTAGATGGACACACTGAGCTCGAATATTTAAAGTGCTAGTTTACAACATGAAAGCTTACTCCGGACACATTATTTTGATTCCTGGCGGACCAACCTTTGCTCTTATCCTTAAATGCCACGTGCTTAGCCTAGAAGGAGCTAATCCCATTTTTCAATTTATTGGTTTGACCAGGCATCCCTGGACATGAACCCATCAGGTGAACACGCTGCCATGAGACCATTGAGGTAATACTATTTAGTCACGTTAATATTAGCAGATGTGTTTAAAATCTAAGCATTTTTTTAAAAAAGTTCAGCGTAAGTGAAATATCAAGTCCTTTTCATAGAAAGATCTAGGCTATGAATTCAACGTTTCTGCGACACATACAGTTTGCTTTAAGTGAAAGAAGAAAAACACTAAAGCAGGTCATATAATATGAAACATATGAATGTTTGGTTTCTGATCTTCAGCCAGGGTTCTGACATTCTTTCATTGAAATAAATTGTCAGTAGAACAGCTGTCAGTGCCAGATCAATGATTTTCAATAGAGGCACATCAAATTTGTATTAATGTTAGCTTAAAAAAGAGGGTCCTATGAGCCCAAATTCTCACCTGGTAAAAATATGGCATTTTGATATTTATTTTTATAATTACCTTTTTTTTGTTTTTTCAGAAACACATTACTTTCCGAGTATTTTCAAATATACAGTTTTAAGAGAAATGAATAATTTTGTCTACAGTACCTGTCACATGAGTCATTTACTCCAGTCCCTCATTAATTCAAATACCCCCCCCCAACTAAGAAGTCATCACAATACCAAAAATTACATGAAATGATTTGTAGATCTTAGCTTTACAGTTTCTCTCTTTCCATTGCTGTTTTCAATATGATATCCAAAAAGTATTCTGGTGTATAAAAGTCCTCATTAAAGGGCAATAACTCCTATATGAAGTCAGTTGATGGTTGCAATCATTCCTCATTAAAGGGCAATAACTCCTATATGAAGTCAGTTGATGGTTGCAATCATTCCTCATTAAAGGGCAATAACTCCTTTATGAAGTCAGTTGATGGTTGTAATCATTTAACATTTTTGAAGATCTTGTATTGCTAATCACTTTTGCTGATTTTTACATTTCCATCTATTCTACCTTTTTCAGATAATTAGCAAACATGTAAAAAATTGTCAAAAATCATTATTTAAGGACAATGTCTAACTCCTAGCCATTCAAAAGTATACAATTATAGAAAACGTTCGATTTAATAATGGAAAAAAAAGATTGATTTTAAATAATATAAACAATTTTTGAGATGGGCACTTGTTGACCCCTTTTTCAATTTTTGTTTTCAAAGAAAATTCTGTCACTTTTATCATATTTTCTGTGCATAATGAATGTGATTTCAAAAAAACATCACGTATGCATGTTATCCTGAAAACAAAATCTAGTAATATCTCTTTCTCTTACGTAATATTTAGTGGGTCATTTTGAGAGAAGCATTTATTTACCTCGACAAGTCATTTTTATTAAACAAAATAGTTTGTCACTAAACATAAATTATGAACAAAACATGTTATTTATAAGTTAGAGAATGAAAAATGTACGGACGATAAAAAAAGAGGGACAGTCCGATTTACCTGTGGCTTGGAGAACGCCGGACAAAGAAATGTAACGATATACTGCCCGCTTTTTCGAAAATAATAAATAGTTGAGTTCATTTTCTGAATCAGTTTCCGTGACCTTAATTTTACTTTTTTTTTTGCTTTTGGAAATATGAAAAAAAAGCAAGTAGACAGGAATTCCGACAAATGAAACCGTTTATTTAGATGCCCCTAGCACCGGTTTGAGCGGACAGTCGTATGATCTTAATAAATCATTCCGACCTGCTTATAGATATCCAGAAAATGCAATTTTGAGCAAATGTTTTTTTTCCATATGTATAGAAAAAAAAAAAAAAAAAATATGGGAAAAAATTCTGAAACAATCATAAAATTCTAACGGAAAGATATGGCTATTATCGTGTGAGTACATTATCCAAATTCATCAAAATTCCTTGAGGTTTCATAATTTTTCAATACTGTGTGAGTAAAACAAAATCAGGAGAAAGCGGACATATCTTTCTGTATAAGGGAAGTTAATTGTGACTAGATAATGTAACCGGTAATCCTTAACGCCTTTGTGTCAGTTCAGTACATGTCCAGGGAAAATATATGTCTTCCAACCTTTAAGTCGAGAAGGATACGGATATTTTCAGACAAATAAAGGAAACAAAATAGTGACTATTATTTTTCAAATTGATATCGTTGTAGTCAGTAATGTTATCTAACTTTCGGGACAACAATGACCACTTCTCTACTTGCACCTGCCTCTTCCTTATAATTAACTTTCGAAGCGGAACATCCATTGAAAACAATTTATCATCCTTGAGGAAATACAGATGATTGTCAAGCAACTTGAGGAAATACACACGAATATCAAACACTTAAAGCAAAGAAGACAACTCTGATCTCAGCTGTAGTGGCACTCCTCTGTACAAGAAATGCAAAATTAAGACACAAATATGAATGAGCCAGGATTGTGTCATTTATTGATTCACAATTATGAATGATTTTTTTTCAAAAATGTGTTTTGATTTATACAAATTTTCTTCATTAAAAAAAATAACTGCAAATGTTCGAAATCTGAACTTTTAATCACCACTGAAATTACGCATTGCTAGAATACTGAACTCTTAAAATATGATAAAAATGACAGGTCACCGAGCTTTTTTTTAAGCAGATACAGATTGTAAAAAAAATGACACTATTCGTATGATTTATACAGAGAAAAGCATCATAATGTGAAAAGAGGGTAAACTAAATGACAGAATTTTAAGATAAAATCTGAGAAGTTAGCTTTTACAAAATGGTTTCAGAATATAAAAAGAATAAACTGTTGACACAGAGATATGTCTCGCCTGTCGGCATAAAATTCAGAAAAAGACAATCTGATGGACAGCAACATGGTTTATTAATTCAGTCGCTGGACCATTATCTAGTGGGCAGGGCCTGAAAATGATCGTCAAACTGATATGTACCGATAGTAATGCAACTTTATACAAAATACCATTGATCTATCACAAGTAGATTCTATCATACTAACTTAAGCAGAAAAATTAACATTGAAAATTGCTTATTACTTCAAAGTCGCTGGACCATGACCTAGGATGCAGGGCCGTGAAATAGTCGTCAAGCTGATAGTAATGCAACTTTATATTAAATATCAATGATCTATCACAAGTAGATCCTATCAAACTAACTTAAGCAGAAAACTTAACATTGAAAATTGTTAGTTAATTAAAGTCGCTAGACCATGACCAAGTGGTCAGGGCCTCGAAATAATCGTCAAACTGATATGTACTGATAGTAATGCAACTTTGTATTATATATCAATAATCTATCGCAAGAAGTTCCTATCAAACTAATTAAGCAGAAAACTTAACATTGAAAATTGCTAGTTAATTCAAAGTCGCTGGACCATGACCTAGGTGTCAGGGACTCGAAATAGTCGTCAAACTGATATGAACTGATAATAATGCAACTTTATATTAAATATCAATGATCTATCACAAGTAGTTCCTATCAAAATAACTTAAGCAGAAAACTTAAAAATTGTTTACGCCGTCGCCGCCTCCATTGCCGTAGCCGCCGTCCTCGCCGCAGCCGTCGTCGAAAAAGCAATCCCTATGTCTCGCTTACCGCGACTTTTGTCGCAGGTGAGACAAAAAGTGGGGTAAGTTTGTTTATTTTACTGAAAATTCTTAGTTGTATATTATATTCCTGCATCAAAATTATCTGACCTAATTCAAAATCAAGACCAGTTGTGTTCTGCTATTTTACAACCCAAAATGGCAGAAGACACCCATACCACCCTCAAGTTAATGCTATTTTGATATACTTAGGAAAATTAACATCATAAAGCATGTGTTGCAAATCATTCCACTTAGATTTAACAAAACAGTTTGCACACATATAGATATATGGTATTCTTTAATCAAGGTAAACAAATAGGTTATCACCCTGTTTCTATCAAAACATCAAAACAAATTGCTTTTTAGTTTGAAATATTTTATAGCCAGAGAAAATACGGATTGATGGATTAACGTCAAGTGGCTATTTGAATTAATATCCAGGACTATAACATGATAATATGATCTGAATATTAACTATAGATGCTTTGTACAAGATCGACACGCTGAGCCGGATTTTTAACGTGCTAGTTCACAAGGTAAAAGTCTACAGGCAAATAGACATTAAGTCAGGGATTTCGTTACCACAAATTACTTAGAACCTTTACTAATTTCTTCCATAGATACCAAGATTTTTTTGGAAGTTTGGCTGTACCTGTAGAAAACTTATTTCCAGCGGAATAGCACATCCTAATTTTTACCGTCATGGTGTTTACGGAGCCCATCAGTTTAGATACGATACGGGTAAACTTATCAATCCTTTAAATAAACTTATTCTAAAAGGTTACCAATTCACCATTGTTATTAGCTCTTTGAATATTGTTTTTATCTGTATAAATAATGATTGTGTTATCAATAAATTAAAATCCAACTAAATATTATTGTTATACACATATATACATGTACATTCACGTTCCTACAATCTGTCGAAACCTATATTTTGGCACTGCACAAGGTCATGTTTTTTTTTTTTCTCTGGCTGTTAATGACGTCTTTACACTAACGTAAATCATTGGAAGTTGGTAGTGTACTGATTGATATTTTAGTATTAGATATGATTTTCTTAAAAGTTGTTATTGATTTTGAACTAGATTTCAGTAAATGCTAGTATGCTCAGATCTGTACCTTGTGTCTTTTGTGTTTTTATTATTTAGTAGTAGTTGTTTTTTTTTTGTTGCTTTATATCGATCTAATGATCTGAAGCCCTTTTCAACTGATCTTTATAGTTTGTTCTTATGTTCTGCTATTATATACCAGTCCCAGCCTTAGGGGTCGGTTGGTTGCTAAACTTCAACATCATTTGAATCTGGTGGAGAGTTGTCTCATTTGCAATCATACCAAATCTTCTTATTTTATCATACTACCGGATACATTATTCTGACTTCGAGCCGACCAGTCTTTGCTCTTACTCTTAAATGCCGAGTGCTTAGCGGAGAAGCAGCAAATACCAATTTTGAAGTTTTTGGTTTGAACCTGCCGGTGTTCAGACCCACGACCTCCCGCACTCGAGTCGAGCACGCTACCACCGAGGCGGTTTGCTGGAGAAAAGATGATAATGAATTAATTACTACTGATATGTATAAATTGAATAAATTTGTTTTCACAACTTGTACCGGTCACTATCGTAACCTGACTAGACAGATAAGGGATCCAGTGTATTCTTTGCCTATACTTCTACATCCAAATAGTAATCAATGAATATTTTTAATTTATTACTTAGATATAAAAACTATCCTAGCTGACAGGTTCCAACATCCATTTCTTATTGTTGCTTGCTTACCATCCAGTGGCAATAATTTCATGCTTTACCAGGAAAATCAAAAGCCATATGCAGAGTCCAGGCTTAGATATTAGCTCAATCTTGTTGTTTTACTCTTTCTTTTTTTATATATTTATGATTATCTTAATATAACATGTAAAACACTAGATGAGTTTTCGCTACGTAAAAACTAAAAATGATGATATATTTTTTTGTTGCCGGTCAATCACCTCTTTGTCGACACATTTACACGACATAACAAATTATCCCCATCTTATTTAAACCAAACAAATTCACATGTTTCATGTTTGCCATTGTTTAGATTCCATTCGAATTTTTCATACTTCATACCATCAAATTATACGACGGTATAGTAACATGCAACAAGCCGTACCAACGTGCCATGTTTTACAGAATGCCTACAAACTTTATACTAAGTCATCTGTAGCACATTTATACTTTTCCTCATGTGGAGCAGGATCTGTCTATTCTTCCAGAGCACCTGAGATCACCACTGGTTTTTGGTGGGGTTCGTGTAGCTCAGTCTTCAGTTTCCTATGTTGTGTTTTGTATACTGTTGTTTGTCTTCGGTCTTTTCTTTGATACCTTTCGCCTCTCTTTTACAGTATATTTTATCTATTTCAATCACTAGGTTCACGATTAATCTTTTGGAAATGTATCCCAACTAAAAAAAATATTGAATAAGAGTGTTTCTAAAAATGAAGCACGTATGACATTGTACAGAACGTTAATTTCTATTATGATATTCCATAGCCAAGGGGACTTTTCAGAGACAAAAAAAACGGTAACCATTTTATTGCATGAAAGTGCAAAAGATCCCAGTAGTCATTGATCTAAAACTGTGTGTACCTTAGTGAAATACAGATCAAAGATGCAAACTTGTTTAAGAAATATATCGCGAGTGCAATATTATTAATAAATAAGGATGGTTTGTAAAATGTAGACATCGTTTGAAACACTGAGCTTTGTTTACCCCACACACAGTTGTCGTAGCCACAGATTTGATATTACCTTTGAAACTTTTGGTTTCAACTTCGTAAGTGATTTGGCTGTTTTGATTTAATTTGCATCAATGGCTTATGTTTGGAAGAAAATTGAAAAGAAACGACCAATCCAGAAATTCGTATCCTTGTCCTTTGAACTTTCATGGATAGTTACTAGCAGTAAGCAATCATACCACATCTCATTTTGATATTGTATTAAAATGCCACATAAAAGTATGTCATCGCATGTCATTAGGAAACAGTCGATAGTCACATGCATGAAAAAGTAAAAAATTACAATGATAATAGTTAAGAAAATCCAAGTGAATGCGAAGGTAAAAATTGCTAGTTAGTACAAGTAATCTCGACATTGAAGATCCTGAACCATGGCTTGATGGATTGGGGTTTTTACGTCCAGTTGCAAATAGCACATGCATATTAGGACGAAACAATGTTGAAATGATATGATGTATCTATACTTTTAACAAGACCGAAATTCTAAGCCAGATTTTTTTCAACTAGCTATAAAAAAAAGATGTGGTCTGATAGCCAATGAGACAACTCTGCACCGAAGACCAAATGACAGTTCACATGGTAGCATTCTACAGGAAGACACATCACCTTATCCTGGGAACATTATTCAAATCCTTAGCGGACCAGGCTTTGCTCTTACCACTAAATGCCATGTGCTAAGGGAATAAGCATTCAATACCAATTTTCAAGTCATTGGAGGCAAACGCGCTCCCATTAGACAACATATGTTGGGATGATGTTAAAATATTAGCTGATTTGATAAGAATCTAACCATTTTCAAAATGTTAAGTGCAGGCGATACATCAATGCATTTTACCAAGCATGACCTACGAGTATGAATTTTATTTTAATGTAAGCTGGAACAAGAGGGTCCTATGAGCTTTAATTGCTCACCTGGTAAAAATATGGAATTTTTTGCAAAAAATGTATTTCACATGTTCAGAAACAATCACTAATTTTCAGCCATTCAAGTATAAAAAAAAAAGGAAATAAATCATTTTTTCTTCAATACCACGATCACAGAAGTTAGTTAACGAATAAAACCGGGATCATTTTTGGCGAAACCCTCCTCACCAATCCGTAATAAAAATTATTACAATGACAAAGACCACCAGAAACTATTTTTAGGTCTCAATTGGCTTTTTATCAATTATATTCTTTAAAATTTCTCTCTACATATCCATTAGTTTTCGGTATTTTATCTATCTACGGGCAAAAACTAAAAAACATTTTTTTTAGTTCTTTAAAACTTTTTATAAATATCTTAACAGAAATGAAAGCTTGAGAGCAAATGCAATTTTCGATATTATTAATATTTCCAAGGGCATAACTCTTTTAAAAATATTTGATCAGCACTGATTTGCAAAATTGTTCAATACATATCTGATATAAACCTAGGATATAAGTTTCATAAAAATCTGGCAAGAATTGTACACACGAGAGCGCTAACAATGCAGTTTTCCATATGATTAATATTTCTAAGGGGCATAACTGTTTTAAAAATAATTGATTGGTACTGATTTTCAAACTTGTCCGTTACATTGCAGATATAAACCTATGATTTAAGTTTTATATAAATCTGGCAAAAATTGTTCATGTCGGGTGACAAAAAAATCATAAATAACATCATTAGAGGGGCAAACACTCTTATATGGAGTCAATTGATAGTTTCTATCATTTTATATCTTTGTAGTATTGCTGATAAATTGTAGATTGACAACATATTTGTTACATTTTGAGGAGGTGTTTTTCAACAATTGACATTCACATGGGAACCAACTATGCTCCTTTTCTTGCCAACTTGTTCCTTTATTCATACGAGGCTGACTTCCCATACAAGAACTTCTTAGGAAGAATAAAAGAAGTAAGCAGTGTCCTTTAACTTCACTTTCCGCTATATAGAAGATGTTCGTTCATTAAATAATTCAAAATTTTGTGCCCATGTTGAACGCATCTATCCCAAAAATCGAACTTGAAATAAAGGATACAACAGAAACAGTTAAGTCTGCCTCATATCTTGACTTAAATCTAGAAATTGACAATGAGTGTCAATTGTAAAACAAAACTTTATGACAAAAGAGATGATTTCAGCTTCCCAATTGTGAACTTTCCATTTCTTTGTAGCAACATTCCAGCAGGGCCTGCATACGGAGTATACATCTCCCAGTTGATACGATATTCCAGGGCTTGTATTTCCTTGATAGACGGTTGCTGCTCACAAGGAAGTAATTAAATCAAGCGTTCCAAGTGGTGAAGTTGAATCATCCCTTTGTAAATTTTATGGACGCCATCATTAGTTGGTTGACCATTATGGAATATGTTTCACAGATGACGACAGATGTTCCAATTGAAGTAACTATAATCTTGTCCCCTTTCCCCCGAATGGGACCTACCAGTTTTGATGGGTTTCGTGTTGCTCAGTCTTTGGTTTTCTATGTTATTTTGTGTACTGTTATTTGTCTTGTCTTTTTCCTTTTCAGCCATGGCGCTGTCAGTTTATTCTCGACTTATGAGTTTGAATGTCCCTTTGGTATCCTTAGCCTCTCGTTAAGTTTCTATCCTTGATAAGTTGGCAAAAGGTTTCAATCAGATTAGCATATTTTTATAATCTTTTTATTATTGATAATTTTTTGCTGTTTCTTTATCTGCCTATCTATTATTAATTTTCGAGATAATCTACAAAACACAAAAATAAGGTCAAATATTGTCATTTAAGGGTAATAAATCGTATAAAGAGTTGTCTGATGGTTTCAATCATGTGCGTAATTTTATATATCTTGCATTGCTGACCATTTTTGCTGTTTACAGTTACTGTCTTATCAATTAGAGTTTTCAAAAAATAAGGCAAAAACATGAAACTAGTAAAAATTGTCATTTTTACAAATACCATGGGTATCTTTCATTTAGGTAAACAGAATCTACATAACTTACTCACTCACACCTTACAATATTTTTGCAGGTCAGGAACAATGCAATGGGTGATTTTATAGAGCAGGAACAGCCCAAGAGTTCGTCTAGGTTTTGTTATTTTCAAGTCATTTAATCTTTAGTTTCTTGCATTGTTTTGTGGACTATTGTTTTTCTCTTTTTGTTTGTTTGTTTTTGCCCTTAAATTAGGGTGGTACATAGCACTACAGGGAGATAACTCTGTAAAAATCAGCTGAACGTTTTAATCATGTTCTATTGTTAAGGAAATTTTAAGCTTCTCAATGATCAAAATTAGTGTTTGTCAAACTGCTACACATCCAATGAAATTTTTCCGATAAAGTTTGTGGTTCAAATTTTTTGAAATTTTTATATTTTTGTCAAAGGGTCAAAGTAAATATTTTGTAAAAATTTTATGAAAATTGAACGAGCCAAATTAATTTTAGTCAAGGTGTTTGGTACCACCTTAATGTTGTATAATCGACTATTTATGGTTTTAAGTGCCTCCTCATCTGTTCACTTTCTAAAACTTCTTTTGTTTTGCTTCCAGCCTTCCAATAAAATAACAACAAATATTTATCTGAATATTTTTATTGACTTTTTAACTCAATATTTTAGCATGATTTATATATTGTTTTTACATCATCATTAACAAAATGTACACATCAACAATAACAATAAAACTTTTATTACATACTAATTCATTCATAAAAAAATGTCTGACTATTTATAACATGATCAAGGACATGACAATTTTTATGTATGGCATTTATAGATCAGTGGCCATGATTGACTTTTATTTGCAGTCTATAAATGTATAACTATACACTCAAATTTGCACAATATTTAATTAACTTTTACTGGTTAGTTCAATTAGAATTTTACTTAGACCTATTAAAGTATTCGTTATGTATTGAAATTAATAATGATCTGGTAACTTAACCATCAATTTACCAAAAAGTCATCACAAAATTAAAACTGAATTTACCTTTTGGAAGAAAAGTGGTTGATGCTTATATTATTTTGGCTTTGAAAAAGATAAAATAATTTACATAGTGGCAGTCAGACTCTCAATTATGTATTATACAAAAATCTATATATATGTGATTCTCTTGGTCAGAAGTAAAACAACCTGTAAAAGTTCCCTCCTCTCTTTTATGGGTTTAAATGCCTCATTTTACATTTTCTGTCAAGAAACACATGTTACAAATGCACATGTAGGTGTAAATGAACACAAGATGGCCCACCTGTTGGTGAAATTATGTTGTTAAAATAAATAAATTAAAATGAAATAATTCTATTTACCAGTGATTTATTTCAATTCATTCAGAGTATCATTAAAGATTTACAATTTGCTTTAAAAAAATGACAAACCACATAATAGTATGTAATGTTTCTGTCTTCTTGCCAGGTTTGAGTAAATATAACTCAGCTGGTCACCAAGAATTGTTTTACAATATACGATGTGGTATACAAGACAACTATCAACCAAAAGAACAAAGAACAAATTTAATTAATTTCAAAGGACAGATCTGTCCAACAACCAATAAATGTAGAATGTAAAGGCTTACACTACAAGTTCTAGGGCAAATCTACTGCATGCACACAGCATGAGAGACAAACCCTTCAATCAAGTCCAGTGAAGCCACGAGTAGAGTACAGTTAAGCAGGATGGACACATGTGTCTTGTGCCATTTATTACCAGACAGGTACACTTCTTTTCCAAAACTCTGATGACTAAATAACAAAATGCCCTTTGTGTCTACTAATATTTACATTTCCTGATTTATAACATTGGTTCCGGTAAGAAAACTGACAACTTCACTCCTCCGATGTCATACAGTAATAGGTGACATCAGGACATGGTTAGGCGCATTTATATTTTCGCTTAGTATCTTAACGCTTAGATATCGTAAAATGGATTTCGATCGTGTTTCGTGTCGCCATATTTGTGTACAAAACTGTGTTGTGTTCCCTCCAGTGACAGGAGCACCACCTATATATTTTTTGGGACGTTCTCGGGCGTTTTCTTTCATGTTAAGGATAGCAACGTTAATGTGCGGTATATCTGATTACCGAAAAAACGTAATTAACCAGCATCCATGATCTAAATTTTCAAAGTAAACAACTTTAATTCTGTGAAAGTTGGCTAGTACAGACGAGAAATTTTCTCAAATTATAATCTTTAAAGTAAACTTGTTTTAATTTCGATTGAAAAACCCAAAGGCCTTTTTTTAATATAGTATTTGTCTCCATAAAAGGCGCTTAACTGTCCTTGTCAATTTTTTGGTCTTTGGTTCGTTTGTACATTTTGTAAACATGCCTACAGCATTGTGTCTTATCAAAAAACGTTACTCTCTTTTGTCATTCTTGATAAAATAATAATTTGGAGAAATGCAGATGAAATGCCTGAAACGTCCTCTAATACGGAACGGCGGGAGTAAAGTATGGCTGTCGACGAAGACCCAAATTTAATGTCAAAGGAACATGGACATGAACAGGCGACGGTACCAGTATTAACATTGTAAATAAGGGTTCTCGTAAATATAGCCCGGTTTGGAAGAAGTTATGGCCCTGGTTACTGTATGATGGCAGCAAAATGTTCTGCAAATCTTGTCAAAAATCATTTCAACTAACTTGGAATTTAATTGGTCTAGTTTTCCTATTTAGGTGCATTTCTTCTTTCTCCAATTTTGTGTCACAAAATCTAGGTCAGCTACTTTTAGTCTGCCATTGTCATAGTTCTAGTAACTCAGTTTATTGGTTTTGACGAATATTAATACAGGGTAACAGCTATTACTTTTATCAGTTATTATGTTACTAATATGATTGTACTGTATGGTTTGATAATTAATATACATGTATGTTCAAGTTTCATGTTTTCTCAAAAGAATGAAATTTAATCAAATATGACAAATTTTCAATAATGACTAGTACAGATTTTAAAAATCAGTCCAGATCATCATCAGATGTCTATTCTTTATCTCAGCATTTCCTCATTAATGATTTTGTCCATTGAAGTGGTGTTGATCTAGTCATATGTTCTTAAGTTTTATAGTTTTTTATTATAAGTCATGTAAGTAATAAAAAGTTTAATTTCTGAGTGATGTTACATTTCATGAACTCATACGATGTCATTCTTAGTCACATCAGAGACATATTTTCTTTTGTATGTCTTTGGTCACATAAATCTCCATGAACTTAATTAACTTTTATTCACAAAAGCACAGGAACAATATCAATGTTATCAATTAAAATCATACAGGTTAGTACCTCTTTGCTGAAATATACACTTTTTAATTTTTTGTTATAAACAAATGGCCCACTCATTTGACAACATGGCCCATTAATTCTGAAAATGGCCCATTGATTTTATTTTTGGGGGCCCTGGGATACTATCAAACTGAACTGAGAATGCATAGAAAAGACATTTTAAGGACAATGTAACAAAAAAAAAAATAAAAAACTAGTCCAAATTCAAATATCAATAATATTCAACTCCTGAATGAACAACACTAAAATTCTCTCATGTGCTATGCAGTCACTTCTTGGAATTTTTATATTTTATATTTGAATTCTTTCACAAATTCTTTTATAATTAACTGATCCAACATAAACATTTTTGTAGTCCAGTATGAACTGGTGGGAGACAACATTATTCATACTCTACCTGTCTGAATACTAAGAACGTGAATTTGACAGATAAGACACCCTTTTATAGACCTGTATAAGTGTGACCACATGTATTTGTAGTCATATACTTTTTTTCAACAATTCAGGTATATATTATGCACCAATAACATAAGAATTATCTCTATCATCTAGCACCTTATGAACAATAGAAAACTAACAAGTGCCAATTTACAAAGCTTACACAATTTTCTTTAATAAAACAAATAACCCTTTCCTAATTATCATGAAATGAATGGATTAACAAATAAAACATCTTTTCCACTATCATATCTAAAGCCAGTTTCTAACTGATAACCATCAGAGACAGACTAATGCATATAAAACCCTCTCAGGTTTTAACAGTATTTTCACCATTTAATAATTATGATAAGTACAATTATTTGTGTTTCAACACTTATCAAGAGGCAATATAAACATCAAAACTTAAGTGTTACCTATTCTCTTCATGTTGGAACAAACCTGCATATTCATTTTCCAGAAACCAAAATTTTACCGAGATTTCAGTCTTTCAACTGTTGCTTTGACCTTGACATTTGACCTAGTAACAAAAATCAATAGGGTCTTCTTCATCCTATTGTACTATACCAAATAAAGTTTAGTCAAAGTTGGAAATATGGTTAAAAAGATGAGGAAATCAAAGTCTTGCCAAAATTCAATAAACTTGTTATCCATGATGTGATGTTTGCAAAGAAGCTTCCAGGTTAGAGTTCTGGAAATTCATTTTTGTATTGGGAAGCAGGGGATAAATTACCAGTATCAGGCTGTAGAAATTATGTAAATCAATTTTATTATTATTCTTTTTCCATCAATTTACAACCTCTTAACAAGCATACTTATTATCCATGGACATAAGACAATTTCATTTGTAAAGGGAAGTAACTCTTGACAAAAACTTCATCATCACTGGAAAATGCCTTTGAAGGTTAGAACTTTAAATCAACACACCACACAAACTGTTTGACTTCTTGTAATATAATAAAATCCTTCTTCACCTTTAAATTAAAATTTCATTGAACAAGTAACCCCTGAGGTCACAATTTTGTATCATTCCAGGAAAAGAATGTTCTTTAAGTAATGATAACAGTCTCTTTTTAATGAAGTCATTCTGACCTTACAAAGAACAGTTCTGGCAGAAACATTCTATATTTAGAATTTAGATAAGTTATCTGCCCTTGAATACACTTCCTGTTAACATGAACCCAGAATCTATTCCAGTTCCTTGGAGCAGAGTCGGTCAGCTTGGGAAGCCATTTGTATTGCACCGTTTCATTATTGTTTCTCATTAATTATTCAGACTCCATTTCTTCATCACCATTTTCCTTAGGAGAATCTTCCATTTCGTCATCATCGTCATCAGAATCTTTCTCTTCCTCATCCCCATTCTGTTGGTCTGGTGTCTTATCCATCTCTTCTTCATTGTCATCAAATAAATCTATATTATCCTAAAAGTATCAAATAAAAAACGTTTATCAATATACTCTTTATATAACAATTTTCTTATTTGCAATTTTGTATTTAAAAGTGTTCATTTCATTATATGGTTTTAAGGTATAAATAACTGTTCCTCCGTGGTACCATTTTTCTGTTGTCTAATGAAAGGCAAAACTAGTACTCCACAAAACGCAAATAGTTAATTGTATGGCAATTGAAAACAGAATATTTCTTGAATGATATTTAGAAATAAGAAAATTTACTATGATACAACAATCCACTAAAGACCAGTATATATTGAGAATGTCCACACCATAAATAATAAAGCTCATCACAAAATTGTACACAAATCTTACCTCTGTATCTGACTGTGTTGGAGCAAAATCATCCAATCCAAAATCCTCATCTGAAGATTCTGTAATACAAGGAGATAATTCTACTGTTAATGCAGGTAAAGAAATGTTACAACACACTATTTCACATATAACAATTACATTTACATTGTCCAAACAAAGTCAAGAAAATTGAAAAGATTACAAACTGTGCTCGAACCTAAGTTTTTGAGAGCCGTGGATGTATTAGTACTTACATGCATAAAGAGCTTCATGACCAAAAGCGCCATAATAAATAAAACAAAACATTGCCTACCTTCTTGATACATTAATAACGGCTGTTCTAATGACTCAGTTTCTACTTCTGGTTGGTCTTGTGCTGTAACCTAAAATATATAATATATATTGGGCCTTGCAAACATTTAATTAACAGGAAATACCAGGCTATTTGTACATAACCAAATACTGAATTTGTAAACCTCCCAAATATGAAATGAATGGATTAACAAATAAAACATCTTTTCCACTATCATATCTAAAGCCAGTTTCTAACTGATAACCATCAGAGACAGACTAATGCATATAAAACCCCTCTCAGGTTTTAACAGTATTTTCACCATTTAATAATTATGATAATTATAGATTATCCTTGGTCATCTCAACGAGATTGATTTTCTCGCTTGAGCCGGTACGGCGAAAGTGAGAAAAGCAACTGAGTTGAGATGACCTATGATAATCTGTTTATCGCTATTTTACCAATGACGACATTGTTAATTTCATTGACAATGGCACGTGCGCCCTTAGTTTCTAGCGATAATTTTTCATATCACTCTACTGTGCTGAGAAAGGAAATTATCAGTCGGTAAGATCAAAGGAAATTTTCGTAAAATAGCGATAAGTACTATTACTTGTGTTTCAAGCGGCAATATAAACATCAAAACTTAAGTGTTTCCTATTCTCTTCATGTTGGAACAAACCTGCATATTCATTTTTCCAGAAACCAAAATTTTACCCAGATTTCAGTCTTTCAACTGTTGCTTTGACCTTGACATTTGACCTAGTAACAAAAATCAATAGGGGTCTTCTTCATCCTATTGTACACTACCAAATAAAGTTTAGTCAAAGTTGGAAATATGGTTAAAAAGATAATGTATAAATCAAAGTCTTGCCAAAATTCAATAAACTTGTTATCCATGATGTGATGTTTGGAAAGAAGCTTCAAGGTTAGAGTTCTGGAAATTCATTTTTGTATTGGGAAGCAGGGGATAAATTACCAGTATCAGGCTGTAGAAATTATGTAAATCAATTTTATTATTATGGGTTTTCCCATCAATTTACAACCTCTTAACAAGCATACTTATTATCCATGGACATAAGACAATTTCATTTGTAAAGGGAAGTAACTCTTGACAAACACTTAATCATCACTGGAAAATGCCTTTGGAGGTTAAAACTTTAAATCAACACACCACACAAAACTATTTTGACTTCTTAAAATATAATAAAATCCTTCTTCACCTTTAAAATAAAATTTCATTGAACAAGGTAACCCCTGAGGTCACAATTTTGTATCATTCCAGGAAAAGAATGTTCTTTAAGTAATGATAACAGTCCCTTTTAATGAAGTCATTCTGACCTTACAAAGAACAGTTCTGGCAGAAACATTCTATATTTAGAATTTAGATAAGTTATCTGCCCTTGAAAACACTTCCTGTTGACATGAACCCAGAATCTATTCCAGTTCCTTGGAGCAGAGTCAGTCAGCTTGGGAAGCCATTTGTATTGCACCGTTTCATTATTGTTTCTCATTAATTATTCAGACTCCATTTCTTCATCACCATTTTCCTTAGGAGAATCTTCCATTTTCGTCATCGTCATCAGAATCTTTCTTCCTCATCCCCATTCTGTTGGTCTGGTGTCTTATCCATCTCTTCTTCATTGTCATCAAATAAATCTATATTATCCTAAAAGTATCAAATAAAAACATTTCTCAAGTATACTTTATATAACAATTTTCTTATTTGCAATTTTGTATTTAAAAGTGTCATTCTATGTTAAGGTTAAATATATAATATATATTGGGCCTTGCAAACATTTAATTAACAGGAAATACCAGGCTATTTGTACATAACCAAATACTGAATTTGTAAACCTCCCAAATTCAACAAAAACTGCAATAAAATTGAAAATTTTTCATTATGAATTTTCTAATCAACAATATACACCGTAAGTTATTCCAACTCCACTGAAAACATATTATGTAGTTATTCAACATGTGGCCTGAAAACATCATTTGAATACATGTATGTCATTTCCGTGCCTTTTATAGCTTGCTGTGTGGTATGGGCTTTGCTCATTGTTGAAGGTTGTACAGTGACCTATAGTTGTTAATTTCTGTGTCATTTGGTCTCTTGTGAATAGTTGTCTCATTGGCAATCATACCACATCTCTTTTTAGCTCACCTGGCCCGAAGGGCCAAGTGAGCTTTCTCATCACTTGGCGTCCGTCGTCCGTCGTCAGTCGCGTCGTTAACTTTACAAAATCTTCTCCTCTGAAACTACTGGGCCAATTTAACCAAACTTGGCCACAATCATCATTAGGGTATCTAGTTTAAAATTGTGTCCGTGACCTGCCAAACCAACCAAGATGGCTGCCATGGCTAAAAATAGAACATAGGGTAAAATGTATATTTTGGCTTATAACTCTGAAACCAAAGCATTTAGAGCAAATCTGACATGGGGTAAAATTGTTGATCAAGTCAAGATCTATCTGCCCTCAAATTTTCAGATGAATCGGACAATGGGTTGTTGGGTTGCTGCCCTAAATTAGTAATTTTACGGATTTTTTCCGTTTCGGTTATTATCTTGAAAATTATTATAGATAGAGATAAACTGTAAACAGCAATAAGAGATAAACTGTAAACAGCAATAATGTTCAGCAAAGTAAGATCTACAAATAAGTCAACATGATCAAAATGGTCAGTTGACCCTTAAGGAGTTATTGCCCTTTAAAGTAATTTTTACCAATTTTTGTAAAGTTTTGTAATCTTTACAAAATCTTCTCCTCTGAAACTACTGGACCAAATTCAACCAAACTTAGCCACAATCATTATTAGGGTATTTAGTTTAAAAATGTGTGGTGACCCAGCCAACCAACCAAGATGGCTGCCATGGCTAAAAATAGAACATAGGGTAAAATGTAGATTTTGGCTTGTAACTCTGAAACCAAAGCATTTATAGCAAATCTTACAGGGATTAACTTGTTTATCAAGTAAATATCTATCTGCCCTCAAATTTTCAGATGAATTGGACAACTGGTTGTTGGTTGCTGCCCTGAATTGGTAATTTTAAGGAAATTTTAGGTTTTGGTTATTATCTTGAAAATTATTACAGATAGAGATAAACTGTAAACAGCAATAATGTTCAGCAAAGTAAGATCTTCAAATAAGTCAACATGATCAAAATGGTCAGTTGACCCTTAAGGAGTTATTGCCCTTTATAGACATTGTTAATTTCATTGACAATGGCACGTGCATATAGTTTCTAGCGATAATTTTCATATCACTCTACTGTGCTGAGAAAGGAAATTATCAGTCGGTAAGATCAAAGGAAATTTTCGTAAAATAGCGATAAGTACTATTACTTGTGTTTCAAGCGGCAATATAAACATCAAAACTTAAGTGTTTCCTATTCTCTTCATGTTGGAACAAACCTGCATATTCATTTTTCCAGAAACCAAAATTTTACCCAGATTTCAGTCTTTCAACTGTTGCTTTGACCTTGACATTTGACCTAGTAACAAAAATCAATAGGGGTCTTCTTCATCCTATTGTACACTACCAAATAAAGTTTAGTCAAAGTTGGAAATATGGTTAAAAAGATAATGTATAAATCAAAGTCTTGCCAAAATTCAATAAACTTGTTATCCATGATGTGATGTTTGGAAAGAAGCTTCAAGGTTAGAGTTCTGAAATTCATTTTGTATTGGGAAGCAGGGATAAATTACCAGTATCAGGCTGTAGAAATTATGTAAATCAATTTTATTATTATGGGTTTTCCCATCAATTTACAACCTCTTAACAAGCATACTTATTATCCATGGACATAAGACAATTTCATTTGTAAAGGGAAGTAACTCTTGACAAACACTTAATCATCACTGGAAAATGCCTTTGGAGGTTAAAACTTTAAATCAACACACCACACAAAACTATTTTGACTTCTTAAAATATAATAAAATCCTTCTTCACCTTTAAAATAAAATTTCATTGAACAAGGTAACCCTGAGGTCACAATTTTGTATCATTCCAGGAAAAGAATGTTCTTTAAGTAATGATAACAGTCCTTTTAATGAAGTCATTCTGACCTTACAAAGAACAGTTCTGGCAGAAACATTCTATATTTAGAATTTAGATAAGTTATCTGCCCTTGAAAACACTTCCTGTTGACATGAACCCAGAATCTATTCCAGTTCCTTGGAGCAGAGTCAGTCAGCTTGGGAAGCCATTTGTATTGCACCGTTTCATTATTGTTTCTCATTAATTATTCAGACTCCATTTCTTCATCACCATTTTCCTTAGGAGAATCTTCCATTTCGTCGTCATCGTCATCAGAATCTTTCTCTTCCTCATCCCCATTCTGTTGGTCTGGTGTCTTATCCATCTCTTCTTCATTGTCATCAAATAAATCTATATTATCCTAAAAGTATCAAATAAAAAACATTTCTCAATATACTCTTTATATAACAATTTTCTTATTTGCAATTTTGTATTTAAAAGTGTTCATTTCATTATATGGTTTTAAGGTATAAATAACTGTTCCTCCATGGTAACATTTTTCTGTTGTCTAATGAAAGGCAAAACTAGTACTCCACAAAACGCAAATAGTTTATTGTATGGCAATTGAAAACAGAATATTTCTTGAATGATATTTAGAAATAAGAAAATTTACTATGATTTCCACTGAAACAATCGACTAAAGACCAGTATATATTAAGAATATCCACACCATAAATTATAAAGCTCATGCTCTGCTGTTGTTTACTTTACCCCCCCAAAAAAACCAGTTACTCTTATCTGACCTGAAAGCCAACAGAATGAATCATACAGAGTTTCTTTTATTTTTCTTTTTTAATCTGTTGAATATAAAACTTCACAAAATTGTACACAAATCTTACCTCTGTATCTGACTGTGTTGGAGCAAAATCATCCAATCCAAAATCCTCATCTGAAGATTCTGTAATACAAGGGAGATAATTCTACTGTTAATGCAGGTAAAGAAATGTTACAACACACTATTTCACACTAATTTAGTGTGTCCTAAGTGATTTTTTTTTATCAGCCTTTATAAGTTATGCTCGAACCTAAGTTTTTGAGAGCCGTGGATGTATTAGTACTTAAATGCATAAAAACCTTCATGACCAAAAGCAGCCATAATAAATAAAACAAAACATTGCCTACCTTCTTGATACATTAATAATGGCTGTTCTAATGACTCAGTTTCTACTTCTGGTTGGTCTTGTGCTGTAACCTAAAACATATAATATATATTGGGCCTTGCAAACATTTAGTTAACAGGAAATACCAAGCTATTTGTACATAACCAAATATTGAATTTGTAAACCTCCCAAAATCAACAAAAACTGCAATAAAATTGAAAATTTTTCATTATGAATTTTTCTAATCAACAATATACACCGTGAGTTATTCCAACTCCACTGTTGACTGAAAACATATTATGTAGTTATTCAACATGTGGCCTGAAAACATCATTTGAATACATGCATGTCATTTCCGTGCCTTTTATAGCTTGCTATGTGGTATGGGCTTTGCTCATTGTTGAAGGTTGTACAGTGACCTGTAGTTGTTAATTTCTGTGTCATTTGGTCTCTTGTGAATAGTTGTCTCATTAGCAATCATACCACATCTCCTTTTTTATATGTATAGTTATTCGTCACAAGGCTGGATTCAAATATATCATTATAGACCTTACAAATATATATTTTCAGTCTTTTTAAAATATATACAAATATCTGTATTTACCTGTGATAAAACCAGGTCTAATTTTCCCTGTAAGCGAGACAGCTTGTTAAACATCATTGTTCTAGAATCCATCATCTGGTATAAGGTACTTAAATTTTCAACCATATCGGGAAACTACAATATTAAACAAATTAATATTGCCTATATAAAAATATAAGATTCAAGAATCAACAATACTAAAAGAAGATATATTTTCTCCTCAAGGGCAACTACAATAGTTTTCCATTTTACTCATATAAACCATATAATTTTCCTATTTTTTTTTAAAGAAATGAAGGTAGAAGAAAGCTAACACAACAATTTTTAATATAATTAACATGTCCAAGGGCATGACTCCTGCAAAATCAGAGCTCATTTTTGAACTTGTCCAATATATTGATGATATAAATTAGACAAAAATTCTAAGAAGAAATGAAGGCATGATTCTAAAATTAAACTAAAAGGTGCATAAAAAGGATGGACCATCTATTCTTTCAAAATCATCCCACAAATCTAAATCATAAAATTCTGCTTTAACACAATTTCTCTTGTGTTTTAATTCTTAAAACCTGCATGCAATTCTCCTGTTCCAGCCTTCAAAATGTTTTGACCAAATCCTCTTGATTTTTTCTATTATACCAGTTCTTTACTTACTGTCATAAGATATGAAGTATGAATTGTCAGCAGTGTTTTTATCCATCTTAGTATCTTTGATGAACTGAAATACATAAACAAATCTAATAAGAAATATGTAACAGCAAGTATTATGTAAAGCGTGGAAAAACGTCTCAAGTTCTGAAAAATTATTGAACAGAGACAATGATAAATAGTTCTATTTAAATACAAATAAAAATTTTAACTAAGCGTCCACCATTAGAATGTATTCTAAATGATAATGCTTTTACCACATGAATGATAGCAAAGATAAGAAATAAGGTTACTTCAAAGTATGGGTATGTGTTTTTGCTATCAGTATTACTGCTGAGCATTCTTTAATATGGTATAATTAATTTTTTCGTGTTTTTGGTATGTATCATTTTAGAGTAAAGTGCTTTTCCTGTATTTAATTTTATTGTATGTTCTTCTAGTATTTTTTGTAAATCTACTAATTGAAAATAAAAACAAAAAGGATTGAGATATAAAAGTTTAACAGTGTCAGTACAAAGTCAAGATTCATGTCAGTAATTGTTGTATGGTTTTTGTTATTAGACTAATTCAGGTGTTAATGGCAAATCTTTGATAAATCTATTTTCAAACTTTAAACTCTAAGATGATTTAGAGCTTGACATATTGTACAGACACATGTCTTTTGTTGAACTTTGTAAGTTACTCGACACATGTCTTTGTTATTGTCATTTAATATTGTGCTAGTTCTTGAACCAGAGAAATGATTGGTAATATTGCCAAAACAAGAATGTGTCCATAGTACATGGATGCCCCACTTGCACTATCATTTTCTATCTTCAGTGGACCGTGAAATTGGGTAAAAATTTGGCATTTCAATTAGAGATCATATCATAGGGAACAGGTGTACTAAGTTTCAAGCTGATTGGACTTCAAATTCATTAAAATCTTTAATCTGAACTGAAGCGGGACAGAAAGACGGACAGACCACAAAAACATAATGCCCCTAGGTGGGGCATAAGAAAATGACTTACCTTTGAGCATGGGTATGCATTCTAGATGACAATTCCTGAACTAGAGGAATAATAGCCTGTATAGGTAACTTCCGCACAGTATTTTGTACAACTTTTTCTGAAGCTTGCATCAGCACATTCTGAAATTACAAAAATATTTGTAAATTTTTTTAAGTAGATGAGGAATTTAACTGATGGATAGCTAATTGTACAGTGGAAAATATCTCATGGATAATCAGGAAGGGACAAATTAACAATCAATAGGCCACCTACAGACCCTACAAGGAATTGTTGCACAGGGACTTTCAACATGCAGAGCATGCCTCTTACCCTACACAAGGCCTTAGATTAACTGCCCCAATTCTGACAGGATGAGCTTACAGATTTAAATATATGCCATTATATGGCCAAACTGAAGCTCCACTTTAACAAAGATTCAACTTCCAGACAGAAAACTCCTGCAATTAGGGATAAACTGAAAAAATTTAACTGTTTTAATTTGGCGTACTTAAGTTAAGAGTTAACCAACTTCACAGCAATCTGTTTTTCATGGTTTTCTTTGTTGATGTATGTGTATAAGATATAATCAAATTTTGACAAATTCAGGGTGATTTATATTTGAATCATTTTTCTACTTTGAATCATATGAAGTGAGTTTATAGTATTTCTACACATTTCTTTTCACCTCGACTGCATACCTGGCCTTAAAAGTCCTTTATTCAATAATTAAAGCCCCTTAAAGTTTCAACAAACCAAGTTCAGCGACAACTAAATTAATATACTTACATTTATTAATTTTTTATCTTGACTCTGTAATCCCTGTGTTAACAGTCTGGCTAACGTGTCAGCCTGGGGTGGTTCTCTTGTAGGATGACTAGGATGATCTACACTTATAGCGTTTAGTCTTTCTTCCATACTCATCTGTAATAGAAACATAAACATGCTTTTCTTGCGGATGGTTTTAAACATAACAAAATTTAACTGTCATTTGCGTACAAATATTGTACTAAATGTGACAAAATGGGAGAATCTGGGAGAGGCTTCCATATGGCATCCCCACAGAATAAACTGAAAGGGGTAATTGTTTTTATAATGCAGAGAGGTGGTGCCATACGGAACTGTTACTAGAATTTGTTTCTCTTTTGACCTTAGATGACATGTATGCAGCTATTATTTCTGCAAACAAATTGTATTCTATCTGAGACACCAGGAAATGATCACCATCTTTCATTCTGTCCCGAAATTCTGTAAAACCACGGATTATAAGAAAATTTTAGAACTGAGATCAAGCACACAATGCCTCATCATAAGTTTGACAAATGTTTAAGATTAGTCCGAATTGGCAATGAATTTAAGAAATTAAATTCATAAAAGCTTTTTTCTTGGAACTTTTCCCAGATTCCTGTGATGGACCAGTCCTGATAGATGATACTTACATCTGTAATTGAGGGTTTTCTTTTGGACCGTCTTCCTGGTTCCTGTGAAGGACCACTGGGTGCCATAAGACCAGGTACTAAGACTGTAGAATCTTTGGAAACATCTGGGGTTTGTATCTGGTTAGGGAAGAATAAATCATTAGTATTAGTAACAGTAATCACTATAATATTAGAGTACAATGTAAACATTACAAACAAAGATTAACTAACTGTATACAGATCATATTGCATTGTAATATACAGTTGTAATAAATTATTGTTTGCTAATGTCATTGGAAGTTTTATTACAGTCAAACCTGTATATAAAGGTCAACCATCAGACAAGAGAAAACTGACCTAATAAGAGTGGTGTCCTTTGAATGGAGAATAAAAAAGCAAATGTATTACTATAGCATGACAAGAACAGTGTGACCCGACAGGTTTTTGCTTAGATGTGGGTGACCTTTAAAGCAGGTTTGACTGTACTGTAAAGGCTCCTTATGGTTGTAGCTCTCAATGTAATATACATCTTAGCTAGGCTTTCCATATAATGACTATGAGCATTTATGAAGAGGGTGAATTCAGAAAAGCAAGATACTGAAAATTCTGTATGTTAGTATGTTATAACTTACCTTTGACAAACTTCTATCTGTTTGTAGTGAGACTTTCCTGGGATCTTCTCTGATTAAACACTGTACGGGATCAGCTGAGTTATATCGCTGTAAATAATAATTATTATAGTTAAATGGCAAGTTATTTGATAAGTCATACTGGTTTTACTGTAAATAATAATTATTATAGTTAAATGGCAAGTTATTTGATAAGTCATACTGGTTTTACTGTAAATAATAATTATTATAGTTAAATGGCAAGTTATTTGATAAGTCATACTGGTTTTACTGTTTAAGCAAAATTGATATGCATGTACAGGTATTAAGCACATGTGTAAAAGTTGATAAGGCATGGATTTCATGCTCCAAAAATTATGTAACTTTGTATAAAACTTTTCTTGTTTACTGGATTGCACTGCAAAGCAACATGGTATGTTCCATATAAAAGGGAGAATTTACTTGCAATTTAAGGAGAATCACTTGTATAAAAACATTTTTGTTTTCAGTGTGATTTGTTAATTGCATTGTATATTCAATCTGATTGAAATACAGATCCTGTGCCAAAGCTTTGAACACAAGGATCTGACAACACTGTTCTCCGTTTTCCGTTTTAGTCCTTGTAAGCAAAGATTCGACATAGGATCTGTATTTTAATCAGATTAGTTCATTTTGAGTTGCCTAGGTCTTATATTGTCTTCAGCAATTTTATCAATATACTTCTTTTTAAAACATGTTCAACTGGATAAAAATATTTCGAGTTTATTAAATACATGTATATTAGAATTGAAAATTGAAAATTTTCTATTCATATGTGAATCATGTGAATAGAAATGAAATAGAATTTCAATTCTTCACCTACAACCAGCAAGGAAGATAACACATATAACTTAAACTTGAGTGTGATGTTACTTACCACTCTTTCAAATGTAGGTTTAAGGAAGTTTCCATGTACAATAAGAATGTCTTGATCACATATCTGAGCTGCCAGTATAGGTATAGGTAATGGTAAGCTGTCCTTTGTACCTGATGTCGAGACTTGTAGGAGTACTTTAGGTTTTAATGGCTTTTTTAATCTCCTGAAAGAAGAGCAATAAAACAAATTGTTCAAATTACTTTTTTATTATTAGCTTGCTCTTAGTAATTTGGATTGATTCAGTATTTTTTATTACTGTTTTGCTTCAACTTGACTTTTGTTGTCAATTATCCAAGCTTTACAGACTATGTAATCTTTTAGTTATTTCTAGCTCACAATGCTTGTTTTTCAGTTTGAAATCTGACATTTACAAGAACAGTTCATAATATTAGTCTAAAGATTTTTTTATTGTATTCAGGTATATTTTGCACATATTTTGCATTAATTATTATTTTACACAACAGTTGTCCATGTCTATTTTTTTTAAACCCTGCTACATTTTGATGATCCAGTTGGGAACCATGTCAGATGTTGTCTGGATTTTTTTGTAATATTGATGACAGATCTCTTAATAGTCTCTGTTTTAACTGTATATACAACTTTAGTATTAACTAAAGGCAATTCAGAGCTTAACATATCATATTGACACTTTTCTATTGTTGAAGACAGTACGGTAAACTCTATCAGTCTTTGGCTTTTTGTGTTATTTCATTGACACATACTTAACATCTCCTTTATTCCTCTGATATGGAGATTAAGTGTTAGCACCAATAAACAATATTTGCTATCAATAGTCATAGATTATCAAATGTTTTTCAAATGAGAGGGTGTTTCTCAGCTACAATCTCATGGAAGGGAGACAGCCGAAATAAGATGTAGCCAAGAAACATCCTTGAGTTTGAATGACTATTGATAATCTGTATACTGCTGCTTTACTAAGCAACATCAATGATGCAATCTCCAGACGTCAAACATTCTCTTTCTCTCGACTGAGAAAAAAATACACTGTTGCTAAGAGACCTTGGGGATAATGTTCTTTCTCAAGCGAGTAGCATGATGTGAAAAATTATCACAAAAAAAAAAGATCTTAGGAAAAATACACCAAATAGCGGTAATTTATACTAATGTTCATAAATGATGGTTCTTGTCTTAATTTCTCAAGCTTTTGGGGGTGTTTTAATTTTGTACCCTTCTACAACTTTAAAGCTTTCAATCACGAGTTCAGTAGACAAGAGAAATTTTAATTAAAGCATTCCTAAGACTTACCCATTTAATTTGTGCTCAAATATTACAACCTGTCCACTTCTTGTTACAGCACACAACATTACAACCTGCAAGTGTATAAAATATTATTAGTATGTATACCAAATTAGGTCTTGAATTGTCTGCTGTGTTTAACATTAAAATTATAAACAGTATTTGGCCTTGTAATGTCAAATCTGCCATACATAGGTGCTTTACAGTACTATAAGCAAGTAATTACAGAAGAACTTGATTTCGTGTCGTTGTTCTTGAAATTGTATACGGCACCCTTATTTCTTTTCAAATACTCTAATAATTTAACTAATTCAATTCAATATGCACTTTTAATTTAAAAATCCAATTTTACTGATTAAAATAAAAATAACTGCTTCATTACAAATTTCTTCTGTTTAGACTTCAGCATTTAATAACAATGTACAAACTACAAAATGTAATCAGTTAATTGTTTAGATTTGATGTTTCATACTGCTGGATGTGTTTTGTTTTAGCTTAAGGTCCTTCAAGCTTGAAAGTTATGAATAATTTAACAGAATTTAACTAAAGGACGGTACTGTTTTACTTTCAAAGGCCTATTCTTCTGTAATATCGATCAAGTACTGAATTTCAAATGAGTGGGTGTGTTGGTAAACTCGTACAACTAAGAGGCCTCTTATTTTGAAAAGATATCTACAGTACCTGTTCTGTTGACTGCTGACAAACATCTAATAATGTTGGTTCTTCAGGCAGTGAAAATGAAGTAATTGAGTTCTTATCAGAAGATGATGTGTTTATTTGCCTGGAATGAAACATGTTAAATATTATACTAGTAAGTTCTATCAAAAGCCTGAGAAAGGATGTTTTTAATCAAACTTGATATGCAATCCATCTATTAAATGTGGATTCATTTATATTTGTGGTTATCAATTATCAATTGACTGTCAAGAGGAAACAATTTATTTTTCAATGATATTTGTAACCAGCAAGCTATATCAAAAGCCTCGGAAAGGATTTATTAAAATCGAAATTGATATGCAATGCCTTATAAATAATAAACAAAATCAACTCTAACTGGTTTTAGGGGTCATCTTAATCCTGCAGCTAGGTTTTAACTTTAGTTTCATGGTGAGATGAATAACCACAATAAAAGTGTCGATTATTTTCTTAAGGATGTTAACAGGTGTGTTTATGGAGTTAGTTATATGAATTATTATACACTATCCCTTTCTTTTCATGTTCATCAAAATTAAATCACTTTTCATGTCTCATTAGCATATGCTATTTTATATAAATTTTACATCCATTTTAAAAACCTATAGTATTATGCAAAATTATAACTTATATACACACCATGCATTAATGATTCTATCATTCTGAGCTGCCGTTAAAAAATACATATTTTCTGGTGAATCTGAGGAATCTGCTGAGAGTGGTAAAGGAAGGAGACGGAAAATTTCTGTTTTATGACCAGTAAATGTCTGAAAGAGAAAACAAAATGGTTAAAAATAAATCCACATTTAATTCTGTAAACTCAGGATATAGACAGAACACTTTTTTTCTAGATACAATGTACAATAAAAATATATCAATAGGAATTTGTTTCATACCTTTTCAAAAGCAATGTAGAACAGGCTTTCATTCAACAACTGTGGGAATTGTTCAGCATTTAAACATATGAGAGGGGGTGGACAGGGGGGTACCCTTCTCCCACCTACCCTCAAAAGCTGTCCACCCCCTCATATGAAGTTCAAAAAGATTTGCACTTACGTGAATTTTAGATGCTCAATATGCCATGTCCACATTTAATTTTGTGAATTCAGGATACAGACAGAACAAGCTTTTCCAGATACAATAAAAAAAAAAAACGTTTGCATTTAAGTGAATATTGAGATGCTAAATGTACCCTTTCCACAGGATTTGGAATACATTTAGTAACACGACTCTTCCAATGCAGCAATGTGGATATAATGAATTATCTTTTCTCTCTTACCATCAAACCTTGCAAATTCATCAAGATATTTTCATTACAGCCTCATACAAATCACCATTTTTTGTATGTTGTTCACTGGTAGCTTTTCAATGCAAACCAATCAAACTTATGTGTCTTATATCAATTATGTTTAACACTCTCTAATCTTGCAATACACTTGATTTGAATTGTTATCTTTTTGTCAATATATTTGATGTTAAACACCATTCTATATTGTTATTAGTGATTTTTTTTGGGTATAAATCAATGTCAGAAAGTTGAGCAAAGGGATGAACATATTGAGACAGTATCCCTACCATGTCTAAGAAAGGAGTAAACAAGCTGTAAAAGTGTTTTCTGGTTATGGAAATGATATGAATCAAATGAGTTAACACATCAGTTACGGACAGAAATGTGTGTGAAAACAATTCACCTTTGTCTGTCTTTTTCTTTTACATGTTTGGTGTTAAGTAATTCAAAATCAAAAATATTAAATGTTTTAAAATGTTTCCTTTCCTGACCAATATTACCTTTAACAATTCTTTATTTTCTATATTCCAAAGTTTAATTGATCTACCAGCCGTTAACAAATGATTGGAGGAACAAAGACACATTGAATGCACACTTCCTTTATCTGCTTTCCACTTGCTGAAAAAAAAAAAATTTGTTTACAAATGAAATCATAAACCATGTAAAAGTCCGTTTTGTTGTCTTACTTAATATTACAATTAAGACATATTCATAGATTTTTCCATTACAGCAAAATGCCTCCAGTGTGTAGGTAAAGGTAATATTGCTTGATAGCTGAACCGTGAAGTCATTATTAGGTTAGGAATACTACCCTCCTTTAAGAGTAGACTAGTTCGACAGATAACCGATCAGTCTACTCCGAAATGAGGGTAGTATACCTAACCTAAAAATGATTTCAAGGTTCAGCTAGCAAGCAAGCTAAACAAAGATATTACCTTTATCTACACACTCAAGGCATTTGCTGTAATTAAGACATACACAAGAATGCACATGTAGGAATAAGATAGCCCCAGTGGTTACCCCACTTATAATCAAAATAGAAGAAAATAGGAAGTAGGTTTCTGACAGATATAACAAAATAACAATAAAACGTTACGACGGTATTGAAATGCTGACTAAATATGAAGTCATTCTGTTCAGTACTTTCTGAGAAAAGTGTCATTTTTTGTTTTTTTAGTTCATTCATCATATCGAAAATTCAAAGTATAGTCCAATACGAGGTACAGTATGTAGGTATCTTGACAGGTCTGAAAATGATTACACGTTACGACTCATCCCTGTATAGCTGCTGTTAAAATTTGTGTTGGATTAACAGACGGACAAAGTGAAAGCAATTTAGCTCCAAGTTCTAAAGTATCTTAAAATCTTCATGCGTCTGAAGCGCTTTTCTGAATTAAAGCTTCATCTGGAACACTCAAAGCTGAATATTTGAAAGCCAAGTATTTAAGCATTGGAAAGATTTATCTTGTAAATAATAGTGTCCTTTCAATGCAAACAATAGCTACTTTTCAGAATTTTATTGAAATATTTCCATAACTAGGGAAAAAATTCTGCATACAAACAGCAAAGCTGTTTTTCAATGTCTTCTGTCCTTTTCCACAGGAATACTAGAACCTGATGAACATTTCTTTGAACATATTGAAGGTGTATATGTAACTTTGATTCTTTTTAGATTGATAGATCTATACACTCAGGTAAATTATTCTCCAGTTTCATCAGCAATTTTTAATTTGATTTCAGAAACTAGCAACTTTTTAAGATCTTTTATTCTTTTTGCAAGACAAGGCTGGAATTTTCTACACTTTATAATATAAGTTCATTAAATTAGCTGTGCTATAGAGGAGAAACTTCTGCATTAGACTGGACTCAGGAGATACCTACTGTCTAACATTAGCTGTAGAAACATCCCATTGTATGACATTGTGGTCGTTGCTGCAACTGTACAAATAACCTTGATTTTCATCCCAACAGAGGTCATTTACTGTTTCACTGTGACCTTTATCCTGAAATGAAATTCAAGAAAAGGTATGAATTAATATTTATACTGCATTTTCTACTCAACATAATTACTATTCAGGATTTTCTTACTTAACATATTTTAATAAATAAGGTTAGTTATTCTCCTTTTTTCCTTGCCAGTCATGAAAATTAGTTGGTTTACAGTATTCAAAGTAATCAACTACTATTTAACAATAGTTTCAATCTTTTCCAACAAATAGACGTATAAAATAAATGACCCTGTTAATTCTGCTTTACACTAAAAATATGGACAATAGATACAGCATGGTAGGTGAATAATTGACCTGAATTAAATGAAAAGAAATTAGGACGACCAGTAATGCAGTACATGAATAACGTTAAGCATTTTGAGTGGAAACACTAAAGAATATTTTACAGGTTGGGGACAAACCACCAAATTAGGAACTATTCCCTGAATGAGTAACAATACCAAAATTGAGTAATAATTTGATAGAGCTAAAAGTACTAAAAATTTAATAGTTTTATGAGAAGTATTTGACTTAAAACAGAAAATTTATAGTAAATGGACAGGGGTTTTTCTGGGTATTTTGGGAAAAAGGACCCTGGCCAGTTTTGGAATTTTTTCACACGCTTTCAATGAAATTGGGAAAACAGCAAATATACCAGGATTGAGTTTTAGTGTGTTTAGTTCATTAAAAGTTATCTTTTATTGTGAAAATAAAGAAAGAAACTTCCAGAATTTTACTGGCCCTTCAAAATTGAGAAGAAATTACCTCTTGGAAAAACATCTACATGTAATATAAACATTTATTAATGATAAGGAAAATTACTGTCACATTTTATTGGATTTTGACATGAAAATTTGTGAACTAAAAGTAATTTTGAGTTTCTGCATAAAATATTTCCTGCTTTTTCTTTATTTTTCCATATATCTTTTGATTTTCAATTCTAGTGTATATTTCATCATCAACATGTATTTTGTCACCTGCCTGGAATTATTATTTTTTCTTATTGTATTTGATCGGCAAACCCGGAATTACCCTTATCCGCCCCCTGAATCTGACCCGGTATTGTAATTGTCTTCATTTCCGGTTTATGGCATCCATTGTTTTTCAATGTTGTTTTTGTCGAGGAGTCAGATACTATTTTACTCGGATTTACACATTACTTGGTGATTTTCAGCATAAAGCTAGCAGTTGAACAAAATGAACATCGCTGTCATGAATAATAAAGACCTTGTGGAATGCTAGAAAAAGCCATGATGGATTTTTTCCTCTCAACCATATTTTTATTTTGGGTATCAAAAATCAGTATCCATGAAATTAAAACTTTGGAAATTTTCCTAGTCTTGTACTTGTAGGACTATTCATGATTTTGGAAAATTGTTGCATTTTTCATGAATAAAATGTGGATTTAAAATAAAATTTTAAACACTAGAAAAGTATTCCTCACTGGACAGTTACTTATTTTGTAAACTATTCCCAATTTTATGGGTTGTCCTAACATGTTTACTTTAAGTCATACATTAAGTGAGATACCATCCGTTAAGGATCTGTAAATTTTGTGATGTTAACTACTACAATTATGCATTAGTACCTACCAACTGACTCTGTATATCTGCTTTTACTATACTGTACAATAAAATATTTCCAGAACTGGTTCCTATTGCAACAATATCATTTTGCTCTTGTTCAGCTGAATCTTCTGATAATGATTTCCTCTTTTTCTTTTTCTTTGGTGTTTTCTTAAAATATAAAAAGATAAAATCATGATGACAAGCAATTTACATTTTAACTTTCATTTTGAAGTAAATATCATGATCAATTTATATTTGTGGAAACCTCATCCTTGAAACAAAAGGTGTCATAAATAATATAAAAGAAGGTCAAAGTCCCTCAACTCCATCAAATGGGCAAATAAAAATGTTTACATTAGACTATGGCCAGGAGAACAAGATGACAAATAGTATGCAAACTTTATGTCAATGACAATGATCGAGGAGAATTGTGGCACATGTTGACCGTATTCCCCTTGCAGCAGCACAAGGGACAACACATGGCAGCATATTTTGGAATCACTAAGCAGTCTAAATCTGATAACAGGAATCAGGACACATCCCACAGATGCATTGGTGATATGATGGTGCATCCAGAATATATGGTCATGGCTAAATGAGATACCTACAAATAATATGTGCAATAATGATAATAATTAATATTCCCAGGTTTCCAAAAAAAAAAAAACCCATCTTTTTTCAAATGCTTTATGAATAGTTGACATATGAATAACCTTAAAACAGAGATTAATCATTATTATGCAAGAAAATTGGTTCAACTCTTTCTTGAGTATATCTGTTTAAAAAATAAATACTGCTGATTTTGAATTTATCCCTAATGACTTACAGAACTGGGTCTCTTAGGACCCCATGATAAACAAGTACACGTTGCTGTCAGGTGTGAACTTGGAGTATACTGTTGACTGATTTTTGAGGTCGATGTATCATATACTTTAAGAACGCCATCAGGACTTGAATACATGCAATATTCTCCATTTGAAGTAAAAGATACTGGTGTGGAAAGTGCCATTTTCAACACGTGTTCTATAATACGCATGCGTCAAGGGTTACACTAAAGACCTGAACGTGGACCTGAAAAGACCTGAATAGACCTGAAGATGTACTACTCGATTTATTCAAATTACAATTACTTTTTATTTTTCAAAGGATTTTCTTCAAATTAGAATTTTATTAAAGGTAAAGATCCACATGATATTAAAAATAAAATGTTTTAAATAAAAACATTTTTGATGCCGAAACTCGGACCTGAACAGAGAAATGAAAAGACCTGAACGGACCTGAAATTCTACGATCAGACTTATTCAAACTTCAATAACTATTTTATTTTTCAATGGATTTCCTTATATTTTAGAATTTGTGAAACGAAAATTCAATTTATTAATAAAATTTAAAAAGAAATTATGAAAATATTTTGCGGTGTCAAAACTCGGACCTGAACGGGAAATTAAATTACCTGAATTGACCTGAAAATCTCCGGTCAGATTTATTCAAGTTCTATAACTGTTTTAGTTTTCAATCAATCTCCTTGAAATTTGAATTTTGTAATAGAAAAGGTATAATATTTCATTGAAATTATAAAATTTTATAAAAATATTTGTTTAGTTCCAAAATTGGACCTTAACGGGAAATAACAAGACCTGAATGGACCTGAAAATACGGGTCGATATGTTCAGGTTTTAAACTGTTATATTTATATATTGAAAATCAAAGTATCATGCATTTGCACATAAACCATGTAATCTAAAGACGTGTGTTCATCGATTGGAATGAGTTAAGTACAAGAGGCGTGTGCCGGCTGTAATTCACACCTTGTATGATGTGATCATTGGATCAATGGTCTAAATAAACATTTCATTTTTTAATCTTTTAATTGGATTATCGTTTAATCTTGTTACACGACCTAAACATTGCTCAGTTACAAATTTTACTATAAACTTTTACAACTGCTCATGTTTAGCTAATTCATTAAAATTAAATATTTTATCAAGTTTCTTTTGGCTTGAATGAAAATGCAAATGTTTTATAAGCTATGTTGAATTAATGTATATCCAGGTCCATTCAGGTCTTTTCGTTTTCCATTCAGGTCCGAGTTTTGTCACAAACATACAATATAAATTGAATTTTGCACCATCTCAAAATCCGGAGTGATCACATAGATCCAGCTTGGCTGAATCAAAAATAAGATGTGGTTTGATCCAAATGAGACAACTCTCCACAAGAGACCAAATAACATAGAAGTTAACAACTATAGGTCACTGTACGGCCCTCAAGAATGTATTTTCAGGTTTATTCATGTATTTCAATTCTCCTGTCTGGTCCAAGTCTTGTCACCAAAATAATATTTGTCATTAATTTTTTATTTTCGTTTTGATAAAATATTCAATTTGTACTATAACAAAATCTAGATTTCAAGGAAATTCTTTGATAAAAAAGTAAATGAATTTTGAAAAAATATATTAGTGGAATTTCAGGTCCATTCAGGTTTTCAATTCTCCGTTCAGGTCCAAGTTTTGGCACCCAAAACATATTTTTCATTATTCAATTTTTCATTTTAACAAAATGTTGAATTCTTATTTTACAAAATCTAAGGTTGAAGGTAATCCATTGAATATTTAAAAAGTTATTGAAGTTTGAATAAGTCCGACCATAGAATTTCAGGTCCGTTCAGGTCTTTTCATTTCTTTGTTCAGGTCCAGGTTTTGGAATCAAAAAATTGTTTTTTTTTTTAAACATTGTATTTCTAAAAAAATGTGGATCTTGCCCTTTAATAGAATTCTAACTTGAAGAAAATCCATTGGAAAACAAAGAAGTTATTGTAATTTCAAAAAATCAAATAGTATATCTTCAGGTCTATTCAGGTCTTTTCAGGTCCACGTTCAGGTCTTTAGTGTAACCCATGCGTCAATTATCCTAAGGTTTATTTCCGTTTCCTGCTTGTTTGCTGACTTGTTTACAAAATTATAAAAAAGTTTACGTGACATTAGTTCAGTAAAAGATGAAGTTTTATCAAAGTTTTAACTTGAATTAGAATGTAATCCTCAGGTCTAAGTTATATGCCGTACACCTATTCGCTATGACAAAAGTTTTTTGAACAACAGATCGAGACAAGCACTTATGGAATCTCAAGTACCATCAGCTGATCGCAATGCTGAACCAAAAGACAGGTAAAACAAATGCAATCCGATTCGAATTAAAGTCTATATTTTTAAGATATGTACATGTCCTAAAAAGGCAATTTAACTTCATGAATTTGATATGTGTGTCTTTTATGTCAGTTCACATACTGAATAATTAGCTATAATCATGATATTGGCATTGATGTTCATGATATTGTTTCTCTACAAAACTTTGGACTTGCCCTGGTAAAAAATGACAAGTCCATGAAGCAGACTGAAATACTCCTTACTGGGTACCCTGTGTGTCACTCAACATATATATACTTATATTTAATATTATAAAAATAAGGAAATGTGGTATGATTGCCAAAAAGACAACTATCCACTTAAGTTCAAAGATAAGATAAGATAAGATAATTTATTGGTTCAAAATCCAAATTATAGGATTGTTACCAAGACAATAGACATTGACTATACATAAACATACAAACATAATCTGACCACATTTATAAACATTATATATATAACTGTATATCCCCTCCATTATTAAGAGAAAATATTGTTACAATAATAAATGCTTGTAAATAATCTCTGCTGAGGAGGTAGTACCACAGTTATTAAGGAAGCAAGTTAACTCGTACCATTGTAAACTCGTACCACGTAAACTCGTACCAAAAAAGTTAACTCGTACCAACGTAAACTCGTACCACTGGGAAGTCGTACCGATCAGAACTCGTACCACTGCAAACTCGTACCATTAAAAATATATTCAAAAATACGAATGTTTTTTTTGGTAAACCTAATAAAAAAGTTGAATTACTTGAATTTTATACTAGATTTTAATGAAAACTTAGACAAAAATACGAATGTTTTATGATTTTTTTTTAAGCTTTATACAAAAAATTACATGCTAATTAATATATTAATTTCCTTTGATTGTGTGATTTTTGGTTGATTATTAAAACAACATAGGAAACGAAAGTCTAAGCAACACGAACCCCACCGAGGGTCACTACTTTTCTAAAAAGAGCGATGCATATCTTCCACTACAGGTGATATATATAAATGAGAAGAATGATAATAACTGTTGGTCATAAACAATTTTAAACCTTTAAAACACAATAAATAAATTCTTTCATTAAATAAAATTCCTTTTAGAAACAATAGAAAAATACCCAAATCTATTAAATGTGTCTGATTTGGAATGATTAAAAATTAAATCAAATAGTTGTCAATAAAAGTTTAAAAAAAGAGTACATTCAAGGGAGACAACAAAGCCAATCTGCCACGGTTTTCTCTATCCAATTAGACAAGGAAAATTAGCCACAAATTTCAAATTATATACATTTTACAGACTTAAGAGGTATTGAGTGAAATTAAATTATATATTCATCATTAAACACCATTTGAATGCATTTAAATAAGTTGGTACGAGTTTACAATGGTATGAATTTACCGTGGTACGAGTTAGCAGTGGTACGAGTTTGCATTGGTACGAGTTTTTTTTTAGTGGTACGAGTTGACATTGGTACGAGTTTACAATGGTACGAGATAACTATAATTCTAAATTAAGTACTCAATAAAGCATTTCTAGAATTATACATGGTGCTTATGAATTTTACAATAATTTTAATTATATCAGTCTCACCACAGGTATACAAAAATTTAAATCTTGCTTCATTAGTCATATTTTAAAAAGAAGGAACTATTTCACTAATTTTGGAAAATAATTGTTCTCTAATTGTATTTAGTTTTGTACATATTATAGTGAAATGAAATTCATCTTCTACTTCTAAAAGACACAAGAGGCAAATTCTTTCTTCTACAGGTGTTTTAGTGTGTCGTCCTTGTTCAATTTTAAGAACACTATTACTTATGCGAATTTTGGCAAAATTTCCTATTACTTTTCTGTCAATATTTAACAATAAATAGGTTTCCAATTTGTAATTTTCTTTAAGCTGTCTATATGTTCTGAGCTTATTACCGTGCAATGATTTATCATCACAAAAAATATTTTCTTTCCAATAATTCAGATATCTGTCATTAAGTTTGGTATGAAGTGCATATAATAAACGCCTTTTTGAAATAGTATCATGATTTTCCCAAACATGTGAAAAATTTAATGTAGCAAGTAGCTGTTCAATCTTTTTCGCAAATCCATTGGTCATGTTGGTTAATTGCAGGTTTGAACTATATACATCTTTAAGTAAACAATTATACCACATCTTCTTATATCTAATTATTACCAGATTTTATCACGTGCAACCAGAAGCCAATTGACAGTTTTAATGCTTCTAAAAAACCGGATACATACTAAGTTCAGCTAGTACTGCTAAATTGACAGCTGTTTTATTTACTCCAATTAAAGTTTTTGCAAATTTGATCTGAATTTTATTGGTAGCCAAAGACCAATATTTTGACTCTAGATTTGTAATATCTTTAATCATATATAGAGACCATAATTCACTACAATAAAGAAGTATAGGTTTAACACAAGCATCAAAAAGCTTGAGGTGAGGTAAAATATTAATATCTTCAGAAAAAACAGTTTTCTGATACAAAATATAGCTTTTGAGGCTTTTTTACAAAGAAGTCTCACTGCCTCAGTAAAACTACCAGAGGGTTTAAACAATATACCCAAATATTTATATTCTGTACAGTGTTTCAAAACATTATCATTAAATACAAACTTGTCTTTTGTAAGTTTTTTACCAGATTTGTTAAAAATCATAATTTTGGTTTTGTCAAGATTTACTGTTAAATCCCAACTAGGCAATATAAACTTAGCTTATCAAGGCATTTTTGTAGGCCATTAGCAGTTTCAGAAATAAGAACTAAATCATCAGCATATAACAAACATGAAATATCATTATCATTTAACTTGGGCGAATCACATGTGGAGTCAAAAATACGGGGTAAATCATTAATATATAAAGAAAATAATGTGGGACTTAAAATACACCCTTGTTTAACCCCAACCATGGAATTAAAAAAATCAGTGACACCTTCAGAGATCTTCACGGAGTACAAAACCTCTTTGTACATATCTCTCATTATACCAAAAAAGAGGCCATCTATGTTGTAATAAGACAATTTGTTAAAGAGAGCCTCCCTGTTAATAGTATCAAATGCCTTCCTGAAATCTATAAAACAGGCATATATCTTTTTTGATGATTTAAATGCCTTATCAATAATAGTTTTAAGAGTTAAAACATGATTACTTGTTCGACTTCCCTTTCTGAATCCAATTTGCTCACGACAAATAATTTTATTTCCTTCAAGATATTTTTCTAATCTACTATATAAAACTTTAAGAAAGAATTTTCCTAAACAACTTGGAAGGGCTATACCTCGATAATTAGATGGATCATTAAAACACCCACCCTTAAAAATGGGCTTAATAAAATTTTCTCTCCATAAAGTTGGGTAAATACGTATACCAGACTTAAGAATAAGATTAAACAATTTTACCTAAACATCAATATTCATATTACAAGATATTTGCAACATTTCATTTGTAATACAATCTGAACTACTTTCTTTATTATTCTTTAGCTGCAATAACCACCTCCTCAGTTGTAATATAACTGTTTAAAATCTCAGTATTACAATCATTAAAAGCAGTATAAATTTTCTGATCGTTAAGTACATTTTTATCATAATCAATATTCATTAATTTATTAAAATATTCAAACCATTCTTTAGGTTGTATGTTAGAGCTAGGATCCTTGAAGTTCTCCTTTTTAAGTTTTTTAATAGTTTTCCAAAAATCATCTGAACAGCTATTATTTGAATCTATAATCTGTTTTATCATTTTATGTCTAAATTGTCTATGTTTTTTCCTTATGACTTTATTTAGTTCCTTTTTATGATATAATACTTTGTGTCTAAGACTATCATTCCAGGGCTCAGTACACAATTTTCTAGTCAGACTTTTTAGAGACCTATATTTAGATTCACATTCATTATCATAATATGGCTTTTTTGCTTTTCTTCGTTTACTTCTCCTGGCTGTAACAGGGGTTTTATTAGTCTTACTTAAAAAAGCAGCATTGTGTGCATTATTTGCAAACATTTTTTGGGTTAAATTATCTAATTCAGAGTTAATAGTTTTAAAGTTTAATTTCAACATATTAGACTTAAAAATTTCTTCTCGTTTATTAGTCCATTTAACTCTTCTAAGAGTAGGCTTAACATAATTATTCAATGGCTCCTTTACTAATTGAGATAGTATGGTTATTGAAATTGGACAGTGATCAGAGATTGTTGGTTCATATTGACCTACACTAAAATTGACAATATTTGGTAAGAATTCAGATGAGCATAAGCAATAGTCATCAATAGACACACCATTATTATTATAGAAAGTGATTTTACCTTTCGAATCACCAAGTGTTCTTCCGTTAAGGATTCTTAATTGAGATTCTGTGCATAAGTCAAGTATAAATTTTCCATAGTTATTAGTTTTTTGGTGTACTTGAGTATTTCTAAATTTGCATACACTATCTGCAACATAAATAGTGGGAAGAAATTTAGGTATCCAAACTGTCATCTACTTCATTTGTTATGAAATCTAACTCTTTACAGTTAATATGTGCATTTAGATCTCCCATGAGGATAACGTCCCCTGATATACTATATTTAGCAATATCTGTTTCAAGTTTCTCAAAAATTTGTTTATCAAAATTAGTTCTTAACGTGTAAGATGAGTTGGAAGGGGGAATATATAGGAAACATAAATATACATTTCTATCAAAACTGAAAAAATTCTTGTCTAGTTTGAACCACATTATATCATCTATGGATTTATCCATTAACTTTACACCTGATAATATTTCCTTCTTAAAAAAAGTAGCTAAACCACCTCTAACCTTATTTGAGTCAGAGGACCTACAGTTTACAAAACATTTATAACCATCATAGTTTAAAATCTCTTTGGAGGGGATATGTGTTTCTGAAAAACAAACAATATCTGCAGTCATAATTTGACAAATAATATTATCATCTCAATGAAGTGGATGTAAGCAAATTTCAGGGTTCTCACTAAGACAAGTCCATGTCTGGACTCACCATTTTCAAAACTGGTGAGTTCAAAGATGCATCAAGATTGAAATATTTTGTATAAACTGAACACACATATCATAGATATAGGAAGATGTGGTATGAGTGCCAATGAGACAACTCTCCATTCAAGTAACAATTTATAGAAGTAAACCATTATAGGTCAAGGTACGGCCTTCAACACGGAGCATTGGCTCACACCGAACAGCAAGCTATAAAGGGCCCCAAAAATTACTAGTGTAAAACCATTCAAACGGGAAAACCAACGGTCTAATCTATATAAAATCGAGAAACACGTATGAACTACATAAACAGACGACAAATACTGTACATCAGATTCCTGACTTAGGACAGGTGCAAACATTTGCAGCGGGATTAAACGTTTTAATGGTACCAAACCTTCTCCCTTTTTCTGAAACAATAGTATAACATCACAACATAGAAGGACACACTATAAAATATCAATTGGAAGGCTTAACTCAATCAAAAAATGTAAATTAACACACAATGAATGAATAAATTTGATCTGTGATACCTGAATGCAAATACATAGTTAATAAAAATTAGAAAATCATCACTTTTGAAAAACCTGCGTCATATTATACGCAGGTAAATGAAAATAATTTTGTTGTTAAGTATACTTCTTCTTCTGTGTGTATAAAATCTTCCGTTTAGGAATACAAAGAAATTTCTTTAAAATATATATATATATACATATGGGGTGAATATCAACAATAAAACTATACAATTAGTGCTAGATAAAACTTCCTGTACAGGTGCAAGAATATTATTTAAGGAGAAATGAAATAATTTTGATGTTCATAGTACTAAGAAGTGAAAATTTGTAGTAATTCTAAATAATCAAAGCTGGTATATAGACGAGATCCATGTTAACATTAAATAACAAAAAGCATTACAACTAGTACCAACAGGTCAAATTAAAGTATGATATGAGAGTACTCGCAGTTACTGACAGCTAGTTAAAAGCCAAAACAATTAATAAAAAAAAATCATGCATCAGAGACTGAAATCACCTAAAACACATCCCAGGGATTTAGTATTTTAACGTCATGAACAGTCAAAGAAGACATGACTTGTGCAATGCCAAAAATAAATGTATCAACAGGTAGTAGGAAAGTTAGGAGTGACTTCTTTATAGATAAAAATGAACGTGTGTGTGTCTCTATACATCCTGTTTGAAAAGAAAATACAAATTTAGTTATGTTTTAATTTGCTAATGACAAAATCGATATTAGTGCCAATGTAAACTATATTCAGAGATCTACAACATACAACATTAAAGGTTTGATGAGTTTAACGGATCACATAGTGATTACTGTAAAATTTAGGATGTGAAATACCATTTTAATAAGTTTTCTACAGGTACAGCCAAATTTACTAATTAAATCTTTGTATCTATGAAAGATTTAGTAAAAGTTTTTTAAGTAATTTATGGTAACGAAATCCCTGACTAAATAATTTACCAGTGATGCATTGATTACGTTCGTTAAAATCTATGACATCACTACACACACGGGCAAACCGAACGAGTTGGGATATATAAACACCGTATGATGGAGCCAAAGGTACATTGCCATCTAAAAAGGAAAATTAACAATAGGGAATCGCTCTTGTCGTAAATTTTAGTATGGAGTTTCCTTTAGAAATTGAAATGTCTAAATCTAGAAAAGGACAACTGCTGCTGTTTATGTTAGATTTAGTTAAAGTAAGTTCTTTGGGTAAATTTCTGTAGTATATTTAGAGAACTCTGGATTATTTAACGAAAAAATATCATCCAGATAACGGTAGGTATTGTTGAATGTATCAACCAAATGTAACAATGATGTGCACAGTATTTTATAGCAAAAGTTTAAAAGTAATCTGAATTTAGTGCCATTTCATTGATCTATTAGATCATGGAGAATAAAATGATAAATTATATTGCAATAAAATATCTTCTTCTTACTGTTGGACTCACCATGGCCAAAAATGACGAGTCCCTGGACAAATGCTGGACTCACCTTCAAACATACTTAGTGAGTACCCTTATCATCTATAATTTAAAACTACTGAGTAGAGAAACAATATCATGTATATATAGCTTGCTGTTTGTTTTGAGCCAAGGCTCTGTGTTGAAGACCGTACTTTGACCTATAATGGTTTACTTTTACACATTGTGACTTGGATGGAGAGTTGTCTCATTGGCACTCATACCACATCTTTTTATATCTATATATATCATATTTTATCTTAATGTATACCTACCTCAAGTATATTTACTTGTATCTTATATTTAAAACAACTATATTTTTGAATTAGAACAAACTTTATTTTCTACTTTCAGGTTGAATATTGTTTACATTATATTTTATGTTTTGGGAATTGGTTCATTGTTGCCATGGAATTTCTTCATAACAGCCAAAGATGTAAGTTATCTCTCTTCCATTAGGTTATCAGTTTCTGTAAATTATAATTTTACAGTTCACATCATGCACATATGAGTGAATCTCTGTGAAAAACTATGATAATGGGTCAGGGAGACAGATTAACATATGGACAATTTTGTGTCTATATCACTTTGAGGCCATAAAAAAGAATATGTTTGTTTGCCCTAACCCTACCTACCCATAAAATAGCTGCCTACTCAAAATCTTTTATTGTCCTGATGTGAATTTTTTTTTTAATCAGATAGGCATAAAGACTAAAAACATCTAACACTTCAATTTCTTTTTGCCGATTGTCTCTACATCTGGGAGGGTTTGGGCGAACCAAAATATTTTAAGTTTGGCTTCAATAAAATGAAATGATATTTTGTATGTCATGTTTTCAATTAAAAGTAGTTATCAACTAAAAAGGGTAATTGAAGGTGATGATACTGATAGTCTGAATTATCAATCTATCATATACGGGTACATACAGCGAGATACTTCAAAGTGAACCACCCACTATTCACTCTGATAATCAAAAATCTCCGGCAGTAGTGAAATTTAATGTAATCACTTTGTTTGCATTGAACAAACCTTTACCTGAATGAAAACAAGAATTTCAAACAATTTAAATTACCAATGACAATTTAAATTTCAACCCTCAATTCACCAGTACCAATGATCTTATTCTATATAAGCTGGAGGGGGGTATATGTCAATGAGACAGCAACCTAGCGAAATAAAATCAAAAGACATTTAGAGGTCAACATATAGTTCAACAAGAGAAGAATGTCTTTAAATGTTAAACAGTTGTCATCACCTGAATACAAACAAGTTGTCACTAAATTTAAGATAAAAATAAGGAGATGTGGTATGATTGCCAATGAGACTATCCACCAAAGTGCAATGAAGTTGATGTAAGCAATTATAAGAAACTGTACAGCCTTCAACAGGAGACTATTATATCAAATATCTGACATCAACAACAAAATCTCCAAATGACAACATTGAGATACAACAACTGATGAGTTTCATGACTTGTGACATGTATGTCATTGCCATGTTCCAAAAATTATAATTCCAATTTCCCAATTGTCATAATTACATACATATATATTTCTTTTTCAGTACTTTGAATTTAAGTTACGTAACACCTCTGTACCAGAAAAAGATTACAAAGATACAAGATTCCTAACGGAGTATCAGCTGATCTTTGAGAGCTCTATTGCTGTAGCCTCCATGGTTCCTAATCTTATATTTAATTTTGTCACTGCATTATGTACTCAGCGGTGGGTATTAGTATTACACACTTTAAGATAAATTCGTGATTTCAAATACTAAAATCAAAAGGTCAACTAGATTTAGTGTAAGAATGATTGTAAGGTGTGCATATCTGACTGGCAGGTTTCAGTCGACTTTGACCTCATTTTCATGGTTCATTGGTCAATGCTAAGGTTTTGTGGTTTGGCCTAATTCTCAGGTACTGTAATCAATATGTCAGCTGTATTTGGTTTTTGGAATGATAGTAAGTTGTACATGTCCATCATGTCTAGAGGTTTCATTTGACCTTGACCTTTTTAAATGGTCCATTTGACGATGTTAAGTTTTTACTGTTCGGACTATAAATTTCCAAGATTCTGTAAGCATCAAGGCTGCTATATTTTGTATACAGAATGATTGTGATATGAACATGTCTGTCTGCGGGTTTCATCTGACCTCAACCTCATTTTCTTGGTTCATTTGTTAATTTTAAGTTTTTATGGTTTTGTGTGTTTAGGATCTATAAGCAAAATGTCTACTATATTTGGTGTATGGAAGGATTGTACGGGGAACCTGTCCGTCTGGAATCTTGACCCTATTTTCATGGTTCATAATTAGTCAATGTTAAGTTTTCATGGTTAAGTCTGTTTCTCAGATACTATAAGCAAAAGGTCAACCAGATTTGGTGTTTTGAATGTTTGCATGGTGAACATGTTGTTTCTCAGGGTTAATTTGACCTTGACCTCAATTTTATGGTTCTTTGGTCAAGGTTCAATTTTTGTAATTAGGTCTGTTTCCCAGATACTATAAGCAATAGGCTTAACATGATTGTAAAGTGTACATATCTGTCTGGCATTGTTCATCTGATTAAGATTTTGATGTCATTTTCATGGATCATTGATACTGTTAAGTTTATGTGATGCTTCTAGTAAGACCTCCATATATTAGACCTTCAACATAAATTTAATTATGATAAGTAAAGCAGGCTAGACATTTCAAAGTGTGCACTGTTGTTATTTTGGATTTTACTTATTGATATCTTGTTCTTCATATACATGTATCATAGAGACTTAATATTGTTTACATGTACTTTGCAGAGACCAAGAATGTCTGTAAATTTTACATTAAAGACATAATACACATATTGTATAAATTAAACATTGATTTTGGGGAAAATATTTCAAATGTTTTATACATTTTTTTTTGAAACGGCTTTTGCGATTTTAATTTCAGTAAGAGGTTTTTAAGAATTGATAGCTGCTGAAGTAAAACTGATAATGTGTTGTAACATCAGACCAGTGACACTGCCTCAGTTGGTTAGGGGTAGGGATGAACTCTCACACACAAGTTACACCCAGCCACTTTCTTTATGTGCCTGTCCCACTCCTTGATGCTGTAATCCAGTGGTGTTAATTGCTGTCTGCCATATTTGTGTTTTTATCATTATAATTGTATAAATCATGGTGCTGTTGATGATGTTCTTTTATAGATGCAAATTTCCTTAAATCAAATAAAGCACAATATAAATCCAAAAGTCTATATATATTTATTCCCAATAAACCTGCATATACATAGATATAGATAATACATTTATGTACAATATTACATTAAAAAAAGAAAAAACATTGCTATGAAATTTTATTTTTGCCAAAAGCATATACTTTGGTTGATATTCTCATAAATTTACATAGTTGTATCAAGACCAATTTGTTTTATGTCATTATATTCCTGTTTTAATTAAAAGTGACATTTTGAAAATAATGAATTAAGCAGTTTAAAAGTTTTCTTTTCATTGAAGTATTTACAATCTTATACATGTTATATGAAATTGAAGCATTTTTGTAACACACAATACAAACTGAAATTCCAAATTCATCTTGTATATTATGTTGGAATCTTAGAATGTAAGTTAGCATTAAGATAAGTGTGTGCACCCATACATCTACATATAAAAAAGATACTTAAAAATATATCTGAAATTATAAGATTAACATACTATTAACAATTGCTTTTTCTTTTCAGCTTACCTTTAAAGTTTAGAATGACTGTCTCTACAATGATTGTTCTTATAATGTTTATATTAACAGTCATATTTGCTAAGGACAAGAACACCATATATTGTAAGTTTTGAATTTGATCAGTTTTTAGTTCCCTACCGACGAAGTCGAAGGGGACTTTAAGTTTGCACTCTGTCTGTCTGTCTGTCCATCTGTCAGTCCGGCAGTCCGGCAAATCAGTTTTCCACACTATTTTTCTTCATGCTTGAAGATATTGATTTGAAATTTTGGTATATAGTTTTATCATGACAAGTTACAGATCAAGTTCAAATTTTGTTCTGGTCTGATGATTTTGTGCAGATTTATGGTCCTTGGACTTAGAAAATTAACTCAAATAATTGGTCCGCACTTTTTTTCATCATGCTTGAATATATTGACTTGATATTTGTTATATAGTTTACATCATGACAAGTTATAGATCAAGTTGGCATTTCGTTCCAGTACAATGAATTCTTAACTGGTAGGGGACTATGTATTGCCATGCAATACTCTCAGAATGCTTGTTATTTTAACTGTTGTGTTAACATACAAATTTGTAGATGCAGAAGGGGGGTCTGAACCCTTCATTGGATTTCTTAAAAAAGGTGTCTTTACTTAGTTAAAAAAGACTTTGTATTAAACATGTTATCAATGCTGTGATGATCTGAAAAAATGAAATGATATTGGGGAGATATTTAATGGGCTTTCCAAATAATTTACACATTTTGTAATAAAGGTTGTACACTTTTTCTTAAAAAAAATGATAGTAAACCAGTCTTTATAATGATCATCTAAGCAAATATATATTTTGATTGAATAAATCTAATAAAAAATTGTGGCAATGTACTACAACTCATAACTTTGATATTTTCTTGTTTTCTAGTATTTATTTGACCTTGACCTCATTTTCATGGTTCATTGCTCAATGTTTTTGGTCTGTTTTTCTAATACTTTAAGCAATAGGTCAACTATATTTAGTGTATTATGTATAGAATGGTTGTAAGGTGTTTATGTCTGTCTGGCAAGTATCACCTGACCATGACCTCATCTTGATGGTTCATTGGTCAATCTTAAGTTTTCATGGTTAAGTTTGTTTCTTAGATACTAGATGCAATAGGTCAACTATATTTAATGTAATGATTGTAGGTATACATGTCTACTATATTTGGTGTATATCTGTCTGGCAGGGTTTATCTGACCTTGAGCTTGACCTCATTTTCATGGTTAATTTTGTTTGTTAGATGCGCAATTGGTCAACTATATTTAAAGCATATTTGGTGTATGGAATGATTGTAAGGTGCACATGTATTTACAGTTTAGTTTATCTGAACCTGACCTCATTTTCTTGGTTCATGTTGAGTTTATGTGATAGTTTAGTAAAGCTTATGTTTAGGACTATCAAAATAAAGTTAATGCCTAGGAATTAAAGAAGGCGAGACATTTCAGTGTGTGCACTTATTATTATTTGTTTCTGCACCTCACACTAAAAGGTGCAGACCTGTGACATAGTTTGGGAAATGAGAAGTAAACTTGCTGTTCAGGTGTAGTCTTAGGTCCTGTCAGCTTAATGATGAATCACTGATGACAAATTGATGATATTTTGTATGCAGTTGAATAAGTATTGGCACATCTCATTTTCATGGAGATTATTTGGCTACTGTCTAATTTTTATACAGATGAGACACATATCTGTGTGAAAATTTTATCAAGTTATCAAATGATTGTATAATATTTTTAGTATTGATCTTAATGTTTACGTCAGTAATATCTTTTTTTATCATACATGAAACAGAAGTCATAGAAATATTCTATCTGCATTGAAATACTGTTTGCATTTATTTTCGTGGGTGCCAATTATGGTGGATTGAGAAAAATTGTATTTTTCGTGTATATTTGATTTCTTGGTTTTGATTAACCCTGCACATAATCATATAAACAATTGGCAACATCTAAATTCGTGGTTTATCTACACCCACAAATTCCACGAAAATTGGTATCCCACAAATATTAATGAATCCACAGTATTCAGAAATTTGTGCATGCATTGCATGATTATTGCGATTGCTGATTTATGATCCAAAAATGAAAGTTAATTACTGTGATTTCTAGAAATACTGCTTACAAATAATGCTATCAAAATTTGAAAATGGGAATATTATTTTTGAAAAACCTGTCCCATTGCAATTTTCTCTTAATGATAAGAATATCACAAAAATTTCTGAATTTACTACAGTATACTGTTTAAATCTATTGTTTACAGCATTTACACCTTTAAAACAAACATGTGATATCTATTATAATTCTATATTAAAATCAAATTTTTATTAATAAACTTTTACAATGAATGTATAATGCGTAAGGGAAAAATATTTCTTTGACATAAATTTGTCATCATATCAAATTTTGGACATTAAGAAAAACTTGAACTATAATAGTTTCTCTTTTTTTTTCCACAAAAAAATACCAGGATTTTATTTATTCAAATTAATTTTTTTTTGTAATTACTGTAATAGAAACAAATCAAATTGAAAAGTTTATTAATACAATCAATCAAATTCTTATGATTTCTTTAACAGTTTTTCACCATTTGGAATTTTTGAAACTGTTTATATGTATGTCAGGAACCTGATGTTCAGTGGTTGTCGTTTGTTGATGTGGTTCATAAGTGTTTCTCTTTCTCATTTTTTATTTAGATTAGACCGTTGGTTTTCCTGTTTGAATGGTTTTACACTAGTCTTTTTTGGGGCCCTTTATAGCTTGCGGTTCTGTGTGAGCCAAGGCTCCGTGTTGAAGGCCGTACTTTGACCTATAATGGTTTACTTTTAAAAATTGTGACTTGGATGGAGAGTTGTCTCATTGGCACTCATACCACATCTTCTTATATCTATATATCAACTTTGATATTTTTTTTCTAAGAAATAATCAAACTTTTTAAAATAAATTCTAACCATGGATTTATTTAAAGTAAGTGATAGATATTTTCAGTTTTCATAGTTGTTTTTAGAATACTCTACAGTTTATTATGGAACATTTTACTATAACTTTGGTCAAAATAAAAAAGACTACTAGATAATACGTTATATTTCATCTAATGTAATATCATTACATGTATTTCATCCAGAACATAAATTGAATTTTGTTATATATTTGCCATTGTAATCACAAATAAAACCTGAAGACTCATTATGTTTAAAACAAATACACCAAGGATTCTTCAGACCATCCTTTTCACTGATCAGTACTTTACTTTCCTGTCCATCTTTTGATATTACTATTATTCTATTAGATTCATAGTCTGCAACAAAAATGTTACCATCTGTATCAGTACAAAGTCCTCTAGGAAAAGATAAATCCTGTTTATATTCCCAGATCTGTGTACCTGATTCATCAACACAGTATATGGCATCACCAATACAGTCACAATAGATAACTCTGTCATTACAGTGAACAAAGAAATCCAATAAGGATTCACTCTGTACTGGTATTGACTTCAGTGTATATCCTTCCAAGTCTATAATACAGATTTCATTTTCATGTAAACCTACAACCAAAGAATTATTGGAGAATGATAATCCCCAGCATTCTTTGTCTAATGTGATTACTTTGGTAACTGTTTCCTTCTCCATATTGAAAATTTGTATGGCTCTCTCAACATTATAAGATAGGGTAATAGTGTCCTGATTGATCTGTATAACACTCCAGGCTCCCCCAGGTATAGGTAATTGTTTCTCAAGTTTGCCATCAGGAGTAAGTAAGTTCACTTTACTATTTTGTTCAACTATTATAACTCTTCCATCCATTAGACAAATCATGTTACTGATCCTCTTCATGTTGATCTCTATCTTTGTTTCAATATTCATTGTCATGTTGTTTATGTTGGATTGTTCTAGAGATTCTACCTGTGCTTCTCTCCTCACACTTGTTTCTCTGTTCACTGCTATTTCGGTTTTATCCACAAAAACTTTACCTAAGGATTCCAATGATTCTAACTTGCTAATTGTCTTATCTATTTCCTCATTTTGCTTCAGATTAATCTCAAATTCTTTGGCCCTGTCATCATCTTCAAGATCTTCAACAAATTGTTGACATTGATGTACTTGTTGTTCAATTTGATGTACCTCTAGAAATGATTGGAGTTTGGAACTATGTGTTGTGACTGCATTTAGTTTGTCTATCAATTGATTTAAATTTACTTTCTTTTCTTCTATTTCAGTTACCAAATTTGATGCTTTTGATTTTTGCTGATTCAAGGTGGTGTCTATTATTTGATATCATTTCTCTTCCAGATAGTCTAAATGTTTATTTATTTTCTTTAGAAATTCTGCAATCCTGCCCTTTATGCTGTCGCATTGTTGTTTCCCTCTTTTGATGTTTTCTGATTTGTTGTTTACCATTTCATTCAAGATTTCTGTGGTGGAATAGATATCTTTATTTAAAGATTCTTTAGATTTTTCTGTTTTTGTTTTCTCTACCACGCTAGCTAAACTTTTTATTCCAGTGCATTTTGAATGACTAGTGGAAATACATTCATCATAGCAAGGCATTAAATGACTGGGACAGTACAAATTAAGCTGTTGACCATGTTTGTCACATTCTGTTTTGATAGCATGAATGGAGGGTTTATGAATTTTAATATCAATAGTTTTGTGATCACGTGATAACTTAGATCTTTTGTGATGACCAGAACAAGTTGAGCATAATCCTTCATTACAGTTGTAACACCAGATATCAGCTTTAGTGTTTACTTTTCCTTCCTGACAAGGTCCACATGGTATAGGTTTACTGGATGCCATAACCTATATATACAAAATATATACGTTATTAAGCCTTATTAACACATTTAACAGGTTTAGTTGATGCCATTACTATATATTGACACTGACAAAAGTCATTTGTTTTACGAAATATTTTTCTTTCAATAGGATATTATTGCATTTAGTTTGTATATAACTATCTTTTCTAGTTTCTATATACAATTCTTGTGAATTGTATCAAGTTTTCCTGTTTGTTTAAACGACTTACTTTGTTTTTGGTTGTTAACATTTAAATACAATCTGGGGTTAATGTTTTATAAGACATTAATAACTTCGTCAAACCTTCCTAGAATTTAATGATTTTTAGGATTAAGTGATAATGTCGGGCTCTGAGGCAAATTTAAAATGAAAAAATGTATTTTCTGCATTTTATTGATGAATGCACTTGGTCTTTTTTTAAATTCCTTAGACATGAGAGACTTTGTTAAAACTTTATGGAATGTCATGAAAATTAAATTACTTTAAAAAAAAAAAACAAAAAACAACACTTTATAAATTTCATGCGTACGAAGAGATTTCATGATTTACCCTCAATCCTGAATATTCAAAAACAACTCGGACATTAACTCAAAAACGCTTTAACCAATTTGCATAAAACTTTGTTGAATTGTTTTTATCTATTGACGTGAGCTCCCTTTCGTTTTTTGATAAATTTTAGATTTGACGTTTCCGAGTTATGGGGTTTTATTCATTAAAAAAAGGGTGATTTTCCAGTTTTCGGACAATAACTCAAGAATGCTTTCACCAACTTGCAAGAAATTGTGGTGAATTGTTTATATCTATTAATATGAGCTCCCTTTTGATTTTCATAAATTTTAGATTTTACGTTTTCGAGTTTACAGGGTTTTATTAAAAAAAAAAGGGGGGATTTTCCAGTTTTCGGACAAAAACTCAAAAATACTTTTAGCAGTTCTTATGAAACTTTGGTGAATTGTTTATATCTATTGATGTAAGCTCCCTTTAGAATTTTATAAATTTTACATTTTACATTTCTGAGTTGTGGGGTTTTATTCATTTAAAAAGGGGGGATTTTCCAGTTTTTGGACAATAACTCAAAAATGCTGTCAGCAATTCTCATGAAACTTTGGTGAATTGTTTATATCTATTGATGTTAGCTCCCTTTTGATTTTCATAAATTTCTAATATGACATTGAGAATAAATTGAACTTTATTTGTTTATAGTCTGACAACAGATTTACTAAGTATTGCACAACAGCACAGTGTATTGCACAACAGCAAGAAATCTTTAATTGAATATAAATTCAATTCATATAACCAATTTCAAGTTCTTTGACTACATTTATTCAGAAACCTGTAATATGTCAAATATTTAATTACAATCCAAATTCAGACCTGTATCAAGCTTGAATATTGTGTCCATTTTTGCCCCAACTGTTCAGGGTTGGACCTCTGTGGGCGTATCTAGCTGCGCTCAGCGAAGCAGTTTATTCAAAATGTCGTCCTACCAGGAAGTTAATAAGATCATGTATATACCTGATCCAGGTAAAATGAATATTTAAAGGGCATATGTTATACTATGGTACAATAAAATAGGATACTGTGAAAGTACTTTAATTCGTGGGTATCAATTTTCGTGGTTAGAGCAAAAGTTACATGTTCGTGGGTTTTTAATTTCGTGGATTTTAGTTTTCTAAAAAAAAAACGAATAGAGCGTAGATTTGAAGCCATTAGAAACGAATGTTACAAATTGTCTTGATTGAAGGAAATTGCAAAGTAAACATTTAAATTATTGCTCCCGTGTAGTGATGACACTAATTAACCTGAGATCGAATGATCAACAGATTAAAGACAATCAGAGGTTTTAATTAGGCCATAAACATGTCACTTAAAGAAAACAGTTACATAAACAAATGCTTTAAATGTACATTGAATTGTAAAATGAATTCTTATCAAAAGCAAGCCCAGCATGAAATTGTTATTTCCATTACAAGAATTATGAGGATATAATAAATGAACACTTTATCATAGCATATCATCACCGAAATCTGACTTTCATCGATCAAAAATATTTTTATGAGAATTAAAAGATCAGAAGTTGTACAGTTTAGGTTGTTAAAGATTAAATGGATATTATCCTGCCTGCGGTTGTAGTTCATAGTGCATTTGCCCCAGACTACTATTATAGTAGTCTCAAATTTGCCGATATTCATCGTATTCTCTAGATCATATCGGTAGTCAAACCTACATGGGAATCTTTTCTTGTCTTGATTTGGACAACAGTCGTTATATTTCGTTGGACACTTAAGTTCGTGGATAAAGTCATCCACTAAAACCACGAAAATTGGTTCCCCACGAATAAAAGTACTTTCACAGTATATTGATAACAATCGGACCAAAGATTGATTTCATTTTGTCAGATCTAATCTTTTTTTTGTGACTTATTTTTTATCATAGGTAATTGTAAATCTAATTAAACCAGTGCATAGTTCAAATAACTGGTTATTACTAGCTCTATATTTCATTCTGTTCCATACTAAATTTGACATAACCACATTCTTCAAGCAAACTGTTGAGTGAATAAAAAGAATTTTATGACACATAGAGCTGACGCCTGTAAACTGTTGAGTGAATGAAAAGAATTTTATGACACATAGAGCTGACGCCTGTAATTAATTAAAATACTGTTAATTGAATAAAGGACAGTCAAGCATATTGTAAAGTTATGATATATTACTAAATCACCTGTAGAAAAAAAACAAGAAATTAATACCTAAAGTGCCATTGAAAGTTACATATGGTTAATTTTTATAGTAAGTTACTTGTGGTTAATTGCAATAGTCAGTTACTTGCAGTTAATTGCAATAGTCAGTTACTTGTGGTTCATTGCATTAGTCAGTTACTTGTGGTTGATTACAAGAGTCAGTTACTTGTGGTTAATTGCAATAGTCAGTTACATGTGGTTAATTGCAATAGTCAGTTATTTATGGTTCATTGCAATAACCAGTTACTTGTGATTAATTACAATAGTCAGTTACTTGTTGTTTATTACAATAGTCAGTTACATTAGGTTAATTACAATAGTCAGATACATGTGGTACATTGCAATAGTCAGTTACATGTGGTTCATTGCAGTAGTCAGTTACATGTGGTTCATTGCAATGGTCAGTTACTTGTGTTTAATTGCATTAATTGCAATTGTCAGTTACATTTGGTTAATTGCAATAGTCTGTTACTTGTGGTTAATTACAGTAGTCAGTGACATGTGGTTAATTACAATAGTCAGTTAAATGTTGTTAATTACAATAATCAGTTACTTGTGATTAATTACAATAGTCAGTTACTTGTTGTTAATTACAAAAGTCAGTTACTTGTGCTTAATTGCAATAGTCAGACTCAGTTACTTGTGGTTAATTGCAATAGTCAGTTACTTGTGATTCATAACAATAGTCGGTTTCTTGTGGTTCATTGCAATAGTCAGTTACTTGTGGTAAATTGCAGTTGTCAGTTACATGTGGTTGATTGCAATAGTCAGCTACTTGTTGTCAATTAAATGAAACTAATTATTTTAGAATAGTATTAGATATAGAACAAACAATAATGAGGCAGCAATCTAACAATACAAGTTTACAAACAAATAGAAAAAATGCAAACAAGATTTTCTGTTCAGTCTTTATTGTTTTCTTGCCCAGTCAGCAATCAGGATGTTATGCCTCTGTCAATATTTAGTGTCTGATTGCCTACTCATTATATTTATTTGCATGATCTGTTTTTGTTTACTGTACATGTATTTATTTCTATTGTAGGGCAATCTGGATTTTATGCCTTTACTATAGTCTCTGTTGTCATATTAAATGGTAAGTTTTCTACAGACAAATACATTGATATGATGAGTGAAGAATTATAATTCAGTATATTTGAAGGAGGAGAAATATTTTTGTAAGAGCCTCACTATAGCAGTTTTCCTACCGAAGGTCTGTGATTTTCTCCAGGGACTCTGGCTTCCTCCACAAATAAAAACTGTCTGCCATGAAATAGCACAATAGTGTTGAAGGTGGCGTTAAATACCAATCAATCAATCAATCACTAAAGGAGTTAGTTTTTATTGATTCTGTTAAGAAGAGGGCAACACAGGATATATGTAAAAATGAAATGCACGTTTCCTATCTATACAGAGCAAAACTGTCATTTCAGCACGACAGCATGTGAAATATAAGTAAAAAAGGAAATATGTTGCATGAAAATAAGCTTTTACTTATTTTAGTTGCACAGAACTTGTATCAAATAAAACAGAAGTTTTTTTGTGCGGCAAATGGGAAAATGTGACTTTTCATAGGAAATCATATTAGAAAAAATAAGGGTACTAGTCTGGGTTCTTGTTGCTTTTTGAAAATCTTACATGCTTTCCTAATGTGAAAATAAGAGATGTGATATGATTGCTGATGGGACAACTATCAGATAGGGACTAAAACAATACAAAGCTGTGTAAGTTGCTTAAGAATTTGATACTAGTAAATAACCTCTCTTAAGATTTGCTTATTAATAATACAGATATAATAAGCATACAAACTAAGGTAGTTATAGAGAAATGATACTGTAAATTCAGAAATTATTGGGTGCATTTATTATGCGCTTTTTCAAGAATGGACAAAAATTCAAGATTAATTTTTGAGATTTCCGAAAAATCTGTATACATATATAAGTATCAGATATCAGAATGCAATTCTTATTATTGCAATACCTAACCAGTCTCAATATTTGCATTAATAAAAATCTTTTTGAATTTACAGTAATTAATATTTCTTACATTTTACAGCCTGTAGTTCAATATTCACAACTTCTTTGTTTGGATTAGCTGGTGTATTACCACACAGATACATGCAAGCCAGCATGAGCGGTCAGGTTAGTTAAGTTTCTTTATTGAAAAAGATTTTTTATTGATTTAAAGATATAAGCAACAATTTGATTTGGTCAATTTTGAAATTTTGTACAACTTAGGTTCATCATGCTATGTGTAACTAATATTCGGGTCATATATGAAATATGTACTGGGAACCAAAGAAAACATGTAGATACAATGGTTGATAGACAAACATAGAATAATATCATAGCTGTTTAAAATGAATAAACGGGAAAAACATAATTCAGTGCAGCCCAATTGAACCAGGCTGTAGGAGGTATATTTGCTGCTGTAGCCAATATAGTAACGATAGCTGTAGGTACCGATGTATCTGAAAGTGCATTCTATAATGTTGTTATTTACATTTCAGGCTGTAGGAGGTATATTTGCTGCTGTAGCCAATATAGTAATGATAGCTGTAGGGACTGACGTATCTGAAAGTGCATTTTATAATTATATTATTTACGTTTCAGGCTGTAGGAGGTATATTTGCCGCTGTAGCCAATATAGTAACGATAGCTGTAGGGACTAACGTATCTGAAAGTGCATTCATCTTCTTTTTAATAGCCACAGGATGGACTCTTATAACACTGCTAGGATATTTATCCCTTTATAGTAATGTAAGTTTAATCAAGAGCAATACTTTTAAAATCCTCTCCAAAACATTTTATTATTCTAGACAGTGAACCAACACCTTGTAAATCTTCTATATGACAGAATCCCTAAAGTTGATACCTCGGTATGCAGGGTTTTGTTTAAAACAAAAAATGTTAAAACTCTTATAACAACAACACTTTAGGGATTAATGCAGTAATTTGATAAGATCAACATGTTATATGAAGGCACCCTGCTTTTCACTAGACCAACATGCTGAGTTGTAATCTGTTTATGCTTGTGTATAAGGTCACAATCCTCCACAAAACATGCTGTCCTACATTTACACATTATTCAAACTAAAAGACCCAGGGCAGCAGTCTTTTCTGTTACTCTCTTACTCCTAGATGATTCATGTCCAAAAGAAAAGCTGCAAATACCAATTTAAAGTCTTTGGTTTAAATTACTTGTTGATAGTTGATAAAACCTCCTGTTTTGGTCGGAAACACACTTCTAACAGACTACAAATGGTTATATTGGGATTAATGGAAATAAAAAACATGCCTTGCACAGGCACATATGATATATTTATTTAACTTTAAAAATATTACAAATGAAAGTGAACCAACCCCTGGTGAATCTGTAGTACGGTAGAGTCCCTGAAGTGGATAGCTCGGGTATGAAGGGTCGTTATGATAAAGCACATACAATATAGAAAGTCTTATTACAACAACACTTTAGGGACTGCTGCAGAAAATTTATTGATCCACATGTTTTCGGTGCCTAGGGCACCTTCATCAAGATAAAAACAATACACAGAAAAATCACGCTGAAAGTGATAAATTGACCTTATGACTGTGCACAAGGCATCAGCACATGTAGATCTCATTAAATAACTGCAGCAATCCCTATAGTGTTGATATTGTAGTAGTATTCACAAAAATATATTATGTTTTAATGATTTTATATACATATACATTGAAGTTACTGTTTTTACATCACTCATAGTATATTCCTATAACCAAGTAATATCAATAACTATGGAAAATACAGACAATTTAATTTACAAACTATACATGTAAGCCTTAGTTTAAAACTTCAATTTAAAATCCATATAATACAATATAAAAATAAGGAGATGTGGAATGATTGCCAATCAGACAACTTTTAAACAAAAGACAGAAGGACAAGGATGTAAACAAATATAGGTCAAAATACTGCCTTCAACAATGAATCAAACCAATAACACATAAAAAACTAAAGAAGGACCCTACTAAATGTCTGAAGGTATATAATTGAGGTTTTTTGTTAAGAAACCTGATTAATAGCTCAACCAATCTTGCTTTTTTCCTCTTTTTATAGCTTGTACAAACGAGTATCATATTTATTGATAAAGAATATTTATTGAAAGACCTAATAACTTGTTGTTTTGTTTTGCAGGAATTTTCAAGATATTATTTAAATAAACAAGGTTTGTATTTAAAAGTTCTGGTAGTGTAAACAAAATGTTATATCTCTATTTTTGTAGGAAAATCAATATACCAGGCCTTGAAGTCTTGAAACTTTACTCAGTACTCAGGAGCACCAAATTTGTGCTCAAATACTAATCCAGTACCATGGCTTACAGTCATAAAAGTTTTGAGTACTATTATCTGATTCAGAAATTAACTATTGGTAATCAAAATACTGAATTTGATGTTTCAAGAAAAAATTCTCTGAGTGCAGCGTACAATTTTCTGACAAAAATACCCTTTTGATTGGTTGATTTCTCAGTTTGAGATTGGTAATATTACTCCAAAATCTTTATGACTACAAGGCCAGGTTTACTGTTTCATGAGAGGTCATATAATATATAGAATAAATCTTCAACAAACTGAAAAAGTTACCACTGTTTATAAAATATCCAATTGTGAAATACAGACCTGTTTTTAAAAGATTTCTCATGCCATATTTGACCTAAGTGTTCATTTAGTTTTATAGCATCATCTAATTTTATACAATATCGATATATAAAATAAACACTAGCATACTTTATACCCTAATGTTAGCTCTTAGGTTGGGCATTGCCAAAAGTTCATATGATATAGTATAAGAAAATTAAATTTGCAAATCTGAAATTGATTTAAATTTGACTTTGAGGAGGTGTTCAGAAATGTCCTAAAATCACAGTGTAGATACTATTCTGTACGCTATCTGGAAGTCGCGATTTTCGAAGCGATGATTTCCAACTGGCTAACAGGACGGTTTTGCCTACAGTGACTTTTCTCATCATTTGTTTACTCCTATATCTATAAAGTGCTTTGAACATCTTCAAGGTATGTATAGCATCATAAATATGAGTAACTGTAGCAAAAACATGCATTAGAATATAAAATATACGTGTGCATCACACCAACTTGATAGAAAAAAGTGAAATTGATGGACAATTTTGCTCTCGTAGTACAAAGCAAATAATCTTTTATTGCAAATATTTGCATCAGTTTACACTTAAATATATACTGTTTCAATATTCTTTTCGTATTTAAGTAGAATATTCATATTTCCCATAAAAAATATGTTTTCCTTGAGGATCCCAAAATAAATTACTGTACGATCAGTCTAGAACTGACTGTATTCTAGAAGCGATTTCAGATTTTTTGACTGTATGACCAGTCGTGATTTTAAAATAAAAACAACGGCAATTTGAAGGTATATACGTGTCTATGTGATATTATGAGCTGTCCAGGGAACTATAACGTGTAATTTCTTGCATCAGACAATACAAATATATTTCTGATGATTTTTGTAGACGGCAAAATAATTGTATTTTTGTTCCGTCAGTCTTATTTAAAATCAAATGCCTAAAAAGCAATACATGATTCGCTTTGTAATAGTGTATCGTTGCAGTTATCTGTTTAGCTATTACATTTTTAAAGACTATTAACATATTGTACCGGTCCAACGGACGAACAGAAAGACGGACTTCATTATCACTATAAACCCCCGCTTTACAAAGTGGTGTACAATTGAGTGTCAAAGAGACAGCTCTACATGCAAAACATAGTGAAGGAACTGTGATTAATTATAGGCTACAGTACGGCCTCGAATGTGTGTAAATACATGCATTTTTATATAACAATTAAATCTGTGTGTTTGTACAATTTTAAGTATAACGGAGGACATTTCTGAAACTTGTATATACAACAAACCTTCCTCTTATTTTAGCAACATTTAAACATCCTTATACTTAATGTAGTAAGTCGAGTACACCCTATCAAGCTAAAACATGTTTCATAAGTTTTCAGGATGTGAATTTATTGAAATATGTTTGTGTTATTTAGAAAAATGCCACCTTCTAATGTATCGTAAATAACTTTGAAATCACCACTAGAATACAGTGAAATAAAGACTGATCATACAGTTTCAAAATATACAAGCGAGACTGATCGTACAGTGAGAAATTCAAACAAGTGTAATTTTCTTATTTCTGGCTTCAAAGATCTGGTTGAAACTTTTACCACCACTTGAAATATACTTCATTTAGTTGATTAAGTCTGGTTTTTACGTTAATTTGTACACTAAGAGGGTAAAAAGATTGTTTTTAGGTTCACCGACTGAATTTCCTTAGTGATGCACTTGAAAATCTCTTGATTAAGGCAAAGATACGAATAATGAATGTGCTGCATTTAATTCTAAACCATTTGAGAATATTGATGTCAGCTGAATTAATCATTAAGCAATGTACAGATGATCAACTTCCCGTTTAATTCAGTATATCCATGAAATTTAAAATGTGATCCAAAAAGTTCTCACTTCGAAAATCACGACTTCTGGATAGCGTACAGAATAGTATCTACACTGTGTAAATGTAGTTATGATTCAATTGTTAAACAAGGGACAAACATGGGGATCAATTAATGCTAAGTACGGAACTTCTAATTCTGTCAGAATTTAAACACAATTTTAAATTTAAGATACAGATTTTTCTTGCAAAAACGTAGCAAATAATTCTGAATTTACAGTTTTAAAAATAACTGGCATTTTATTTATATTTGGCCATATGGAAAATTACTAAAAAAATTAGAGATAGCATAATAAGATGAGATGTTTTTAATATTATTTTCAGCAAATAAAGCCTCTGAAACTGTGACAGTTGGGGGAGACAAATCTGTAAATAATTCATATAGTTATGAAGATGAAAATGAGAAAGAGCCTCTTATCAAAGATGATGTCATTAGTGAAAGTGTAGAATTAAAGCCTTTCTCTTATCACCATGATGTATTTAAAAAGGTTAGAAGATTTTTAATGATTCTAGTTAAAATTCATCCTTAGTGGCTAAATCACAAAGATTTTCTTAATGATTCTAGTTAAAATTCATCCTTAATTGCTAAATCACAAGATTTTTTTACCAGATAAATTTTAATTGCTACAGAAAAATCAGCAAGAATTTTTTCTAGACAGTTTTTAATGGCAAGTCTATTGCACTGAATTCATATTAGTTTCTTATGATTCTTCTTGACTGTATATATATAGAGTACGAGCTATACAATATTTTCAAGTACTATTTTTCTTCCAATCTCTAACTAGAATTTAAGTTATACTTGTTTCAAATGAAAATTTTAAAACAAAGAAATATAAATGTAGAACTATGTAAACTTTCTTTCATAGATATGACATTTGTTCTTCATTTTCAGATCTGGGTGGAGGGAATTAGTGTATGTTTGGTATTCCTAGTGACACTAGCCTGTTTTCCTGCCCTGACATCAAGTATACAGTCATGTGATAGTGGGGACTGGAGATGTATGTCATTATTTGTTGATTTGTTCTGAATAACAACCCCTTAAAAAATTGTTCAAATGTTGTGCACATGATGTGGTAATTGAAATTTTTGTCATATTTCTCACCAACTACAAGTTATACCTTTTTAATTTTGAGTTTCCCTCAGAGTTCGGTATTTTTCTAATTTTTCTTTTTGATATATTGGGGGTATAGTTTGTGATAAGTACATCTGATAATTTTCTGTTATCGAGAAAGTAAACATTAACATGATGTATAAGAAATGAAGAAGTTAACATATAATAAGACTTTTAAGATTTAGATAAACTGAAGAGGTCCATAGCTGAAATATTTGGTATTTTACAAGAATAATATAAAAATCTATGTTCCTTTTAGAATTTTTACACAAGAAAATATTTCAGTGAAAATTATAACTTTTTCTTAAAATATTTTTTAGTAAAAATCATAAAACAGAAAAGTAGTTATAAAAACAATATTGATACATAATGTTATTGTGACGGCAAAGCATTATGACTTTATAACATTATCAAGGATCTAAATGAATAATAATAAAATGATTGATGAGAGGTAATTGATCTTTCATGTAGTTTAGAAAAGTAACAGGGAAACTCAAGAAGTTCTTAAAACTTGATTTTTACCCGTATACAACAATTGTGAAATATAGTTCTAGGAAATAAATACAGAAAATCCTTCAGCAGATATAAGGGTGGTTGGTTCACATTTGAAAATTTCTTAACCATTACTACTGTGGGACAAGTAAATGGTGAGCTAAAAAAGATAGTTTTTCCAAAGAAGAGGTGACTTTTAATGCATTTTTTAAATGTATTGTGTATTGAATTGTTAATTGTTTTCTAATTTCAGTAAAATATTTCACTCCTGTTATCTGTTTTCTGTTATACAATGTTGGGGATTGGACAGGAGATCTTTTACTGGAATTGTTCATTTTGTAAGTACATTGTTATAACTCAAATTAAAAGTTTGTACAGTTGTGACTCACTGCTGCTTTCCACCTGTGGCAAAAATGACATACATATTCATTGATAGCATTTTACTGTAATATGAATACACCCTGCTTTTAGCTAGTCCAACATGCTGAGTTGTATTGTTGTTTATATAAAAATAAGAAGATGTGGTATGATTGCCAATGAGACAACTCTCAACAAGAGACCAAATGACACAGAAATTAACAACTATAGGTCAACTATATGCTTGATTATAAGGCCACAATCCACTGCAAAACACACCATCCTACACTCAGATATTATTCTGGCTAAGAGGCTCAGAGCAGTGGTATTTCCTCCTACTCCATTTCCATGATAGAAGTGAATCACACATTTTATTATTCAACAAAATAGAAATATCTTATTAGACTCTTGTGCATAGATTTTAAATCACAAAAACCTAGTATCTAGTATCAACAAAATACAAATAGTTCTGAAATTCCATATAAATAAACTTACTTAAGGCCACAATCCACTGCAAAACACACCATCCTACACTCATATATTATTCTGGCTAAGAGGCTCAATGCAGTGGTCTTTCCTCCTACTCAATTTCCATGATAGAAATGAATCACACATTTTATTATTCAACAAAATAGAAATATCTTATTAGACTCGTGTGAATAGATTTTAAATCACAAAAACCTAGTATCTAGTATCAACAAAATACAAATTGTTCTGAAATTGGCGCCCATATAAATAAACTTACTCACAGTAATCAAGATTTGTGGAAAAATTAAAGCATTTATTTTTTTTAATGATTTTCAATTTATATTCAGTGAATCAGAACCACATTATATAGTACAAATTGTATATATATATCTCATGAATTATTTTTTACTTTCAGCCTTGTCCAGTTAAGACAAAGTTGATGCTAGCATTGTCTGTAATATGTTTTAGTGTTTATACTTCAAGCCTCACCCAAACCAGACGAAGTTGATGCTAATATTGTCTGTAATATGTTTCAGTGTTTATACTTCAAGCCTCACCCAAACCAGACGAAGTTGATGCTAATATTGTCTGTAATATGTTTTAGTGTTTATACTTCAAGCCTCACCCAAACCAGACAAAGTTGATGCTAATATTGTCTGTAATACGTTTTTGTGTTTATAATTTCAGCCAAGCCCAAACCAGATGAAGTTGATGTTAACATTGTCTGTAATACGTTTTGTGTTTATAATTTCAGCCAAGGCCAAACCAGACGAAGTTGATGCTAGTATTGTCTGTAATACGTTTTAGTGTTTACACTTCAAGCCTCACCCAAACCAGACGAAGTTGATGCTAATATTGTCTGTAATATGTTTTAGTGTTTATACTTCAAGCCTCACCCAAACCAGACGAAGTTGATGCTAATATTGTCTGTAATACGTTTTTGTGTTTATACTTCAAGCCTCACCCAAACCAGACGAAGTTGATGCTAATATTGTCTGTAATATGTTTGAGTGTTTATACCTCAAGCCTCACCCAAACCAGATGAAGTTGATGCTAATATTGTCTGTAATACGCTTTTGTGTTTATAATTTCAGCCTCACCCAAATCAGACGAAGTTGATGCTAATATTGTCTGTAATATGTTTTAGTGTTTATACTTCAAGCCTCACCCAAACCAGACGAAGTTGATGCTAATATTGTCTGTAATACGTTTTAGTGTTTACACTTCAAGCCTCACCAAAACCAGACGAAGTTGATGCTAATATTGTCTGTAATATGTTTTTGTGTTTATAATTTCAGCCAAGCCCAAACCAGATGAAGTTGATGTTAACATTGTCTGTAATACGTTTTGTGTTTATAATTTCAGCCAAGGCCAAACCAGACGAAGTTGATGTTAACATTGTCTGTAATACGTTTTGTGTTTATAATTTCAGCCTCGGCCAAACCAGACGAAGTTGATGTTAACATTGTCTGTAATACGTTTTGTGTTTATACCTCTGTTGATGTTCTGCAATGTAATGCCGAGACATAATACAACACTTGTGTTCAATAGTGATATGTATCCACTTGTGTTCATCATACTGCTGGGCATTTCTAATGGTTATCTAAGTACACTGTGTGTTATGTATGGTCCCAAGTAAGTATTCTAATATTATTTCACCTGTTAATCTTTCATAACAATTGGCCCTCACTCAGACATCATCACTAAGTCTTGACAAAGTTGTTCAACAACTGGGCATGTCTAATAGTTTATCTTACAACATTGTGTGAAATGATTTTTGTTTGTATTGTAAACCAACCTATTTTATCGAATATTTTTTCTGCGATTTGCCTTTTTTGCTGTGATTTATTTCCGTGATTTTTTAACTTTGTGTGTATTTTTTCTATTTTCAAAAGTCACATCAATATATCTCTCACTAAAACTAGATGATTTGCAGTATTTTTAAGTATCACATTTCTTATAAGTTGGTCACAACTCTCCCTCCACTTTCTCATGTCATAAAACTATAACTTCTTATTTCTATTTGTAACATATAGTCCTAAGTAAGTATATTTAATACCTTTATCCAGTTACTTTGTCACAAGATGCTTCCATCACTCGGACACAACTTATGACATACGATTTCACTAAATTGGCTTTTCTACTGGGTATCTCAGTACTCAGTTTGTAATGTAAGGTCTTAAGTAAGTATCTATATATTGCTTCAACAACTTGGTCATAATACATTCCAATCACTTGGTCACAACATTTTCCAGTCATTCAGCCACAACATGAAAACATACTCCTCTTACCCTCCAATCACTTTCTTTTCATTATAATACTAGGCATTTTTGTCTCAGGACTCAGTGTTAAATTTAAGTCCTTAGTAATTATATCAAATATAATAACACCCCTCTAGCTTGATTTCAACACCCTTCTATCATTTGGTCACAACATATTCCAATCATTTGCAATAACATAACTTTGTATGGGCCTTAAGTACATGTAAATTTTAATGGTTTACATTGTGTTTCATGTTTCGTCTAAAGTAAGTACATACTCATGCTGCTCTTTTGACAAAATATGCTATAACTGAAATTTATCTTAAGTTATACTGATATGTGATTTATATTGTAATATTCTTCATGAAAATTGCTGCTATTGCTTGGTTACAAATCTTTTCAATTTCTAATTTAACAGACATTTCTGTTGTTAATATCACTATACTGTTTTATGTATGGTCTCTAAGAGCAAGTATCTCATAACAACTTCCCATCACCTTGTCACAACACTACCATCATATTTGACCTTGACTCACTCAGCTTTATACCCAATGAACATTTGAAGTAATTGTAATAAATAATCTAGTTGGTTGGTGAAACATTTTATTGAGTGTGGCAATGAATTTATTATAATATGTTGTATTTTTCTATTTTTAGGAAGGTATTCTCTCAGTGTTCAGAGGTTATTGTAATATGTTGTTTTTTCTATTTTTAGGAAGGTATTCCCTCAGTATGCAGAGTTTACAGGAGCTACAATGTCTGTTTGTATGACTGTTGGTTTAGCATTGGGATCATTGTTTGGACTGTTACTTGTAAAAATAGTTTAGTCTCCTGTGTTAAGTCATGTGTCAAATGTTTGTCTTGGTTTTTTTAAGTGTTTGTATTCATTTGTCAAGCATTTGTCACATGTGACAAACATTTGTTATTGTGTGCCAAACATTTGTTATAGGTCAAGCATTTGTCATCTTATGTCAAGCATTCTTATAAATTATGTCCAGAAAATGATTTGTAAGATGATTTGGACAGTAGACCAACTGCAATCAGGTCATCTTTTCTGAACTGAAGAGACATTCAAGTTTTAGAGATATTTAAGCATAAAGAATGCATGGTATTAAGTTTACTTGCATGTACCAGCAAAAAGACATCTTTTATGAGTAATAACATAAACGTTACCAAAAGGACAAAAAGTATAGCCAAAGCCGGGCAAGGAATCAGAGCTTTGCATGAGGGAGATACATTCCTTAATTTTAAATAATTTAAAAATTTTGTTACAGCAAATTTTATTAACACAAAACTGTATTTTCATGCCAGTACCAAGTACTGGCGACTGGGATGGTGATACCCTCTGGGACTTTCAGTCCACCAGCAGAGGCATCGACCCAGTGGTAGTAATAACATAAACGTTACCAATTTTTCTGCACCAGATGCGCATTTCAACAATCAATGTCTCTTCAGTGATGCTCGAGGCCAAAATATTTGAAAATCCAAAGCTTATTAAAAGGATGAAGAGCTATAAACCAAAAGGACAAAAAGTATAGCAGAAGCCGGGCAAGGAATCAGAGCTTTGCATGAGGGAGATACATTCCTTAATTTCAAAATTTTGTAACAGCAAATTTTATGAACACAAAACTGTATTTTCATGCCAGTACCAAGTACTGGCTACTGGAATGGTGATACCCTTGGGGACTATCAATCCACCAGCAGAGGCATCGACCCAGTGGTAGTTATGTTTAGTGTATTAATCATTTTTAAATTAAGTGCTTCCTTAAATTGTATAAATATTTACATTTCTGACCTTTTTATATGGCCTTTGGAACGAATAATAACCATCTCCATAGGTAGGTAGACTAACTGGAGTCATTTTCTCCATAAAAAGCAAATTGGAAATTGTTGAAAATGTTGGTGACTTGCACATAAGAACTGACTAACAAATCATGTGGTATGAAAAATAACTTGACCAGGCCTTTAGCACTGGCGTAGTCATATTGCCATTTGTTTAAGTTAATTTCCTAATCGTAGATGTAATAATTCAAGTTTTTATTCTGCCAATAGCTCAACTAAATACTCAGGTTGTTTTGGTGTGTACTTTTATAGTTTGAATTTATGTAATAATTACAAAATGTATATCTAATTAACACCATGATATTATAGTTAATGCAAAATGATAGCATTCAATAATTTAGATGCGAGGTCTTCCTGGAATTGATCTTATTTAAGGGTTAAGCATGATGATAAATGCAGAATATCCTATAGCATTTATTGACATCAAATTAAGATATTCAATAGATATTATATATTCACAGCTTTCTACGTTATCCAAAGGTAATATATTTTGGTTTTCTCAGTTAAAGTTTGGGATAATTTATGAAATGTTCTCATGTATTACCCATTAGATATTAATTTAACAGCATCAAGATAGATGCTTGCTCAAGCTTATCAAAAAGAAGTGTCATTTGTTTAGTACTTTTTATACTCAAACTTAATTTTTACTTTTGTTATTATAATTATTATTATTTTCTTCTAATTTATATTTATAATATCCTACAATTTTTTAGTTTTGGTTGAAAGATCTCCGAGGTTTATAAAATACAAACCTTACATATTTACAAACCATTTTTTGCAAAAGGAGACAACTCTTGAAAATTCTTTATTAAGGGGACAAATTTAGCAAATTCATAGTTTTAGAATTTAATGCATGCTGGGTAAATTTACAAAAACCTACCAAATGTGTATGATGAGTTCATGACATACTGAACAAAAATTATCAAACTAAAAGTGTGTTGATGTTGATAATTTTGTATGGAACAGTGGAATTACCGAAAAGCCCTTTGATTTCTTAAACTGCAAAATTTATCTTCCTTTTAAAGAAATTGCCTGAACTACAATTGTAGATTTCATAACGAGTGAGAATTTGATATCGCTTAATATCAACTTGAGTTTTTAATTTCAATATAATAATAAACGAGCCTTGATATCAAGCAATATCCAACCTATTTCTCTTATGGTCAACACTCTCATTGTGTTAAACTAAAAATTGTGCGAATAGTTGATCTAGTCTCTTGCACATTCAAGTATGACGATATATGTCCTGCTCCAGTGTCAAACTTTGACATCAGACATTTTAAAACTTTTGTACACTTCAGAATGTTATAAAATTTGAGAAAATGAAGATTTTAGGTGAAAAGTGGGAGTGTTTTGTATAATTTTGAAGAAATGACATATTTCCGTTGCCATGGACGAAATGTACATTGTCTTTACCTTTGAAAGTCATCAATGACCAAACGCAGTGTGATACGAGAAATATCTCTTCATGCAAGAAATATATAACAAGCCACAATCATTAGAGAAAACTATTTAGAGTATGTTTCTTCTTACATATTTACTGTATATTTCATAGATCTGTGATAGAGTGAACTGCCAGTATATTTATAATCAAAACAGATGTTAATGATTTTGAACTGAAAGAATCAAGGTAAAATTAGGTTTATAATTATATTGTTTATTATTACTGATTTGTCGACACTACAATATATCAATATAAAATTGGTGTTTAAGTAAACTGTAAATATAATAAAAATGAAAATCCTAATTCATTTAGAGCCAGATACAAACTGAATTACATGTAGACCTAAATTAATTGTCAACTTGTAATATGATAGCTTCTGACATGCTACTTGTCATATGATGGTGTGATTTTTATGTCATGTGATACCCTATGTGGTTATTTCCTATTATGTTTCAGCACTGGTGGTACTCATCTTGTGATTTTTAACAAATTAGCAAACTTCAGTATTATAAACAAAGTACACAGTGAAGTAATTAAGTTGTAAGTGAACATTTATTCCTCTGTTTATTGTATTTCCTGCTCTTTATGTAATCTGAAGATTTATCCACATATACTTTCCAGATAATTTATATCTGCATGCTGAATTTGTATTTTAAATTTTGATTTATAATAAAATGTTATATGTTCATAACTGTGTTTTATTTGCACAATATTCAGTATTTCATTAAATGCATAAGGAATTGGGTTCACTGATTTCGATGTCTGACTGTAGCTCAGAGCTAGATTAATGTGTCTATGTAGGGGATATGTTTTTTTGATGAATTTCATTTTAAGCTAGGAAGTTAAAAATCCAATTCAGCATATCAGTGAAGCACTAAGCAGGGTATATTCTTATTTAATTATGCATCTTAAATTTGCAACTGGATATTGAATAGTCTTTAATCAATGAAGTGTTATGTCCAGTGGCAACTACTAAATGTACATGTATTTGATTGAAAGACTGTTTCATATTACCTAGAATTGAATTTTCCTACTCTTACATTTTATGTCAAACATAAATTTGTACATCCAGGGAGTATGAGATGTTTTCCAATACAATTTGGTCACTCTGACCTACATTACGAGCTTGATTACCTTTGGTTAAGTTGTATATCGAAGTAAAATCCTTTTGGGATTCTGTTTCTGGATCGATTTTCTGATTTGCCCGTCTTTTGAGGGTGAAATTGCTATGGACAGAATCCAAAAAGGGATAGATCCAAGTGCAGTATCCAGATATTATATAATTTGATGTAAGTATGCTTACAGGTGGGTAAGTTGGGTAAGTCACTCTGATCTAAATTTCACTCTAAAAGACGTTGTTTACATTCTCGTTCTTTGTATGTAATTGTACGACATCTTCTTATTTTTATATTGGTAAAGATTTTTAATGTCCGAGCTCATTATTAAGATACTAAGCGATTAACTTTTATATATTGATAATGTTGTTAATGATTAACAGCCCAAGGCCACCAATGGGTCTTCAACACAGCGAGAAAATCCCGAACCCGGAGGCGGACTTAAGCTGTCCCCTAAACAAAATGTGTACTAGTTCAGTGAAAATGGACGTCACACTAAACTCAGAAACATATAAATGATCTAAAATTAAAAACATACAAGACTAACAAAGGTCAGAGGCTCCTGACTTGGGACAGGCGCAAAAAACGACGGGTTAAACATGTTTTGTGAGATCTCAACCCTCCCTTTAGCCAATGTAGAATAAACAAACACACAACAATACGCACAGTAAAACTCAGTTTAAAAGAAGTCCGAGTCCGATGTCAGAATAGGTAACAGAAGAAACTAAGGAAAGTGACAATGATACATAAATTAACAAAGGACTACTAGCTGACATGCCAGCTCCAGACCTCTATTAAACTGATTGAAAGATTATGTCTTCATCATATGAAAATCAAGTACAATCCCTCCCGTTAGGGTTTAGGATCATACCATCATAAAATATATGAGAAGAACATAACCCGTATCATGCCAACAACTAGTTTTAGAATAAATGTGTTTATTTCTGATGCAAAGACCCTACCCTATTCAGTGAATCAATATTAATTCCAAAATGTGCCATCTTTAATGACCTGACAACAGTATCGTAACTATATCACTTCTGAATAAGTCTTTTAAATGGTTTGGTTAGCTTGTGAGGTTAATGTCGACATTTTTGTGCTCTGTATAGTATATTACCACAACAGATTGGATTTGCAATTACTAAACGTATGAGATGTGTGCATGTTGATTTATATTTACGAATGATGTCCTCGTACCGATGAAAAATTTTAGTAAATGTTTGACTAGTTATGATATCGAAAACCTTGGTGTAATAATTTTCAATAATACAGAGATTTCTTTCATTAAAATCAAATACGTTGTTACATACACGAGCAAATCGAATAAGTTGAGATATAATATAAACACCATAAGATGGTAACAAGGGAACGTCACCATCTAAAATGGATAATTAACAATAGGAAATGAAAACCATCTCTTTCATGCATATTTACAAGCGGGGGCATCTGTGGCCCATAGACACATTCTCCATTTATTTTAGCATATTTTTAAAAGTTTGCATCTTAACAAATGTGACCACAACTTCATGGTGAAATACGTTAAACCAAAACTTTAAGCAGATAAGAGACGAACAAACGTACGGAAAAACAGATGAACACACATACCAGATAACATTATGATCCCTACTACTATAGGAGGGCCACAAAAGGTCTGCAAGTAGTTCTTGGTCGCTAATGTTATTCTGTTATATTCTTGACTTCAGTTTCCACTATAGTATATAGAGGATTAGTATTGAGACATCAAAACAAGGTAAGCAATACTGCAAGCTCTATCAAAAAATTGGTTTCTTTGTTATAGGTTTTGAAATCAATTACTATAAGCAAGTCACTAATTTTCATCAATGAAGAAATAGCGGGTAATGATCAACTCATTCTGTGAATTTCTGTTTTCAGAATGAAACTTGCATTACACATTGGACTTTTAATCTGCAATGATAAATTAAATCTTGAATAGTTATTCACATTAGCAAATGATTTAGATATGCAATCATTCACTATGATTACATTTATCTTACTTCTGAGGTCCTGCACTACAAAGTTAAAAACAAGATCGTCAAAATTTTACTTGTTTTCTCGCAAGTGGTTTATTTTAATTTATTACTTTGGTTGCAATGAAATACTGTGTTCTCCATGTAAAATAAACGCTATAATTTCACTCCTCGGACATAATGCAACATTAGGTGTTAAGACATTTTCGATGACTTAGCTTCAACACCAATTGAAAATGCACAGAAAAGGATATGGTTCCTTGCATTTTCTACTTAAATTCCATTAAAAATCCATGGTCAATATAATAAAAGAATTAAAATATCGAAAATATTCAAGTCTTGACCAAAAACACTGATACTTATGCACATCCCTGAATTAATGAGTTGTTCGGTCACTTGGTGAATATTTTCCATATTTGAATACTTAGATTAGTTATCCTATTTCTAATTTTATGAAGAGCTGCTTTGAAAATATCTGGTTCCGAAACGAAAATGGCATGGTTTGAACTTGGGCAAAGTCACCTGGAGCAAGGTGTTTAATCTGAGCTACAGTGATTTCTAAGTATTTAAAAATAATTCTAGATTAATCAGAATAAACTGATAATTTCAAAGAAAACAGAAAAATAACTGAACACTTGCATGAGTTTGTAATAAAGAAAGAAAAAAAAAAAAAAAAAAAAAAAAAAAAACACTAAAACAGAATGAATTATATATTCATTACATATTTCACATAAAAGTAAACCCGACCTTAACAGTATTTATGTTGTCAAAGGGGGCTGTTAGTGGTGTGAACAATCCGAGGAATATAAGATATACATATATTTAATCATACGAATACATGTATATTACATTTCATCTTAACATATACCGACCTTGAATTATATAAACTTTTATTTAATATTTATGTACTGTTCTTTTTATTTGGAAAATCGTTTTTTCCACTTGCAGTTTAAATATTGTTTACATTATATTTTAGTCGCCATGAAATGTCTTCAGCTATAGATGCTTGTTATTTCTTTTCCATTAGAAGACCACCCACTGTTTCTGTGTAAATTATAATTGCAAAGTGCATGGGTGAATCTTTGTGAAAAGGGGTGATATGGGATCCAGGAGAAAGATTTTAAGATATAAGGACTTCGAATATACTACAATCATATTTTGTACGGCAGGTTTTCAAAAAAGGTGAGGAAAGGGATATTTATTTGATTTATGAATCTATCACACAGATAGAAACATTCTACATCATCGGAAATGAACCACACTTGCTTTGATAATTCTCCAGCAAGAGTGAATTTTCATATAATCAACTTGTGTGTATTGGAATATTAACCATGAGGAAATTTAGAATTTACACAATTAATATTAAAACATCTCAAATTTTATCTTCGTCTATTCAGCTATACCTATGAAAATATACATGAAAGCTTCATCTAAAGATGAATATCTTAAAAATGTGTAAAGCTCCAAATCATCTGAGAAAAGAAAAAATATGAATAATATTCACAGAATACCTGGGACAGGTAAATTAATATGTTGCTTTGGTAAAATAAAAATAGTCAAATATTGAGTAAGGATGCCCATTTTATGCACTACTCTGACTCAGGAAAGCTTATTAATAGAAAAAAAATCATACGGCAACGAAACGAACAAAGTGAAAAACCAAAACGATATCATTTATGTGCGTATTAGTACCTTTGGAGTATCATGTTAATAAGTTACATTAAATTTTAATGTTGTTATTTGAATCAATTATAAGAAGATCCAGTAGAACCACTCTTGCCGGTATGGAGCGATTCACTGTGAATCAGGGTGATTGCTGGTGATTTGTTGTTATTATTCTCTGATTACGATCATGTGATGCACTTTCTTTTAAATATGCACAGAGGATTTTCAAAGTGAATCACCATCAGTCACAAGCATTCAATTAAATTATAAGAATTACCAAAAGAGTAGTTTTAAACAACCTTTTGTGTACTGTAGAAATAGTATCGTGTACGATTGACTTCTTTTATTACAAGTAGAAACTCTGTAATAGAATTCATGTTACCTTTACATACTGCAATACATGATATTATAGAATACAAAAAAGGATATCAGGAATTGCAAAAAATATTGTTTAGTACAACACACTGTTGTCACATTAACCACCAAACTATTTAAAAATTTTACAAACAAATATATTAAAAAAACAGTAAAGATTTTTTATTGTATGTTCTAGTTTTACTACATTTGATCTAGTTAGTCAAAGGGGAGGGGGTTGTGTGCAGGTTAATCTGGTTTATCCCCACCACAGTTTGTGTCTGTACCAAGTTTGGAACAAGACCATGTGCTATTGTTTCGAATGATAGACATATAGAGTTCTCTTTAAATTAACAGAATATTTCCTTTTGTTTTGCTGAAATCGGATATGGTATTCTGGATATGAAAATTGATTTCTGGGAATATACTCCTTATCATAAAATTTGAAGAAAGCAAATAGTAAAATTTGGATTTATAAAGTGCAATTCGTACAGTTGTATTTGAATTTTCAATTTTAACAATAATTCTTTAATATAAACCTAAATCTTTTGGCTAAACTTAAAACCCTAGAATCTAAAGCAATATATGCCATTGACATGTTCTAAGTTCTAAAACTTTTAATTTTGTTTCCTATGGCATTGAATTAGATCCCATTTCCAAAATGTGATAATTACATACATAAATGTTTTTCCTTTTCAGTAATTTGATTTTAGGTCCAATGTCTCAATTGTGATAATGACATTGTATATATTCTTTTTCAGTACACTGAGTTTATGTTCCATTTACCAATTGTGATAATTACATTGTATATGTTTCTTTTTCAGTACATTCAATTTAAGTCCCATTTCCCATTTGTTATAATTACATTGTATACGTTTCTTTTGTAGTACTTTGAATTGAAGTTACGTAACACCTCTGTACCAGTAAAATATTACAAAGATACACTGTTCCAAACAGAGTAGCAGCTGATCTTTTAGAGTTATATGACTGTAGCTTCCATGGTTATCTTATACCGCATTATATTCTCAGGTAGGTATTAACATTACAAAGATGCACGGTTCCAAGCAGAGTATCAGCTGATCTTTGCGAGTTATATTGCTGTAGCCTCCATGGTTCCTAATCTTATATTCAATTTTGTGACTGCTTTATGTACTCAGCGTTAGTTGTAGGTATTAACATTGTTAAGGACCGTGCAATATTTGTCAGGCAGGTTGGACCGGTGCAAATTCTGGTTATGACAAAAAAAAATAAGTGAGTGTCCTAAAATGATTTTGCTGTAAAACTCAATGTCCTATGACTTGCATGCAGAAAAAAGTATGTGTCCTATTAACTTTATCTGAATTAATCTGGCACTAAGTGATAGGATGTCCTTAGTGATGGTTGTTTTTCCTGTAGTAATAAATGAAAACTGTTTTTGAATATTGTTGTTTAAGTATGTACATGATCAATAATACAATAAAAAAGACATTTAAGATTGTACTTAAGTGAAATTTAAAAAATCTGGAATTTAAAATTGATACTATAAATCAGAACAGCATAAGGTTATAAGGAACAGATAACTAAAATATTGATAGGATATGGAACTCCTTTTCGAGATATTTGATGTTTAAAAAATGGGGAGAAAAGCTTTCTTGGACTTTTACCTTATATTTAGCATTGGCATTATTTGGGCTTCAAATTATATACATTGGAAGAATATGAATGAAGTAAAATCTGTAATTTTACAATTTTGTTTATTGATATATTTTTAAATTTTAATACATATATGGATATATATTTTACAATTTATTTTTGTTTTTAAATCTTGATTTACATGTTGTTATAGTCATCTAGTTTAAAAGGTTTTAAATTTGCAACTATCATGACTATATACCATTTATACATTCAAAAATATGTCATATTTTGGTTTTAGATATTTATCTTATGTTATCTTCTGTTATTTACACTTGTTAGATCTTTGTTTTTTTGTTTTATTTTACATGCTTAATTGAGCATATATGTTAAATAATAAAACATTTCAATATAAAAATCATACATGTATGGTAAAAAGTTTCAAATACAAATTTTGATCCTAATATATTTATTTTAATGTAGACCTTCAAAAATAAAAGTACTTTTACACATTTTAAATTTGAAGAATAGAAGAGTTTGAATTTTGTATGTACTCTAATTATATTTGCCTCTTTTGTTGAAATTTATTGTCATGAATATTTGATTTCATTTGTTAATTATGAAGCTATATACATGTAAAAACATGCAAAAACAGTTCTTACATTTATGAAATATTAAAGTGGAAAGTGTAATAGGGTATGAAAATTACATCTGATAAAATATATGAATATATTGTTCAACTTTGAAATTGGTTTTCATTTAATTTGTTCATTTGATGATAATTACTTGCTTTTAAATGTCCATGTATATTTTGTCTGCAAATTGTTAAAATTGAGTTAATTCATTTGAATAAGAAAATATCATGTATTTCCATGATGATTTATTAAAGATGACGATTTAAGCCAAAAGAAAGAGCCGATATGTCATACTTGAACATTAAAAAAATTGCCAATCAAACAATTAATATAGTAAATATCATTTTAGTGTGTTTCCTATTATAAAGCACATGTATACTTAGAAAAAAGTTTAGCAACATATATTTTTAATTTAATATATTTTAACAAACAAACTATACTTTTAAATATAACAAATAAATATAAGTTTTTTTTGTGCAACTATCTTATTGATTGTACAAATGTTTCCTGTTTGGATATTTAGTTAATACCATTTTTGTTTGATAGCAATAGTTTGAATAAATCTTCATGTCCTTTGGTCACCAAAGGTGAAAAGTGGAGACCCTATGCCTGAAGTGGATGAAAATATGTTTGTCCAACTGTGGTATGCACCGGTCCCACCTGCCTGATAAATATTGCACGGTCCCTTAGCTAACTTTTGGATACATTCATGACTTTTCAGGAAAATATTAATAGTGCTGTACAACAATTTAAAAAAGAATATACTACTTCATTATCAAGAAATATTGTAAAGAGCCGAGGTTTGGTAGCATTTTATTGGGATATAAAATACATTACTGGTGTCTTAGCTATTGCATCTGATAGTGACAGTTAAAATTAGAAATAGCTGCTGTTAAAACAGGCGTTTATTCAGAACCTATTCCAGGCATGCTTTGCTGCATGTAATTGATTGTGGCATAACTGATCATTCCCTTTCATTTAAGCCAGGATGGCTTTGACAAAAATTTTCCTTGTACAATGAGTTTTGTAAAATATTGGTAAACAGGAAGTGTCTGCACAGCAGATGGTACAATTGCGTACCTCCTACAACTCAACATTTTGAAGCTGTAGACCAAATATAAGATCATATCTTATCATAGAAGCCAAGAAAAGTTTGGTGCTAGTTTTCTTTCCATGGTCTTTCATATGGACGGACGGTTGGACGTAACAGAGCGGTTACTAGACATGCTTTAGCATTTGGCGAGGCAGGTAAAAATAAGAGAGGGTATGAGTGCCAATATGAGACAACTCGTCACCAGATACCAAATGCCGTAAAAGTAAGCAATTATAGGTCACCCTAAGGCCTACAACAATTAACACCACATATCTAGCTATACAAGGCAGCGACACCATGCCGACATGACAAGTGTTAAACAATTCAAATGAGAAAATTACCGGCCTCATTTGTGTACAAAACAATAAAAATCAGTTAAAGTAAAAAAAAAAAAAAATGTAAACTTTGATCAGCTTACAATTGTTCAATGTATTTTGCAAAATTTGTCTTCCTTTTAAAGAAATTGCCTGAACTACAATTGTAGATTTCATAACGAGTGAGAATTTGATATCGCTCAATATCAACTTGAGTTTTTAATTTCAATATAATAATAAACGAGCCTTGATATCAAGCAATATCCAACCTATTTCTCTTATGGTCAACACTCTCGTTGTGTTAAATTAAAATTCTGCGAATAGTTGATCTAGTCTCTTGCACATTCAAGTATGACGATATATGTCCTGCTCCAGTGTCAAACTTTGACATCAGACATTTTAAAACTTTTGTACACTTCAGAATGTTATAAAATTTGAGAAAATGAAGATTTTAGGTGAAAAGTGGGAGTGTTTTGTATAATTTTGAAGAAATGACATATTTCCGTTGCCATGGACGAAATGTACATCGTCTTTACTTTTGAAAGTCATCACTGACCAAACGCAGTGTGATACGAGAAATATCTCTTCATGCAAGAAATAGATAACAAGCCACAATCATTAGAGAAAACTATTTAGAGTATGTTTCTTCTTATATAGTTACTGTATATTTCATAGATCTGTGATATAGGGATCTGCCAATATATTTATAATCAAAATAGGTGTTATTGATTTTAAACTGAATGAATCAAGATGAATTTAGCTTTAAAATTATATTGTTTATTATTGCTGATTTGTCGACACTACGATATATCAATATAAAATTGGGGTTTAAGTAAGCTGTAAATATACTAAAAATGAAAATCCTAATTCATTTAGAGCCAGATACAAACTGTATTACATGTAGACCTAAATTAATTGTCAACTTGTAATATGATAGCTTCTGACATGCTACTTGTCATATGATTTTGTGATTTTTTGTGTCATGTGATAGCCTATGTGGTTATTTCCTGTCATGTGTCAGCACTAGTGGTACTCATCTTGTGATTTTTAACAAAGAAGCAAACTTCAGTATTATAAACAAAGTACACAGTGAAATAATTAAGTTGTAAGTGAACATTTTCCCCCTGTTTATTGTATTTTCCTGCTCTTTATGTAATCTGAAGATTTATCCACATATACTTTCCAGATAACTTATATCTGCATGCTGAATTTGTATTTTCAATTTTGATTTATAATAAAATTTTATATGTTTATAACTGTGTTTTTATTTGCACAATATTCAGTATTTCATTAAATGTATAAGGAATTGGTTTCACTGATTTCGATGTCTGACTGCTTAGCTCAGAGATAGATTAATGTGTCTATGTAGGGATATGGTTTTTGATGAATTTATTTTAAGCTAGGAAGTTAAAATCCAATTCAGCATATCAGTGAAGCTCTAAGCAGGGTATATTCTTATTTAATTATGCATCTTAAATTTGCAACTGGATATTGAATATTGAAGTGTTATGTCAAGTGGCACCTACTAAATGTACTTGTATTTGATTGAAAGACTGTTTCATATTACCTAGAATTGAATTTTACTACTTTTACATTTTATGTCAAACATAGATTTGTACATCCAGGGAGTATGAGATGTTTTCCAATGCAATTTGGTCACTCTGACCTACATTACGAGCTTGATTACCTTTGGTTAAGTTGTATATCGAAGTAAAATCCTTTTGGGATTCTGTTTCTGGATCGATTTTCTGATTTGGCCGTCTTTTGAGGGTGAAATTGCTATTGACAGAATCCAAAAGGGATCGATCCAAGTGCAGTATCCAGATATTATGTTATTTGATGTAAGTATGCTTACAGGTTGGTAAGTCGGGAAATCACTCTGATCTACATTTCACTCTAAAAGGTATTGTTTACATTCTCGTTCTTTGTATGTAATTGTACGACATCTTATTTTAATATTGGTAAAGATTTTGAATGTCCGAGCTCATTATTAAGATACTAAGCGATTAACTTTTATATATTGAAAATGTTGTAAATTAATGTTAGGGTGTTTCCAGAGGAGTCGCCAACCAAAATAAGGTATCTCTAACCAACATTTTATATTACTTCTCTTACTTTGGTGTTAAATTTTAATTCCTCCAATACAGTTAAACTTGCAATCATGTAATGAGGTATTTGGCATGTTTGGACAAATCTATTAGTTGATGTCAATCTATATACCATCAAATGTAGTCAATATTAAGCGTTTTTGCTTTCACACCAAAAAAAAAGATAGTTTGGGAAAGGAGGAAAAGTTGGTTACTTGGTATCCTGCAATACTTTTGATTATTATAATTGCATATTATATCTGCAGATTTTAATAATAAAACAAGATATGTGGAATATATATTAATGAGACAGCAACCCAATGACAAAAACATGTAAAGTACATCTAGAGGTCAACAGTAGACAAAGTTAAAACAAAATCTTAAAAATTTTACTTGTTTTCTCGCAAGTGGTTTATTTTAATTTATTACTTTGGTTGCAATGAAATACTGTGTTCTCCATGTAAAATAAACGCTATAATTTCACTCCTCGGACATCATGCAACATTAGGTGTTGTCAAGACATTTTCGATGACTTAGCTTCAACACCAATTGAAAATGCACAGAAAAGGATATGGTTCCTTGCATTTTCTAGTTAAATTCCATTAAAAAATCCATGGTCAATATAATAAAAAGAATTCAAATATCGAAAAATATTCAAGTCTTGACCAAAAAACACTGATACTTATGCACATCCCTGAATTAATGAGTTGTTTGGTCACTTGGTGAATATTTTCCATATTTGAATACTTAGATTAGTTATCCTATTTCTAATTTTATGAAGAGCTGCTTTGAAAAAATCTGGTTTTGAAACCAAAATGGCATGGTTGGAACTTGGGCAAAGTCACCTGAAGCAAGGTGTTTATTCTGAGCTACAGTGATTTCTAAGTATTTTTAAAAATAATTCTAGATTAATCAGAATAAACTGATAATTTCAAAGAAAACAGAAAAATAACTGAACACTTGCATGAGTTTGTAATAAGAAAAAAAAAACAAACTAAAACAGAATGAATTATATATTCATTACATATTTTACATAAAAGTAAACCCGACCTTAACAGTATTTATGTTGTCAAAGGGGAGGGGGAGGGGTTAGTGGTGTGAACAATCCGAGGAATATAAGATATACATATATCTAATCATACGAATACATGTATATTACATTTCATCTTAACATATACCGACCTTGAATTATATCAACTTTTATTTAATATTTATGTACTGTTCTTTTTATTTGGAAAATCGTTTTCCACTTCCAGTTAACACATTGTTTACATTATATTTTTGTTTAGGAATAGGTTCATTCTCGCCATGAAATGTCTTCAGCTATAGATGCTTGTTATTTCTTTTCCATTAAAAGACCACCCACTGTTTCTGTGTAAATTATAATTGCAAAGTGCGTGGGTGTGAATCTTTGTGAAAAGGGGTGATATGGGATCCAGGAGAAAGATTTTAAGATATCAGGACTTTGAATATACTGCAATCATATTTTGTACGTCATATTTTCAAATAAAATACGTTTAAACTGAAAAGGGTGAGGAAATGGATATTTTTGATTGATGAATCTATTACACAGATAGAAACATTCTACATCATCGGAAATGAACCACACTTGCTTTGATAATTCTCCAGCAAGGCAAGAGTGAATTTTCATATAATCAAATTGTGTGTATTGGAATATTAACTATGAGGAAATTTAGAATCTACACAATTAATATTAAAACATCTCAAATTTTATCTTCGTCTATTCAGCTATACCTATGAAAATATACATGAAAGCTTCATCTAAAGATGAATATCTTAAAATGTGTAAAGCTCCAAATCATCTGAGAAAAGAAAAAATGTGAATAATATTAACAGAATACCTGGCACAGGTCCATTAATATTTTGCTTTGGTAAAATTAAAATAGTCAAATATTGAGTAAGGATGTCCATTTTATGCACTACCCTGACTCAGGAAAGCTTATTAATAGAAAAATCAGACGGCAACGAAACAAACAAATTGAAAAACAAAAAAGATATCATTTATGTGCGTATTAGTACCTTTGGAGTATCATGTTAATAAGTTACATTTAATTTAAATGTTGTTATTTGAATCAATTATATGACAAAATGATACAAAATCAATACAGTATACATAAGAAGATCCAGTAAAATCACTCTTGCCGGTATGGAGCGATTCACTGTGAGTCATGGTGATTGCTGGTGATTTATTTTATTATTCTCTTATTAAGATCATGTGATGCACTTTCTTTTAAATTTGCACAGAGGATTTTCAAAGTGAATCACCATCAGTCACCAGCATTAAATTAATTTATAAAAATTACCAAAAGAGTAGTTTTAAACAACCTTGTGTGTACTGTAGAAATAGTCTGTTGTACGATTGACTTCTGGTAGAAACTCTGTAATAGAATTCATGTTACCTTTATATACTGCAATAAATAATATTATAGAATACAAAAAAGGATATCAGGAATTGCAAAAAATATTGTTTAGTACAACACACTGTGGTCACATAAACCACCGAACTCAATTCTTTGAAATTTTGCAAACAAATATATTAAAAAGGAAAGATTTTTTATTTTATGTTCTAGTTTTACTACATATGATCTAGTTAGTTAAAGGGGGAGGGGTTGTGTACAGGCTAAACTGGTTTATCCCCACCACAGTTTGTGTCTGTACCAAGTTTAGAACAAGACCGTGTGCTATTGTTTAGCATGATAGACATATAGAGTTCTCTTTAAATTAACATATTCCCTTTAATTTGCTGAAATTGGATATGTTGCTTCTACATGATATTCTGGATATGAAAAATGATCTCTGGCAATATACTCCTTATCATAAAAGTTAAAGAAAGCAAATAGTAAAATTTGGATTTATAAAGTGCAATTGGTACAGTTGTATCTGAATTTTCAATTTTAACAATAATTCTTTAATGTAAACCTACACATTTTGGCTAAACTTAAAATCCTAGAATCTAAAGCAATATATACCATTGACATGTTCTAAAAACTTTTAATTTTGTTTCCTATGGCATTGAATTAAGTCCCATTTCAAAATTGTGATAATTACATATATAAATGTTTTTCCTTTTCAGTACTTTGAATTTAAGTCCAATGTCTCAATTGTTTAAGTTCCATTTACCAATTGTGATAACTACATTGTATATGTTTCTTTTTCAGTATCTTGAATTTAAGTTCCATTTCCTAATTGTGATATTTAAATTGTATATGTTTCTTTTGCAGAACTTTGAATTGAAGTTACGTAACACCTCTGTACCAGGAAAATATTACAAAGATACACTGTTCCAAATAGAGTAGCAGCTGATCTTTTAGAGTTATATGACTGTAGCTTCCATGGTTATCTTTTACTGCATTATGTACTCAGGTAGGTATTAACATTACAAAGATGCACGGTTCCAAGCAGAGTATCAGCTGATCTTTGCGAGCTATATTGCTGTAGCCTCCATGGTTCCTTATCTTATATTCAACTTTGTAACTGCATTATGTACTCAGCGTTAGTTGTAGGTATTAACATTGTTAGGGACCGTGCAATATTTGTCAGGCAGGTGGGACCGGTGCAAATTCTGGTTATGACAAAAAAATAAGTGAGTGTCCTATAATGATTTGGGCTGTAAAAACTCAATATCCTATGACTTGCATGCAGAAAAAAAGTACGTGTCCTATTAACTTTATCTGAATTAATCTGGCACTAAGTGATAGGATGTCCTTAGTGATGGTTGTTTTCCTGTAATAATAAATAAAACTGTTTTTGAATATTGTTGTTTAAGTATGTACATGATCAATAATACAATAAAAAGACATTTAAGAGTGTACTAAAGTGAAATTTAAAAATCTGGAAATTAAAATTTATACTATAAATCAGAACAGCATAAAGTTATAAGGAACAGATAACTTAAATATTGATAGGATATGGAACTCCTTTTCGAGATATTTGATGTTTAAAAATGGTGAGAAAAGCTTTCTTGGACTTTACCTTATATTTAGCATTGGCATTATTTGGGCTTCAAATTATATACATTGGAAGAATATGAATGAAGTAAAATCTGTAATTTTACAATTTTGTTTATTGATATATTTTTTAATTTTAATACATATATGGATATATATTTTACAATTTATTTTTGTTTTTAAATCTTGATTTACATGTTGTTATAGTCATTTAGTTTAAAAGGTTTTAAATTTGCAACTATCATGACTATATACCATTTATACATTCAAAAATATGTCATATTTTGGTTTTAGATATTAATCTTATGTTATCTTCTGTTATTTACACTTGTTAGATCTTTGTTTTTGTTTTATTTTACATGCTTAATTGAGCATATATGTTAAATAATAAAACATTTCCATATAAAATCATACATGTATGGTAAAAAGTTTCAAATACAAATTTTGATCCTAATATATTTATTTTAATGTAGACCTTCAAAAATAAAAGTACTTTTACACATTTTAAATTTGAAGAATAGAAGAGTTTGAATTTTGTATGTACTCTAATTATATTTGCCTCTTTTGTTGAAATTTATTGTCATGAATATTTGATTTCATTTGTTAATTATGAAGCTATATACATGTAAAACATGCAAAAACAGTTCTTACATTTATGAAATATTAAAGTGGAAAGTGTAATAGGGTATGAGAATTACATCTGATAAAATATATGAATATATTGTTCAACTTAGAAATTGGTTTTCATTTAATTTGTTCATTTGATGATAATTACTTGCTTTTAAGTTTTTTTGTGCAACTATCTTATCGATTGTACAAATGTTTCCTGTTTGGATATTTAGTTAATACCATTTTTGTTTGATAGCAATAGTTTGAATAAATCTTCATGTCCTTTGGTCACCAAAGGTGAAAAGTGGAGACCCTATGCCTGAAGTGGATGAAAATATGTTTGTCCAACTGTGGTATGCACCGGTCCCACCTGCCTGATAAATATTGCACGGTCCCTTAGCTAACTTTTGGATACATTCATGACTTTTCAGGAAAATATTAATAGTGCTGTACAACAATTTAAAAAGAATATACTACTTCATTATCAAGAAATATTGTAAAGAGCCGAGGTTTGGTAGCATTTTTATTGGGATATAAAATACATTACTGGTGTCTTAGCTATTGCATCTGATAGTGACAGTTAAAATTAGAAATAGCTGCTGTTAAAACAGGCGTTTATTCAAAACATATACTGGGCCTGCTTTGCTGCATGTAATTGATTGAGGTATAACTGATTATTCCTTTCATTGAAGCCAGGATGGCTTTGACAAAATTTTCCTTGTACAATGAGTTTTGTAAAATTTTGGCAAACAGCAGATGGAAAATTGCTTACCCCTACAACTCAACATTTTGAAGCTGTAGACCAAATATAAGATCATTTCTTTTCATAGAAGCCAAGAAAAGTTTTATGTTAGTTTTCTTTCCAAGGTCTTTCATATGGACGGACGGTTGGAGAAACAAAACGGTTACTAGACATGCTTTAGCATTTGGCGAGGCAGATTAAAAAGAAGATAGGGTGTGATTGCCAATGAGACAACTCGTCATCAAATACCAAATGCCGTAAAAGTAAGCAATTATAGGTCACCCTAGGGCCTTCAACAATTTACACCACATAGCTAGCTATACAAGGCCGCGATATCATGCCGACATGACAAGTGTTAAAAGATTCAAATGAGAAAATTACCGGCCTTCTTTGTGTACAAAACAATAAAAAATCAGTTAAAGTAAAAAAAAAAAAAAAAAAACTAAATTGTAAACTTTGATCAACTTACAATTGTTTAATGTATTTTTATTTTACACATACATACCGTGTAATTAATGTTTACTTTAGATCTCCCCAATATCTTATAGAAAATATGTCTTCGTGCTAATTGAATATCTAAAATTGGAATATTTTCATTGTTAATCAAAGAAGCAATATACTGGATAATTGATTGCGTCAAGTACCATAATGATCATTTTGAAATTTAAGATTGCTATTTATTATTTCAATGCATATTTATATCAAATTTCATAGAAAAAGGTCTGATTCACCCGTTAATGTTTTTGGTATGGATAAACGTTCCTTTCAACTTTGCAGAGACCAGGAGTATGAATAAATATTTCTTTAAAGTCATAACAACAAATTGTCTTGATTAAATGTTACTTTTGGTGAAAGTAATCAAATATTTTAAATATGTTGTTTTTGCAATGTAAGATTTTAATTTCAGTAGGGGTATTAAAAAAAAAGCTTCTGAAATAAAAATTATATTGTGTTTTATTTTATTTTATTTTATATCTCGTAGCTAATGCCCTTTAAGAAAAGTATAAATGCATTTTGTAGCTCCTAAAATACAAGACTAACATACTACCGTATAGCGGACTTTTTCGCGGGTGTAAAACTTCGTGATTAAAGGGCATCAAAGTGTACAAAAATTTTGGAGGTTTTTATTTTGGAGGATTGTTAATTATTCCCAATTAAATGTTTTGGTGGATACTGAAATGGTTGAACTTAAAAACGTGTATAAATTGACGGAAAAAAACCCAGTGAAACACATAATTGCTGTTTTTCTATATAAATACAGGAAATTAAAAGAAATAATCAAATTGCGAGCGAGTGTCTTTATTGTCATTCAATCAAACACGTGTCTATTGTTATGATGAAATGACGTTTTTACATAAATGACGCAGTTGATCAACTACCTTTTTTTCCTTTCCAGCTTACCTTTAAAGTTTAGAATGACAGTCTCTACGATGATAGTTCTATTAATTTTTATGGACAATCATATTTGCCAAAGACAAGAGGACACAATATTGTAAGTTTTGAACATATTAGTTTTACCCCAGCCCATGTTTTTATATATAACAAATAACTACTACTATGTGTGGATTCAGAACGGGGGATTGAACCATTCGTTGGATTTTCTTTTAAAAAATCATTATCAAATTGAAAAAAATAGATGGGAATTGCCTTGAACTCCTCCCCCGTTTAAAATTCTGGATCCACACTTGTTCACTAAGGAATTTTAGTGAAAAAAATCTCTGGAACATATCAATGTTGTAATCATATGAAAAAAGAAAAGATATGAGAAAGATGTACTTGACACAAAATTTTTAATATATAAAGACAACTGAGTTTTCCAAATAATCGGTACATTTTGTATAAAAAAAATTGACTTTTTCTTCCGAAATAATAGTAAACCGGTCTTTATAAATATTATTCAAGCAAATATATATTTTGTATAAAAAATTGTGGCAAAATCTTATCTTTTGTATTTACTTGTGGGGAAAAACTGGATTTGACTGTAAAGCATACCTTAATAGGAGATAGCTCTCAAAATACCATCCTCATAGTAAATGTAATCTAGTAAATACATTATCTTTATTAATTACTGGTCTAAGAATATAAAATATCTTCAATTACTCTCAAATAATCAAATCTGTTCTCAATTTTATGTTTAGTTTTGAACTTATTCCGAATATTACTTTAGAATCACTGATGAAAAATTGATGATATTTTTGTATGCAGTTGAATAAGCATTGGCACATCTCATTTTCATGGAGATTATTTGGTTACTGTCGACATTTTATCTAGTTATCAAATGATTTTATAATTTTTAAGTATTATAATGTTTACGTCTGTAGTATCTTTTTTTTTTTATCATAAATGAAACAAAATTGAAAAAATATTCCATCTGCATTGGAATACTGTATACTGTGGATTCATTTATTTTCGTGGGTACCAATTTTCGTGGATTGAGAAAAATTGCATTTTATTGGATATTTGATTTCATGGTTTTGATAAACTCTGCATATAATCCTATAGACAATTTGCACTTTGTTAAACATCTAAATTCGTGGTTTATCTATACCCACAAATTCCACGAAATTTGGTATCCCACGAATATTAATGAATCCACAGTATTCAGAAATTTGTGCGTGCATTGATTATTGCGATTGCTGAATTATGATCCAAAAATGAAAGTTAATTACTGGGATTTCTGGAAATGCTGCATACAAATAATGCTATCAAAATTTGAAAATGGGAATATTACTTTTGCAAAACCTGTCCCATCACAATTTTCTCCAATGATAAGAATATCACAAAAATTTCTGAATTTACTACAGTATACTGTTTAGAATCATTGTTTTGAGCAGCTTTACACTTTAAAAACAAAATTGTGATATCTATTATAATTCTCTATTAAAAATTAAAACACATTTTTATTAATATACTCTTTACAGTGAATATATAATGATTAAGGAAAATTATTCCTTGAAATATATTTGTCATCATATCAAACTTTGAACATGAAACAAAGCATAAACTATACTAGTTTCTCTTTTTTCCACCAAAAATACCAGGATTTTATTTATGCGGTATTCAAATTAAATAATTTCTTTTGTATTGATTAATTTTCTATTGGAATTACCGTAATACAAGCAAATCAAATTCAAAAGTCCATTAATACCATCAAGCAAACTCGAGTGATTTCTTTAACAGTTTTTTTACCAATTTGACTTATTGAAACTGTATATATTAAAATTATTTTTTGTCTCGCCTGCGACGAAAGTCGCAGTATGCTAGACATAGGTAATACTATCCGGCGGCGGCGTAAACTATTTGTATAAAGCTTTATATTTCAAAAGGTAGTAGACCTGGATGCTTCATACCTTGAATGCAGATACTTTATGTTTTAAGTTTCCGTCTGTTATATGCCCATTGTCCTTGACCTCATTTTCATGGTTCAGTGACTGCATGAAAAAAAAACAGTTTTTGTCATGTGAATTTTCACTTATTATGAGTAATAGGATAACTATATTTGGTATATGGGTTCCTTGCAACGTCTACATGTCTGTCAGACAGGGTAAACCTGACCTCAACCTCAATTCTTGGATCAGTGATCAATGTTTAAGTTACGTGATTAGGTCCATTTCTCAGACACTACAAGCAGCAGGTCAACTATATGTGGTGTATGGAATGATTGTAAGGGGTAATGTCAGACTGGTAGGTTTCATCTGACCTTGACCGCATTTTCATGATTCAATGGTCATTGTTAATTTTTTGTGTTTTGGTCATTTTTCGATTACCATAAGCAATGGGTCAACTATATTTGGTGTATGAAATAATTGTAAGGTGTACATGTCTGTGTGACAGTTTTTATCTGACCTTGATCTCATTGTCATTGATCTTTAAGAATGTTAAGTTTATGTGATACTTGTAGTAAAACCTTTATTTTTAAGACTTTCAACATAAAATCAATGGTCAGAAAAACAGGCGAGACATTTCAGCGTGTGCACTCTTGTTTTCTCTAAGAATCGATCAAACATTTAAGATTGAAAAAAAAAAAAAAAAAAGAAAAAATCTGACCATGGAATTATTTAAAGTAATGCATAGATATTTTCAATTTCCATAATTATTTTAGAATACTTTGTACAATTTAATAATGTACAAAAGAACATTAGATTTTATGATTTTCCATAACATCAAAATAAAAGACAACTATACACTTCCTTGTATCTCCTCTCAAGTAATATCATTAGATTTCTCAGTGTATATTTTATCCATAAGATAAACTGAATTTTGCTAAATATTTTCCATCGAAATCACAAATAAAACCTGAAGACTCATTATGTTTAAAACAAATACACCTAGGATTCTTCAGACCATCCTCTTCACTGATCAGTACTTTACTATCCTGTCCATCTTTTGATATTGCTATTATTTTATAAGATATAGGATTCACAACAAAAATGTTACCATATGAATCTGTACAAAGTCCTCTTGGAAAAGATAAATCCTGTTTATATTCCCAGATCTGTTTACCTGATTCATCAACACAGTATATGGCTTTACCATGATAGTCACTATAGATAACTCTGTCATTACAGTGAATAAGGAAATCCAATAAGGATTCACTCTGAACTTGTATTGACTTCAGTGTATTTCCTTCCAAGTCTATAATACGGATTTCATTTTCATCCAAACCTACAACCAAAGAATTATTGGAGAATGATAAACCCCAGCATTCTTTGTCTAGTGTGATAACTTTGGTAACTGTTTCCTTCTCCAAATTGAAGATCTTTATGGCTCTCTCATTATGATAAGTTATGGCAATAGTGTCCTGATTGATTTGTGTTACACTCCAGGCTTTACCAGGTATTGTTAATTGTTTCTCAAGTTTGCCATCAGGAGTAAGTAAGTTACCTTTACCCAAATTTTCAACTACTATAAATCTTCCATCCATCAGACAAATCATGTCACTTAAACTCTTCTGTATATTAATATCTATCTTTGTATCAATATTCATGGTCATGTTGTTTACGTTGGATTATTGTTCTGGTGGTTGTACTTGTGCTTCTCTTCTCACACTTGTTTCCCAGTTCACTGCAATTTCTGTTTTATTAATAATAACTTCTGCGAAGGATTCCAATGATTCTAACTTGCTTAGTATCTCATCTATTTCATCATTTTGCTTGAGTTTGATCTCAAATTCTTTGGCCCTGTCATCATCTTCAAGATCTTCAACATATCGTTGACATTGATGTACTTGTTGTTCAATCTGATGTACCTCTAGAAATGATTGGAGTTTTGAACTATGTGTTGTGACTGCATGTAGTTGGTCTTTCATTTCATTTAATTTTCCTTTCTTTTCTTCAATTTCAGTTATCAAATTTGATGCTTTTGATTTTCCTGATTCAAGATGGTGTCTATTTCTTGATATAATTTCTCCTCCAGATGGTCTAAATGTTTATTTATTTTCTTCCGAAATTTTGCAATTGTTTTCTTTATGCTTTCATATTGTTGTTCCCCTCTTTTGATGTTTCCTGATTTGTTGTTCACCATTTCATTCAAGATGTCTAAGGTGGAATATATATCTTTATCTAAAGATTCTTTTGATTTTTCTATTTTGTTTTCTCCACCACGCTAGCTAAACTTTTTATTCCAGTGCATTTTGAATGACTCGTGGAAATTCATTCATCACAGCATGGCATTAAATGACTGGGACAGTACAAGTTAAACTGTTGACAATGTTTGTCACATTCGGTTTTGATAGCATGGAAGGTTTATGAATTTTGATATCAACAGTTTTGTGATCACGTGATAACTTTTGTGATGACCAGAACAAGTTGAGCAAAATCCTTCATCACAGTTGTAACACCAGATATCAGCTTTTGTGTTTGCTTTTCCTTCTTGACAAGGTCCACATGGTATAGGTTTACTGGATGCCATGACCTATATACACATAAAATATAAGTTATTTAACCTGATTAGCACGGTCCATATTTAACAGGTTTAGTAATCTATATATTGACACTGAAAAAGTCATTTGTTATACTGAAATACTCGTCTTTCAAAAGGATATTATTGCATTTAATTTATATATAACTATATTTGATCTGTTTTGTTGCACACATTTTTAGACTAGTATATTTTTGTTTGTTTGTGCAGTATGGTCAATTCCATTTAGTCCGACACCTATTTGATTTACTGTTTGGTTGTTTTCTTGAGGCTTATATATAAATATACAAAATATATATAATTTAATTTTTTACTAATCCCTTTATTGACTTTAAATAAGTTTATAACATTCAACTTCAAATTCAGTTTTCAGGTGAACTGGAATTATAGACTTTTAATTTAGTAGAATAGTATTTTCACAAAAATATGTATCTGTGACCCAATAGTCTATGCTTTATTGGCTTCAATTAATTTTCACACTCCATTGAAAGATGCATCTTTGGAAGTATACCAGCTTCCAACATGTGGTTAACTAAGACCTTCGTTTTGTGCTTATTTGATTTTTTATAACTAGTATCACCAGTTTCAGAGCTGAGACTAAATGACCTTAAGTACTAGTAATATGGTAAAAGTGTTGTGATCACTCTGACCTACATTTTATGATTCATTGATTTTGATCATATTCATTTTTGTGGAGTTTGCAACATTTTGTCTACATAGCGATGGTCCTGAACATGCATGATATATTTGCAACTTGATGTTGAGCATCCAAACATCAAACAATCAATCAATCAATCAACATAGCCATCCAACATTCTGACTTCGTAAGCAGTGTCAACATTTCTGTTCAGTCTATGACGAAAGTTTTTGGACATCAATAACTTTGTCAAACTTTCTTGGAATTTAACAAAACTTAAACAGAAGCTTTTAATTCGTTATCAAAAGGCAGTAGTGTTCAGAGCAGCAAAATTTTGAAAATGTTTTTTTTATTAAGAAACAGTCCAAGTATAAAGTTTTTCAAGCATCAATACGTTCTTCAAACTTTCATGGAATTCACAATACTTGGACAGCATGCCATGAAACCTAGGCAAAGGATTTTTCAAGATCAGAAAATAGCATCTGAAGAAATTATACAATTGTTTTCGTTATTTTTCCATATGTGTCAGTAATGAATGGACTTAATTTAACAAAACTTGGACAGAAGCTTTTTTTTTCGTTATCAAAAGGCAGTAGTGTTCAGAGCAAAATTTTGAAAATATTTTTTTTCTTCATTATCTGTATTTTACTGATAAATGAGCTTATTTTTGTTTTATTTTTGCAATTTTTATTAAGAAACAGTCCAAGTATATTTTTTTTTCAAACATCAATAAGTTCTTCAAACCTTCATGGAATTCACAATTCTTTGACGGCATGCCATAAAACCTAGGCAAAAGATTTTTCAACATCCGCAAATAGCATCTGAAGAAATTATACAATGTTTTCTTTATTATTCCATATATTTCACTAATGAATGGACTTAGTTTTTGGCAGTAAAAAATACCCTTTTACACTGACAGCAGAAAACACATGAGATACTTAGTTCCTGGGAACCTTTTAAAGATTTATTAATTTCTAAATAAATTTCAAAATTTAAAATGCAAATATCCTCAATATTCATACATTTTAAAAAAATATAAGAATTATGATTTTTTACCCGATTTTTCCCATACAACAAATTTTACAATATGATGAAAGAGGGTCTTTAAAGAAAAGGTTGTAACCTCTTTACTTTGAATGATGTCAAGGTCCCCTGTTTTAACATGGCCATAGGGATCAATTATTTTCTTAACTGATGTCTGATATGTAACTGAGGTATAATTAGATTTAAATGTCTATTGAGGCTTTTATATGTATACACATTAATAGTTTTATCTCATCATAACCGAGAGGTGTAAAGTTTTGAATGGAACAGTTTTTAAATATACTGGATAAGTTGATCAATCAATACCTTTATTAATACATTAAAAAAAATAGTGTTTTAACCAAATACATCTTGATGTAAGGAAAATGTCCTTTCATTTGTTTGTATGACACATTAATTCATTTCCTTCACAGTTTCTCAAAATGTCCTACCAGGAAGTTAATAAGGACATGTTTTAATGACACCTGATCCGGGTAAACTAGATATTTAAAGGAATACATCATACTATGTACAATAAAATATGATATATATTGATAACAATCAGACCAAAGATTAATTTATTTATTTGTCAGATCAATTATTTTTCTGTTATTTGTTTATTATCATTGGTAATTGTAAACTATTTCTTGTTTAACCTTTTCATAGTTGAATTAAATGTAAATTGTTAGCTCCATATTTCATTCTTTCCTTGAAACTCAATCAAACAAAATAAAATTCCTCAAGAAACTGTTAAGAGCATATACATTTATGGTACTGACTGATATAATTACCGATAATAAAAAATAATTATTTGTTGAATAATGGACAGTCAAGCATATTGTGAAATTATGGTATATTACTAAATTACCTCTGCAGATAAGAACAAGAAATTGATATCGGTGGTTAAGTGAAATAGTCAAACAGTTACTTATTGTAAAGCTGTAAAGTCACTTGTTTTTCTTTAAGTGGAATAGTCGGTTACTTATTGTAAAGTGCTATAGTCAGTTACTTATAGTTAAGTGGAAAGTCAGGCAGTTACTTATTGTTAAGTTGTGTAGTTACCGGTACTTACTTTTGTTTAAGTGGAATAGTCAGTTACTTATTGTAAAGTGCTATAGTCATGATCAATGACTTGTCGTTAAGTGGAATAGTCAGGCAGTTACTTATTGTAAAGTGTTGCAGTTGGTGACTTGTGGTTAAGTGGAATAGTCAGGCAGTTACTTATTGTAAAGTGTTGCAGTTGGTGACTTGTGGTTAAGTACTATAGTCAGTTCTGTGTTGCTTTTGTTGCCGCTATGCTTGCACCTTAATATTCTTCAAATTAAGAAATTGAAAACAACACGTTTAATAATTTCATGCGTCCGAAGCGCTTTTCTGGATTTACCTTCATCAGGAACGCTCAATGCCAAACATTTGCAATCCGAGGGATGTAAAAGTACCGAAACAGTTGAAGAGCTATATGACAAAATACCTAAAAAAATAGCCAAATTCATCTAAGGTCAACTTTGCCTGAGGGAGTTGAAACCTTAGTTTCTTTATAATTTAAAATTTATAAACGGACAATTTTAGAAAAGTTTGTTATAAATCATGTCAGTACAGAAGTACTGACTACTGAGCTGATGATACCCTCGGGGACTGATAGTCCACCAGCAGAGGTATCGACCCAGTGATTTAAAAATTGAAAACAACACGTTTAATAATTTCATGCGTCCGAAGCGCTTTTCTGGATTTACCTTCATCAGGAACGCTCAATGCCAAACATTTGAAATCCGAGGGATGTAAAAGTACCGAAACAGTTGAAGAGCTATATGACAAAAATACCTAAAAAATTAGCCAAATTCATCTAAGGTCAACTTTGCCTGAGGGAGTTGAAACCTTAGTTTTCTTATACTTTCAAAATAATGGATGAGTTTGATAATTGGAAAGAATTTTAGATGAAAGACCATTTTTATTGGATATGTTTTATCTATTCTTCTCCTATTAATTTTTGGTCAGATCCTTTTCTAAATTATGTGAAGGTTTAAACTCATAAAACTGTGGATGAGTTTGATAATCAGAAAAATCTGAAATGGTAATGTTGGGGTGTGGGGTATGTGAGAATACTCACGAAATGAAAATAACACTTTATAAATTCACTTTTTCTTGATTTACCTACATCAGGAATGCTCAAACTCAAACATTAAAAACCAAAGATTTATTAATTTTATCCTGAAATGAAATAAATCATTTTTTGCAATCAGGATTTATGCCTCTGCTTAGACTATGTATTATAAAATGAAACTCTGTTTTAGGGTCACTTAGTCCACCAAGCTAAATTACATGTATTTTTATATTCATTTAAGAGTTACAATTAAGTTAACTGATTAACTTGCTTTAATCTCGTCCCCTTTCCCCGAATGTGACCTGCCGATTAGATTTATCACCAGGTTTGTAATTACACGAGCAACACAACGGCTGTCACATGTAGAGCAGGATCTGATTACCCTTCCGGCGCACCAGAGATCACCCCAAGTTTTGTTGGGGTTCGTGTTGATCAGTCTTTGGTTTTCTGTTTTGTGTTTTGTGTACTGTTGTTTGTCTTTATGGTCCATAGCGTAGTCAGTTTATTTTCGACTTATGAGTTTGAAAGTCCCTTCGGTATCTTTCGCCTCTCTTTAACAAGAAAATTATCAACCAGTTAATTTAATTAAAACGTGCCAGACCAAATAGAAGTGACGATACTGCACGAACAAGAAAAAATTCTAATTTGGTCATATAGTTCATCAACTGTTTCGTTTCTTACACATCCTCCAAGCTTTCAAATATTCGGCTTTAGGCATTCCTTATTAAGGTTAATGCCAGAAAAGAGTTTCAGACACATGAAGTAGATAAAGTGTTGTTTTCATTTTAACTGAACAATTGTGCAACAAAACAGAAAATAAGATTGTTAAATACTAGATAAAATGATATCCTGTTAATGAACGAATATTTCAGAACATCCAATGACTCTCGTAAATTTCAATATAAATGTAATGAATCAGGTAAACATGTAAAATGTGAACCTTGTTGGGCAATTTGAATAACTAATTTTTGTATATATATAGGTTATGGCATCCAGTAAACCTATACCATGTAGACCTTGTAAAGGAGGAAAAGTAAACACTAAAGCTGACATCTGGTGTTACAACTGTGATGAAGGATTATGCTCAACTTGTTCTGGTCATCACTCAAAATCTAAGTTATCACGTGATCATAAAACTATTGATATTGAAAGTGATGAACCCGCTATTCATGCTATCAAAACAATATGTGACAAACATAGTCAAAAGCTTAATTTATTCTGCCCAAGTCATTTAATGCCTTGCTGTGATGAATGTATTTCCACAAATCATTCAAAATGTACTGGAATAAAAAGTTTAGATGAAGTTGTTGAGAAAACGAAAATTAAAAAATCAAAAGAATCTTTAGTAAAAGATATAAATTCCGTCATACACATCTTGAATGAAATCGTGAACAACAAATCAGAAAACATCAAACGAGGGGAACAACAATATGAAACCATAACGGAAACTGTGGCAAAATTCGAAAGAAAATAAATAATCATTTAGATTATCTTGAGAAAAAACTTAACCAAGACACAGACACCGCATTCAATAAGGAAAAATCCAAAGCATCAAATTTGATTGCCGAAATTAATGAAAAGAAAGAAAAACTAAATGAAATGAAAGACCAACTACAAGCAGTCACAACACATAGTTCAAAACTCCAATCATTTCTAGGGGTACATCAGATTGAACAGCAAGTACATCAATATCAACGATTCGTTGAAGATCTTGAAGATGATGACAGGACCAAAGAATTTGACATCAAAATGAAGCAAAATGATGAAATAGAAAAGACACGAAGTAAGTTGGGATCGCTAGAATCATTAGGAGAAGTATTAGTGGTTAAAACAGATATAACATTAAACAGAAAATCAAGAAAAAGAAAAGAGGAGAGAAGCACAAGTAGAAGCACAAGAACAACCCAACATAAATAACCTGACTATGAATATTGGGACAAAGATAGAGATCAACGTCAAGAAGTTGATTACTGACATGATTTATCTGATGGATGGAAGAGTAATAGCAGTTGGAGATGGGGTAACATTAACCTACTTACTTCAGATGGCAAACTTGTGAAAAATTACCTCTAACTGGTGATGCTTTCAGTGTCAAACAGATCAAGCAGAACACTATTGCCATATCTTATCCTGTTGAGAAAGCAATTAAGATTTCAATATTGCGAACGAAACAGTAACTGAAGTTTTCACATTAAACAAAACATGCTGGGGATTATCATTCTTCAATAATTCTCTGGCTATAGGTTTAAGTATTAATGAAATACGCATTTTAGATTTGAAAGGAAATACGATGAAGCCAATACAGGTTCAGAGCAAATCAATACTGTATTACCTTGTTACCTATAATGACAGATTAATCTATAGTGACCGTCATAGTGGAGCCATATACTGTGTTGATGAATCAGGTGAACAGATCTGGCAATTCAAACAGTATTTATCATCACCAAGAGGACTGTGTACAGATACATATGGTAACATTTTTGTTGCAGACTTTGGATCTGGTAAAATAATAGTAATATCAAAGATTGACAGAATAGTAAAGTACTGATGAGTCAAGAGGACGGACTGAAATATGTTGAATGTATATGTTTTGAACATAACGAGTCTTCAGGTTTAATTTTCGATTGCAATGTTCCATGGCAATATTTAGTTAGATTCAATTTATCTTCTGGATAAAATAAACAGTGTGTAATCAAATTATATTGCTTATCTTTTCTGTAAGGAAAATTATGATTTCTTTTGTTCTGTTAATAATTGTGTACAAAGTGTTTTTAAAACAACTTGATATGGAAACTGAAAATACATTCCATTTATTGTCAAACGGTTACCACTTTTAAACAAAAATCAGTCTTGTCATGTCATCCCCTCTTGTCCTTCTGCAATAAAACCAGGGATTAATCGATTACATGAAGGATTTTTGCGTGTAATCTTTATCAAAAGTACTGAAATTACCTTGCGATTACTGTCAATTACATGCATTTTTCTAAATAACTAAAGAAAGCTCACCACAATTATACTGGTCAATGCGTTTGTTAGTGTTAATGAAGAACTTTACACAAGCATTGCTTCTAAATGTCCTGTTTTAAACACTTGTTGTCTAGACCGATTTACCAAGTAAATTAATAGTTCTTGAAATATGGTTCAACAAGAGAGAGTGGTGATAAAGTTCCTGCATTGACTTCCACCAATACACCAGTCACGTCTTTTTATTATGGGTCGTTTGCTTCATATTTTGCACAAATTTTATGACATACTGACTTAAATTTTAATTTTCGTTTCACTTTTTATTGGTAGATTATAAATTTGAATTTTTAAATGATAATTTTAATGTTCATTACTATAGAAATGTTTGATTTTTGTCGTAAACTTTGAGACAAAAGTGTAATAATTTGTGAAGATAATTTGATAGATGAATACTAGAAAATTAATTAGATGCATAGTCTTATATTTTTGTTTGAATAATCTTCCTAATTATAGACTATAAAGCTGTCAATGGAGTTATATCTATATTCTAGCACCATATAATGTAAATATGATACTTATTAGACATGATTGAAATCAAAACAAGTCTGCATGTCACTAATTAAATGTCTTTGATCATCTGATCAGAAAAGCCAAAAGGCAATTGAGATTTCCTATAAACAATTCAAATTCATAAACACTATATATTTTTATTGTTAAAATTGGATACAAGTGCGCGTGTCGTCTCTTTTACTGAAATAAAATATAAATGCTTTGCTTCATTGTGAAGATGTCTTTGAAAGGGTTGATCTATTCCAAGATAAAACTCAATCTTTTATTGATAGTCATGCTTTGAAAAGTACAAAATACCGAACTCCAATGATTCAAATCGGAAAGTCCCTTATCAAATGGCAAAATCAAAAGCTCAAACACATCAAACGAATGGAAAACAACTGTCATATTCCTGACTTGGTACAGGCATTTCCTTATGTAGAAAATAGTAAGATATTTTTACACATTCAAGCTGGTTCCTTCAATATGTATATGTAGTACATTACTTGAATTTAGCTATTTTTCTATTTTTACACATATATATTGAAGATCTTTTAAAATAAAATCAAGAATTGTAAGATATTTGTTTAAAAATAGAAATACAGTATAATTTGTCAGGAAATCTGGTTAAACATAAGGCAGCTTTGGGGTAAACACCAAATTGAATAAGAATTTTGATAGAAATCTCAAGTCCTACTTACACATTGTCTTTAATTTGTACAATAAAATAAGGAATACATGGAATTGTCTATTTTCGTCTCAACTAGGTTTTTTTTATCAAACTATGTTACTAAAATAATCGAAATGTAATCGAAAAGTTATCGATGATTACATGATAATTTTTCTTTAATCGATAAAAATACGATTATATGTAATCGAAAATGTTTACAGATTACGACTATCCCATCAGTGAATAATACCTAAGGAATTTGAACCTAAATGTAAGGTCAACTGTCTCTAAAGGTCAGTTTACTCTGGGACAAAAGGTTATATAGATATGTTACTGCAATGTCATGGTCAAAAACAGTAATTACTTATCATTGCAGACAATTACGATAGGATTATTTGAGGATGATATCGTGAAAAATAAAAAAGTCACATTCTAAATTTTGATAACTACAAATTAACTTTAACTGTTGAGACATCATTAAACTACCAATCAGAACCAGATTTGCAACTGATAATTAATTCTTACAGACAAATAGAGCTTAATTTGATAAAAATGAGGTACCTGGTACTTGTAAAGTCTGCTGCAAAGAGGAGTTAACTATTTTACATTTTTGATCTCGTGTACAGCATTAGAACCTGAAAGAGTCTTTCTTTTGAAATCTCTACGAGAACAGTATATCAAAGGGCTAAAACTACTTAACATTGATATAGATGTAGACTTTATCTATGTAATTATCAACTCACACCACTTAATGAACTACTGTGATAACTCTCTAACCTGACTTTTATTAAAACCCATATAGAGCCTGCTTGTAGAACAATGATATATTAGTTCCATAGGCATAGATACAAACTTTTAAATTTTGGTAAAAAGATCTAGAAAACACATTTAAGTTAAAGTTTAGTTGTGTGTGTGGACTGCTAAACTCTTTTAAACTAAACTTATTTTTAGATTTATTTATATAAACATGTGTGATATTGGTGAAGGAATAGACAGACAATTGTATATACTATACATCGTAATATATCATTCTATTGGTGATTTGTTACTTTTAACTTATTGCATTCTACTGGTGAACGGAAACTGTTGACTTCATGCTGAAGTAGTGCCTATATTAGCAGAGAATATACAGATACAGAATACAGATAGCAATTCCAGAAATAACAAATATCAATCTCGCACCTCTTGCGATTGTTCAACCACTACAATAATTGATGCACACACCATTTCTGAGTTTGAAGTAATTAGTTGCAGATGGAATATCTTTTCTTCAAATCATTTGATAACTAGATAAATTATTGACACAGAGATGTGTCTTGCCTGGATGTAATTTTGAAAGTAGCCAAATAGTGTATTTGGAAATGACTTGTGCCGATCCAAATGCTCCATATCAAATATGATCATTAGTGTTCTTAAATATCTTAAATAGACCCCATCACAAAGTTTATTAGTATTGTTGCTCTGTCTGTAGTTTTCTATGGTTTGTTTCGGTATTCCAATGGGTACTAATTGTGCATCCCTACTGGCCGATTTGTTTTGTACTCGTATGAAGCAGAATTCATTCAGAACCTTCTTAAAGAAATAAAAATAAAAAGCACCTTGCGAAATTCTTTTATTTTACTTTCAGATATATTGATGATGTCCTGTCACTGAATAACCCATATTTCAGCCAGTACTTACATCTCATATATCCCATTGAACTTGAAATTAAGGATTCTACTGATACTAGAAGGACTGCTTCATACCTTGATTTTTCCTCAATATTGACACAGATGGACGACTTTACACTAAAATCTATGACAAACGGGATGATTTCAACTTCCCAGTTATCAATTTCCCATTTCTCAGCAGTAACATAATCTCTGCCCAATCGTATGGTGTTTACATATTTCAGTTGATACGTTATGCTCGTTTATTTTAACACTATACGGACTTCATATACAGGAGAGTGCTCTAACGCAGAAACTGGTCCAACAGAGTTATGAAGAGGAAAGATTAAAATGACACTCTGCAAATTTTATGGACACCATCACGAATTGGTTGATCTATACAATGTGTCTGTGTCTAAACCAACTAATGACATTTTACAACGTCTTAGATTGTTCTTTAACATCTATGTCGTCTGTCTGCTAAGTAACGAACGTGACCCATTCCCGAATTTGACTGTTATACCGAGTGTGAATTTGCATTGCTATACGACGTGTCTCGGTATTTTGTACATCCAACATTCATGTATTTATTTTATGTTTCTGTTATGGTTTCGGTTGAATAATGTGATATGTCTGATCGTTTATTGTCCAAATAATTATAAAATTGCCTTTCAATACCATCATTGTCATATTCCCGAATAGGACTGTTATACCGAGTCTGAAAGTCTAAAAACAAACAGACAAATAATAGTACACAAGACACAACATAGAAAACTAAAGACTACAACACGAACCCCACCAAAAACTGGGGTGATCCCAGGTGCTCAGGAAGGGTAAGCAGATCCTGCTCCTAATATGGCACCCGTCGTGTTGCTTATGTTATTACAAATCCGGTAAATAGTCTAATTCGGTGGGTCACATTCGTGAAAAGGGACGGGTATTGTAATTACGACATAAGGAACATATCCGATATCATCTGTGAAACGGTTATTCAATAACGGTCAGCCAACTCGTGATGGCGTCCGTAAAATTTACGAAGGATGATTTCAACTTCACCGTTTGGAACTCTTGGTTTAATAGCTTCCTTGTGAGCAGCAACCTCTATTAAGAAAATCATGACAGGAAATACAAGTCCGGGAATATCGTATCAATTGGGAGATATATACTCCGTATGCAATATGTGTTATAACAGATTATCTAACCAAAACCATAACAGAAACAACAAAATGAATACATGAATGTTGGATATACAAAATACCCAGACACGTCGTATAGTAATGCAAATTCTCAAATAATCCTATCGTAATTTTCTGCAATAATTAGTAATTACTGTTTTTGACCATGACATTGCAGTAACATATCTATATAACCTTTGTCCCAGAGTAAACTGACCTTTACAGACAGATGACCTTACATTTAAGTTCAAACTCCTTAGGTATTATTCACTGATGGGATAGTCGTAATCTGTAAACATTTTCGATTACATATAATCGTATTTTTATCGATTAAAGAAAAATTATCATGTAATCATCGATAACTTTTCGATTACATTTCGATTATTTTAGTAACATAGTTTGATAAAAAAAAAACCTAGTTGAGACGAAAATAGACAATTCTATGTATTCCTTATTTTATTGTACAAATTAAAGACAATGTGTAAGTAGGACTTGAGATTTCTATCAAAATTCTTATTCAATTTGATGTTTGCCCCAAAGCTGCCTTATGTTTAACCAGATTTCCTGACAAATTATACTGTATTTCTAGTTTTTAAACAAATATCTTACAATTCTTGAGTTTTTTAAAAGATCTTCAATATATATGTGTAAAAATAGAAAAATAGCTAAATTCAAGTAATGTACTACATATACATATTGAAGGAAACAGCTTGAATGTGTAAAATATCTTACTATTTTCTACATAAGAAAATGCCTGTACCAAGTCAGGAATATGACAGTTGTTTTCCATTCGTTTGATGTGTTTGAGCTTTTGATTTTGCCATTTGATAAGGGACTTTCCGATTTGAATCATTGAGTTCGGTATTTTGTACTTTTCAAAGCATGACTATCAATAAGAGATTGAGTTTTATCTTGGAATAGATCAACCCTTTCAAAGACATCTTCACAATGAACCAATGCATTTATGTTTTAGTTCAGTAAAAGAGACGACACTTGTATCCAATTTTAACAATAAAAATATATGAATTTGAATTGTTTAAAGGAAATCTCAATTGCCTTTTTGGCTTTTCTGATCAGATGATCAAAGACATTTAATGAGTGACATGCAGACTTTGTTTTGATTTCAATCATGTCTAATAAGTATCATATTTACATTATATGGTGCTAGAATATAGATATAACTCCATTGACAGCTGTATAGTCTATAATTAAGAAGATTATCCAAACAAAAATATAAGACTATGCATCTAATTAATTTTAATAGAAAATGAAAGGATATGGAGTAAATGTACATGGGACAAAATCGCACACAGTACATAGAAAACATAGAAAATTATAGTATTCATCTATCAAATTACATTCACAAATTATTACACTTTTGTCTCAAAGTTTACGACAAAAATCAAACATTTCTATAGTAATGAACATTAAAATTATCATTTAAAATTTCAAATTTATAATCTACCAATAAAAGTGAAACGAAAATTAAAATTTAAGTCAGTATGTCATAACATTTGTGCAAAATATGAAGCAAACGACCCATAATAAAAGACGTGACTGGTGTATTGGTGGAAGTCAATGCAGGAACTTTATCACCACTCTCTTGTTGAACCATATTTCAAGAACTATTAATTTACTTGGTAAATCGGTCTAGACAACAAGTGTTTAAAACAGGACATTTAGAAGCAATGCTTGTGTAAAGTTCTTCATTAACACTAACAAACGCATTGACCAGTATAATTGTGGTGAGCTTTCTTTAGTTATTTAGAAAAAATGCATGTAATTGACAGTAATCGCAAGGTAATTTCAGTACTTTTGATAAAGATTACACGCAAAATCCTTCATGTAATCGATTAATCCCTGGTTTTATTGCAGAAGGACAAGAGGGGATGACATGACAAGACTGATTTTTGTTTAAAAGTGGTAACCGTTTGACAATAAATGGAATGTATTTTCAGTTTCCATATCAAGTTGTTTTTAAAAACACTTTGTACACAATTATTAACAGAACAAAAGAAATCATCATTTTCCTTACAGAAAAGATAAGTAATATAATTTGATTACACACTGTTTATTTTATCCAGAAGATAAATTGAATCTAACTAAATATTGCCATGGAACATTGCAATCGAAAATTAAACCTGAAGACTCGTTATGTTCAAAACATATACATTCAACATATTTCAGTCCGTCCTCTTGACTCATCAGTACTTTACTATCCTGTCAATCTTTTGATATTACTATTATTTTACCAGATCCAAAGTCTGCAACAAAATGTTACCATATGTATCTGTACACAGTCCTCTTGGTGATGATAAATACTGTTTGAATTGCCAGATCTGTTCACCTGATTCATCAACACAGTATATGGCTCCACTATGACGGTCACTATAGATTAATCTGTCATTATAGGTAACAAGGTAATACAGTATTGATTTGCCCTGAACCTGTATTGACTTCATCGTATTTCCTTTCAAATCTAAAATGCGTATTTCATTAATACTTAAACCTACAGCCAGAGAACTATTGAAGAATGATAATCCCCAGCATATTTTGTTAAATGTGAAAACTTCAGTTACTGTTTCGTTCGCAATATTGAAAATCTTAATTGCTTTCTCAACAGGATAAGATATGGCAATAGTGTTCTGCTTGATCTGTTTGACACTGAAAGCATCACCAGTTAGAGGTATTTTTTCACAAGTTTACCATCTGAAGTAAGTAGGTTAATGTTACCCCATCTCCAACTGCTATTACTCTTCCATCCATCAGATAAATCATGTCAGTAATCAACTTCTTGACGTTGATCTCTATCTTTGTCCCAATATTCATAGTCAGGTTATTTGTGTTGGGTTGTTCTTGTGCTTCTACTTGTGCTTCTCTCCTCTTTATTTTTCTTGATTTTCTGTTTAATGTTATATCTGTTTTAACCACTAATACTTCTAATGATTCTAGCGATCCCAACTTACTTCGTGTCTTTTCTATTACATCATTTTGCTTCATTTTGATGTCAAATTCTTTGGCCCTGTTATCATCTTCAAGATCTTCAACATATCGTTGACATCGGAGTACTTGCTGTTCAATCTGATGTACCCTAGAAATGATTTGAGTTTTGAACTATGTGTTGTGACTGCTTGTAGTTGGTCTTTCTTTTCATTTAGTTTTTCTTTCTTTTCATTAATTTCGACAATCAAATTTGATGCTTTGGATTTTCCTTATTCAAGGCGGACTCTGTTTCTTGATAAAGTTTCTTCTCAAGATAATCTAAATGTTTATTTATTTTCTTTCGAAATTTTGAAACTGTTTCCTTGATGCTTTCACATTGTTGTTCCCTCTTTGATGTTTCCTAATTTGTTGTTCACCATTTCATTCAAGATGTGTATTGCGGAATTTATATTTCTATCCAAAGATTCTTTTGATTTTTCAATTTTGTTTTTTTCTCAACTACGCTAGCTAAACTTTTATTCCAGCGCATTTTGAATGACTTGTGGAAACACATTCGTCACAGTAAGGGATTAAATGACCGTACAAATTAAACTGTTGACTATGTTTGCCACATACTGTTTTGATAGCATGAATAGAGGGTTCATCACTTTCAATATCAATAGTTTTATGATCACGTGATAACTTAGATTTTGAGTGATGACCAGAACAAGTTGAGCATAATCCTTCATCACAGTTGTAACACCAGATGTCAGCTTTAGTGTTTACTTTTCCTCCTTTACAAGGTCTACATGGTATAGGTTTAGTGGATGCCATAACCTATATATATACAAAAATTAGTTATTTAAATTGCCCAACAAGGTTCACATTTTACATGTTTACCTGATTCATTACATTTATATTGAAATTTACGAGAGTCATTGGATGTTCTGAAATATTCGTTCATTAACAGGATATCATTTTATCTAGTATTTAACAATCTTATTTTCTGTTTTGTTGCACAATTGTTCAGTTAAAATGAAAACAACACTTTATCTACTTCATGTGTCTGAAACTCTTTTCTGGCATTAACCTTAATAAGGAATGCCTAAAGCCGAATATTTGAAAGCTTGGAGGATGTGTAAGAAACGAAACAGTTGATGAACTATATGACCAAATTAGGACTTTTTCTTGTTCGTGCAGTATCATCACTTCTATTTGGTCTGGCACGTTTTAATTAAATTTACTGGTTGAAAATTAAAGAGAGGCGAAAGATACCGAAGGGACTTTCAAACTCATAAGTCGAAAATAAACTAACTACGCCATGGACCATAAAGAAAACAACAGTACACAAAACACAAAACAGAAAACCAAAGACTGATCAACACGAACCCCAACAAAAACTTGGGGTGATCTCTGGTGCGCCGGAAGGGTAATCAGATCCTGCTCTACATGTGACAGCCGTTGTTTTGCTCATGTAATTACAAACCTGGTGATAAATCTAATCGGCAGGTCACATTCGGGAAAGGGGACGAGATTAAAGCAAGTTAATCAGTTAACTTAATTGTAACTCTTAAATAAATATAAAAATATAGGTAATTTAGCTTGGTGGAACTATGTGACCATAAAACAGAGTTTCATTTTATAATGCATCATTTAGAAAATATATAGTAGCCTTCAACAAAAAGAAGTCTCACTTATAATTTTAATAAATGACCATAGTTTTAGCATTTGAATTGTGTGGTATGCAAACATTAGGGTAGTTATTCTATGGATTTATCATTAAAAACATGTTTTGCCGTTTAAATAGTCATCATATGTAATAGTTATACACCGAGGATAGGTGTGTCTGGATAAGAAATCCCGACGGCCGGAGGGTTTCTTATCCAGACACGCCGTATCCCGAGGTGTATAACTAACTTACACCCCATTCTAAACCCTATATTTCTTAACATTAATTACTAAATGAAAAGAATGGACAGCATATTTATTTACAATATCAAACCATAATTTATAGAATTTTTACATGAAACCCCATTAGTAACCTTACTTTGGCTATCTTCGTTCAAACTTTGACAAGTGAGTAGATTTAACAGATGTCAAAGTTGCTGTTTTGCATATTCCCGTTAAATCCATGTGCTAATATGGATCAGCAGGTCAGTATAGACATATGACTGGGATAAAAAAAATACCTTCAAGCAAAGGAGTATTTAAAGGATTATTTTGAATTTCATATAGATGCTTATTGAATTTCCTAAAATGTGTTTTTAAATATCATGAAACAATTTGTAGTGAACACTATTAGTAATTTCTTATGTTCATGCTATTTAAAAAAATCGATTTCTATTGTTAAGAATAACAATGGACTTTGTTTGCGGATGTAGAAGCAGGGTTTCAGAAACCCCGCTCGTCACACCCTGTGGTCAAAATCCATTGTTATTCGTAACAATAGATCTATTCAATTACACTTGTTTCAGAAATAGAAACTATGAAGTATAACAATAGAACTGGGGTGTAACTTAGGATGAAACAACAGACAAATTACAAATTAAAAGTTCTGATGTGTCACTGGTGAGCGCTTGGTGGCATTCAATTGTTGTCAGAGGTCTCAAGTATCTCTTATTCAATTAAAATACTAAAGAATCTAGCTGCAAGTGTTAATTTATCTATTAAATTCAATTTGACAAAAGTTTAACCTCATCATGTAAATGCTGTAAACAATCAACATATTGATTAATTTTCACCTGATATTTTGTACCGCATGGATGGGATTTAACAAGTTTGATATTTAAAATTTGAAATTTTAGCGATCTACGATTTTTGAACTGAAAATTATAGCACAAAATTACAGGACTGCGGGTCCTTGGTGCTTTTATAGCCTGAGGCGAATACTGAGGTCATTGTGGCCTATATTTTACCCTTAATTAACTTTATTTTAGTTTTATGTGTAAGTTTAGAGCTCAATTAATAAGTAACCTTGCATCATAGAAATTTGTACAAGGACGCATCTTTTACAGTATTTTAGCCTCTGAAAAAGTTTGTCTTGGTGAACTGTATGCCTGACGTCATAGAACAGAACAATCTGAGACATGCCATTTCATTGACTCTGGATAAGTATAACATTCAATCTCAGATTCAGTTTTCAGGTGGACTGCAATCATAGACTTTTATTATTTTATTTTCACACAAATATATGTATCTGTGACCACAATTTTCTATACTTGATTGGCTTCAATTACCCATTTTATTGAAAGATGCATTTTGGAATTATACCAACTTCCAATAAGTGGAACACTCTGACCTACAGTGTGTGCTTACTTGATTTATAATAAGTGTTATGTCAAAGTTCATAGCTAGGATACTAAGATCATTGAGAATTCTCTGGCCTTCATTTTAGGCTTAATTGAATTTGATCATACATGTATTCATTTTGTTGAGCCTGCAAATTTTGTCAACATAGCAATCCAAAATTCGTCAGCAGCGTCAACATTTATGTTTAGTGTGTGGTTATTTTTAGGCATCAATAACTATGTTAAACTTGTTTGTAATTTTACCAAACCTATTTTTTTATCAATATGCAGTAGTATCCAGAGCAAAATTTGGAAAATATTTTTCTGATAAATGAACTTATTTTTAGCGCAGGTTTATGGCTTTTGAACAGCGGTATACTACTGTTGCCTTTATTCAACATTTAGATACAGTCTACGGTCAAAGTTTTCAGACATAAATAACTTTGTCTAACCTTCATGGAATTCAAAGCAGCTTTTTATCACCAAAATTTGGATAATATGTATTTTTCCTTTCTATACTTTTGTACTCAAAGGACATAGCTTGTTGCCAGTTAGCATTTATATACAGTCTGGGTTTGATGTTTTGAAGACATTACACGCATTGTCAAAATTTCATAGAATTTTATTAAACTTTGTCAGAATTGATTTTATGATTAAGAGATAATGCCTGACTCTGAGGCAAAATTTTGAAACTTTTGTTTTCGTTTTATGTATTTTACAGAAAAAGGACTTATTTTTGGCAATTAACATTTACATATAGTCAGAGACATTAGAGACTTTTTAGACCTTCATGGAATGTCATGAAACTTAGGCAGATTTTTTCAAAATCAAGAAAAAGCATCTGAAGAAATAATAAGTTTATTTTCTTTATTTTCAATATTTTACTGTTAAATGGATTCAGTTTTGGCAGTCAACATTACGCTTTCTCTGACAGCAGAGATCACAGCCAAGAGACATGGTTCCTCTGAACCTTTTACAAATTTTAATTATTTCTTAATTATATCCAAAATTGGATATGTAAATATTCATAATATTCATACATTTTTATTCAAATTTATAGGAATTTTCATCTGATTTCTACCGTTTACAACAAATTTTAAGATAGGATGAAAGAACATCTTTAATGACCTGACAGCACTCGTTCCAATTGATTTTCGAAGGAGGAAGATAATTTGGTCCTTTTTCTGATAGATTATACTCATTTGGGTTTGAACAATGTTGAGGTCTCTTGTAATAATATTGCCATAGGGATCAATTATTTTCTGAGAGAGATATTACGGTGGTATAACTAAAATTAATCTTCTACTGGAGTATATATACGAAATGATAGTCGGTTTTATCTCATCAAAATAAGAAGGCGTGAAGTTTTTGATGGTACAAGTCATTATATATACTGAATAAGTTACAATCAATACCTCTATTGATACATTTTATTTTAAAAAGTAGTTTTTAACCAAATACCTCTTGTTATAAGGAAAAGTCCTTTTATGTGTAATTCATTTCCTGCAGTTTTCAAAATGTCAGGAAGTTAATACGGATATGTTTTAACAGATCCAGGTAAACTGTAAATATTTAAAGGGCATATGTTATACCGGATACAATGAAGTATGATATACTGATAACAATCCGACCAAATATTAATTTATTCATTTTGTCTTATCAAATCTTTTCTCTTTTGTAAACTATTACTGACAATGACAATATGTTTATTGGCACACACGCATTTACAATAAATGGTAATGACCGAATGGATAAACATGGTATCTGAATGAAAATCTATTGCAACAGATTACTTCTCCACTGTGTCTAAAGTACCCCGGCAAAAATGTTTGGACTCAATAGTATCTAATATCCGGTACGGTGACGGACCATCAACAGATTGAGGAAAGGTAGATTTCTGTTTATTTAACGGTTGTAGAAAATATTACATCTCACAATCGAAAATAGTTCTATTTGTATTTCTATTCTACAATATCATAAAATAACAAATAAATAAACAAAATAAAAATTTGTTTATCCATCCTTTTGACTTTTTAATTAGTATAAATTAGTAAAATAGTATCAGGTAATTCGAAAAATTCAATACTGATTATTTCATTAATGATTTTATAAATAAACGGTTCTTTATCTGTCCATTGTTTAATGATTATCGCCCTTTGTTTTACATTCGAGGTACGTTGGTCAAGTTTAAAATTGTCAAGATACAAAGGCGGATCTAGAACAATTTTATGCTAAAAATCATTTATAAATCGTAAAAACAGAAATGATATAAAAATATTTTTTGTCAATAATGGGGCGTATGACTCTACGCCCCTGTATCCGCCAATAATAAATAATATAAAATATAACTATATCGTATACCATCTTATTTTATAAGAATCGAGAAAACAGAGACATCCGCTTAAATTGGATTATGTAAATTGGATTATCATGTTTATTTTCAAAATTCACATTAGTATTTTGGTCTCTTCTGAATGCGAGACCAAGGAATGAAAATTCGTGGCAGCTGGAACTATTTGCATAAAACAGCAAATAAACCCAGACTTATCATTGGTGTTGTTTAAAGCAATTGTAACAGCAGACGAGCTTTCATGAATAAGCTCACGAAATGACTCATCTTCTCCTCAATAGTCACATTTTCTGCAATCTGAAGTAATTGAAAAGATTATTTTGGTGTTTAACAATATGACAAGTTTATACATTTTGTGGAATCGTATTATTATAACCAAGTTGAGTTTCAGACCCCCAAACCCCCACTCAGCTGATTTTATAGTTTTATCTTATGCTGTGCTGTTACACCACTGTGGGTAGGGTTGGTGCTAACACGGTTAGCCCCGACAAGTCCCGAATACAGGGGCCTGTTAATCAGGGGTTGTCATTTGTTGCTTTATGTCATATTTTCTTTACCTTTTTACCTGTACATAAATCATGCCGTTAGTTATCTCGTTTGAATTGTTTAACATTTGTCATTTCTGTGCCTTTTAAAGCTTTCTTTGCGATTAGGGTGTTTCTCATTGTTGAAGGCCATACGGTGACCTATATTTGCTAACTATTTCGTCATTTGGACTCTGATGGAAAGTTGCTTCATTGGCAATTTTCACGGGGTAAATGGCTACTTAGGTTGTTCTAAATAAGACGTAGATCTTGTGACGATAATATGCTGCAAACCAACTTTTATTCACATTGAAAATACATAATTGTAATATACATTTATTTCAAATTTTAACTTGAAGTTTCCTTGGAATTTGAAATGTGAAATGTGTCTGCTCAAGTTTATGTAGTACCAGAAAATTTGGCGGCGTTGGATGCACGATTAATTCGTGAAAATAGTATAGACTAAAGTCTTTTTTCTGACTGTTCGTCAATGAATTAAAGAATGAGTAAAATATTGTAAACATAGCGTATAGTATAGTAAAGCATACTAGCTTTACTCTTTTGATAAATTGATATGGTGACACAATCATACCGCATCTTCTTATTTTTATATCATTTCGTGCTAAGGTATAGTAAACAAACAAACATCATAATAAACTATAAAAGATTTAATGTAAATGCATGCTATAAATAAGATAAGTGCAATAAGGTATACGTATAACATTAAAAAAATGTGTACTCTATTTCGAAAAGTAAAATGTTAAATAAATTTTACACGACAGGTGTGTTTTACAATACATATATATTACATATATTGAATTGTTTTAACGGACAATAGATATAAGAAGATGTGGTATGAGTGCCAATGAGACAACTCTCCATCCAAGTCAAAATTTATAAAAGTACTAGTAAACCATTATAGGTCAAAGTACGGCCTTTAACACGGAGCCTTTGCTCACACCGAACAGCAAGTTATAAAGGGTCCCAAAATGATCAGATCTGTGTTTAGGTTGTTTTCATAAATTTGTGGTTTTAAACGAAACAAAACCGGGTCCTATTGAAGTAGACAATATTAACAAAACCGGTTCCTTTCATTTTGACACGACCCATTTCTTTCGTTCTATGCACATTAATGAATACAAACATTGAGATGCTCAAAGTACTTGTCTTGCAATCTCCATGTTAATATCTTTCTTTTCGTACCTTTCTTTCCGTACAATGTGCCAAAATTAACGAAAATAATAAACAAATTCGAGGCAAGATTCACTCAAATCGTCATTTTGACGTGTTTTTAACTTATTTCTCCGTTAATCTAGAACGGTTGTAGAAAATATTACATCTCACAATCGAAAATAGTTATATGTGTATTTCTATTTTCAATATCATAAAAATACAAATAAATAAACAGAAATCATACATTTTCCATGTCTGTCGATGGTCCGTCACCGTACCGGATATTAGATATTATGGAGTCCAGACATTTTTGCCGTGGTAGTTTATACACAGTATTCTCGCATTGGAACAATTTGTTACGAAAGAGGAGGATACTCTTAGTGCCGTGTAAGATTTATTATTAAGTATAATCTTTATTTTATATTTATCGCACAAAGGGTTATACTTTTTATAGTAATTTTGGACATTTTGAATTCAAAAGTCTCTCTGATATTGGAATACCCTCTAATGTAGTAGCATCTGCTGTTCATTTTCAATTTCACCACTTTTGCAGATTTCACAAATTCTTTGACCCTTGGGCACTTTTAAATATCTTCCCTTTCAATGGCAAGGTTATGAGCACTTACTCTTAATTCACATAATGAGGACCGATCTGATCTATTTCTTAAAGCATCAACATAAGCTGCACGTTCACTCTTTTGTAAATATTCTGGAGAAATGTTAATTTTGGAGATGCTGAAATATTTGCATGTTGTTCTTGAAAACCCTGGTCAATTATTCTTTGTTTTATAAAACCAAAAAGGGTTTAATAGTGGGTTTAACGTTTGACAAATATGATAAACCTAATTTTGAATAATAATATTTAACTTTTTGCATAAGGGTTGCTCATTTTGTAGCATTATATATTTGGTGAACTAAACTTCCTTCTGAAGTGATTAAATGGTCCCAGAATTTAATGCTGGATAACATTATTCTAGTTTTAATGGCAGCCTGGCAAGTTCGGAACGACATGCATCATTAATGGCCGTACATTGAACTCCCAAGATTCCCTTAATGAATTTTATATGTAACTTTTCCTAGATATCAGTGTCTTTAAACGTCGAGATAATTCCCAAAATTTCGCTACAATAAAGGAAAATAGGTGCTACTAAAGAATCAAATTTTTTAGAAGTTTACAAGTGTTATCTTATCCTATTGTTTTCTTTATTTCAAAATATGCTTTCTTAGCTTTTGCGATAAGCGAAGTGATGGCGTCATTAAAACTGTCATTATATCTAATATTAATACCCAGGTAACAATAATTACTGACTGTCTCTAAGGTTTCATCTTTATAATATAATTTGTTAATAAATGACTTTCCATTTGAATTGAAAATCATTACTTTTAATTTCTCTGTATTTACTTGTAATTTCTAAGAGGAACAAAATTACTTATTGCATTGCAAAACCTCTTTGCTATCTGATAATAACAAGTAAAAATACATAATCACATTGATAAAAGTAAAATAACAAAAACCGAACTCCGAGAAAAATTCTAAACGGAAAGTCCCTAAGCAAATGACAAAATTAAAAGCTCAAACACATCAAACGAATGGATAACAACTGTCATATTCCTGACTTGGTACGGGCATTTTCTTATGTAGAAAATGGTGGATTAAACAATATCATCGGCATCGAGCATTTAATGAAACATCATCAATTACAACTGGATCTGCATTGATATTTTCCAAGTTTTTAGGTATGTCTTTTATAAAAATAATTGAAACGAAGAGGACTCAATACGATAACGCCACAGTTTGATTCAAATGATGGGCTAAGACCATTCGAAAATTTAATTCTACATTTATTTATTCGAGTACATTGAAAATATTACATTAAAAATATATTTTGGTACATTACTTCGAAGTAGTTTATGAAGTAAACTATGTGGATATCCACAAATTTTCCCGTGCAATGCCAAAAAATGACTAACCTGTTTTAGATTAACTTCTCAAAATACTATACGGTCAACAGTGAACGGGAGAACCTTTTCGCTCTCCTTTTCCTGTGATATTACCTGAAAAACTCAAAACCTAATATATGTGGTAACTTGAACCCAACCTAAGTGTGGTATTCAATATGTGGGACAGACGGGACGAGAGTATTACAAAGAAATCAAGAACATCTCTACCGCTTTCGTAGACCCAAAAATTCAAAAGTTTAGTATATCAACATTTAAATAAGCATAATCACAATCTTAAATATATAAAATTCCAACCCTCGAAACCGTTCAGAAACAACCAGGAGAATCACACAAGCAGTTTGAAAAATCACGCGAAGTTCGCGAATTGTTTTGGATAAAAGACTTCAAACAGCTTATCCTCTCGGTCTCAATGACAAAATATTAGGGCAAGGAACATATCTAAAACTTCTATCGATGTCATTAATATTGTTGATAAACGACTTAGAAATAATAGGTCTCATGGTAAACGCAAAACCGTAATCAACGTATTAAACATCGTATAAATTATACACTTGCTGATCTGTTATCTATAATAAAGAATAATGGTAGACATCAAGTATTATGCAAACTGGGTCAGATACCTATAAGTAAATTATATGCTATTTTTCTGGAGTGTGATAACATTTCTTTTTTTAGCCCGTTTTATGAATACACCCGTATTATTACAGCCTTTTGTCATCACAGGCTATTTCCTAGTATTGATAAACCTGAAAATCATAAACGACATTTTCTTAAATTAAAATATATAAATAGAGGTATTGATTTTATTAATTTGTCTAGCATATTCAATGACTCTTCCGTATATAACTTAATACCTCCATATTTTGATAATATAGAACAACCCATTATTTCGTATTCTTATAAAAACCGAGCAGAAATTTGATTTTAATTATACGTCAATTACATCAGACGTCAATATAGAAAATAATGTTCCTTCCACTTGAGACTGCGAAACATCTAGTTTTATATATGTTCCCTATGGTCATGTTATTACAGGAGACCTCAACATCGTCGAAGACCGTGAGGTCATAACTTTTCTAAAGAAAGGACCGAAATACCGTCCTCCATCTATAATAGATTGGAAACAGTGTCGTCAGGTCATTAAAGACGCTCTGTCTGCCTACTGTAAAATTGGTGCAAACGTGAAAATCGGATAAAAATCTTTAGACAGTTATTTGAATAAAATTATGAATACTGTTAATATTCGAATATCTCATTTAGAAAACAATTCTGAAATTAATAATAGGATCCATGATATTCCCATTTCAAGAATAAAAATAAACTCAAGGTACTCGCAGAGCGGTTTGTGTTCGTACCGGCAGACAAGGCAGCCAATAATGTAGTGGTGGTGTGACGCATATACTATACGGAAGTTCTTCAAAACGAAATTATCAATTCCTCTACATTCAGGTCCGTTCGCACCACAGAGGGTCAAATCGTTAACAAGCATACCACTGCCACTACCCAACTTAAAGCATCTTCCGAACATTTGAAAGTCCCTACCATGTACTGGTTACCGAAATTACACAAAAACCATTTAAATTCCGTTTCATCTCCGCATCGAGTAAGTGTTCTACTACTAATCTATCAGTTCTTCTAACTACCTCCTTACTACTATCAAAGAACTGGTTATTAACTTTTGTAATAAAGCTTATGAAAATAATGGTATTAATTATTTTGGAGTGTTAAAAATTCTTTAGAGGTTTTAGATAAAATACATGCTTTTGATGGTCCTTATAATTCTGTTGACAGTTATGATTTTCTACTCTGTACACTACACTTCCACACAATCTTATAAAGAAAAAGTTTTTGTATTTGATAAAATGGTCTTTCGAAAAATCTCATTGTAATTTTATTTGCTGTAACTCGTTTAAAGCCTTTTCTGTAACGAAAAGGAAAGTATGCTAGATACACTTACTGGAAATGTGAGGATATGATTGAAGCTTTAAATTTTCTGCTAGATAACATTTATGTACGTTTCGGCGATAAAGTGTATCGTCAGGTAGTAGGTATTCCTATGGGCACTAACTGTGCCCTTTAATAGCAGATTTATTTCTATATTGCTATGAATCTCAGTTTATAACCAAACTCAGTAAAGACCCATCATTGTTATATTTAGTTGATACATTCAACAATACCTACCGTTATCTGGATGATATTTTTCGTTAAATAATCCAGAGTTCTCTAAATATACTTCCGAAATTTACCCAAAAGAACTTACTTTAACTAAATCTAACATAAACAGCAGCAGTTGCCCTTTTCTAGATTTAGACATTTCAATTTCTAACGGAAACTACATACTAAAATTTACGACAAAAGAGACGATTTTACATTTCCTATTGTTAATTTTCCATTTTAGACGGCGATGTGCCTTTGGCTCCATCATACGGTGTTTATATATCCCAACTCGTTCGGTATGCCCGTGTGTGTTCTGATGTCATAGATTTTAACGAACGTAATCAATGCATCACTGGGAAATTATTGTGTCAGGGATTTCGATACCATAAATTACTTAAAACTTTTACTAGATTCTTTCATAGATACAAAGATTTGATTAGTAAATTTGGCTGTACCTGTAGAAAACTTATTAAAATGGTATTTCACATCCTAAATTTTACGGTAATATTGTACTTAAAGCGAGGAAATCACTATGTGATCCGTGTAAACTCATCGAACCTTTAAACAAACTTATAAGTAAGGGTTATCGTACCAATATTGTAATTAGATCTCTGAATATAGTTTACACTGGCACTAATATCGATTTTGTCATTAGCAAATTAAAACATAACTAAGTTGTATCTTCTTTTGAGGCGGGATGTTTAGACACACACACGTTAATTTTTATCTCTTAAAAGTAGCTCCTCACTATCCTACTACCTGTCGATACATTTATTTTGGCATTGCACAAGTCATGTCTTCTCTGACTGTTCATGACGTTAAAATACTAAATCCCTGGGATGTGTTTTAGTTGATTTTAGTCTCTGATGCATGATTTTTATCATTAATTGTTTTGGCTTTTAACTAGCTGTCAGTAACTGCGAGTACTCTCAAATCGTACTTTCTTGTTAATTCGACCTGTTGATACTATTTTTAATACTTTTTGTTATTTTATATTAATATGGATCTTGTCTGTATACCAGCTTTGATTATTTGGAATATCTACTAATTTTCACTTCTTCGTACTACATTTGTATTAACATCAAGATTATTCTCCTTTAATCTGTACAGGAAGTTTTATTGTTGATATTTACCCTTATGTATCTAGTGTTAAATTAGGTATTTATATGACAGACCTTTCTTGGTATTCCTAATTATTGGAAGATTTTATATAGACAGAAAAGTATACCTAAAACGACAAAGTTATTTTCATTTACCTGTATATATTATGAAACCGGTTTTTCAAAAGTGATTATTTTCTAAGGGTTTAATATTTCGCGGTAGTGTTTTGCCATGGCTTTATTTGGACTTGTTTGTTTGCTTTTGGCCTTGAATGTTTGTCCCTAATATTTTATTAACTATGTATTTACTTTCAGGTATCACAGATCGAATTTATTCGTTCATAGTGTGTTAATTTACGTTTTTGATTGAGTTAAGCCTTCCAATTGATGTTTTATCGTGTGTTTTCTATGTTGTGATGTTATACTATTGTTTCAGAAAAAGGGAGAAGGTTTGGTACCATTAAAACGTTTAATCCCGCTGCAAATGTTTGCACCTGTCCTAAGTCAGGAATCTGATGTACAGTAGTTGTCGTTTGTTTATGTAATTTATACGTGTTTCTCGTTTCTCGTTTTTATATATACTAGACCGTTGGTTTTACCGTTTGAATGGTTTTACACTAGTACTTTTGGGGCCCTTTATAGCTTGTTGTTCGGTGTGAGCCAAGGCTCCGTGTTGAAGGCCGTACATTGACCTATAATGGTTTACTTTTATAAATTGTTATTTGGATGGAGAGTTGTCTCATTGGCACTCACACTACATCTTCCTATATCTATTCTCCAAATTGTATCGAATGCTTTTGTAAGATCAATGAAAGCAGCAAAAATCTTTTGTTTTGGATTTATAATTGCTGGCAATAGATTTCAAGGAAAAGATGTGGTCTGCAGATCGACCTTTTTCTTTTAAGCCAATCTGGCTATTGCTTATTAATCAGTTAACAGTAATATGAGCGAGTAAGCGAGAGAGAATTATTTTATTAAACTATTTTCCCAGGTTCGAAGTAATGGACATACCTCGATAACTACCAGGGTCGCTTTTACTTTCCTTTCTATGTAGAAGTACTTAAAATGACTCATTCTAAGCTTTTGAAAAACTTCCATTATTTAAAATAAAGTTAAATAGCTTGTGTTATGGTTTTGTTAAGACTGATAGTTGTTACTTTGTATATTAGAATTAAATGTGAATTGATAGCTCGATATTTCATTCTTTCCCCATAATAACTCACACAAAATCACACTCCTAAAGCAAACAATTAAGTAAATAAAAGTAGCAAATATCACACTCACTATGTAAATGTTCAAATGTTAATGATAAGGACTCAAGAACAATAACTCAGAGATGATACCAAACTCATGTTGTTGACGTGGTGGTCTTATTTACGTCAATGATGAATCTTTTTGGACGAAATGCGTCTCTGGCGTACCAAATTTTGTCTTGTCATTTATGATGAGTTAACACTATTTACTACATCTGTCTATCTGTCTGTCTGTCTGTCTGTCTGTCTGTCTGTCTGTCTGTCTGTATGTGTGTCAGTCTGTCCTCACTTTGTTGAAGAAGAAGAGGGCGAAAGATACCAGAGGGACATTCAAACTCATAAATCGAACTGACAACGCCATGGCTAAAAAGAAAAAGACAAACAGACAAACAATAGTACACAAAACACAACATAAAAACTAAAGACGAACCCCATCAAAAACTGGGGTGATCTCAGGTGGTCCGGAAGGGTAAGCAGATCCTGATCTACATGTGGCATTCGTCGTGTTGCTCATGTTGGTACAAACCCGGTAACAAGTCTAATTCGGTAGGTCACATTCGTGAAAAGGGGACGGGATTGTAGTTACGACATTAGAAACATATCCGCTATCATCTGTGAAACGGACATTCCATAACGGTCAACCAACTCGTGATGGCGTCCGTAAAATTTACGAAGGATGATTTCAACTTCACCATTTGGAACTCTTGGTTTAATAGCTTCCTTGTGAGCAACAACCCTCTATCAAGGAAATCATGATAGGAAATACAAGCCCGGGAATATCGTATCGATTGGGAGATATATACTCCGTATGCAGGCGCTGCTGAAATGTTGCTACATAGAAATCGAAAGTTCACAATTGGAAATCTGAAATCATCTCTTTTGTCGTAAAGTTATGTTTTCAACCTAACTGTTGTATCCTTTATCTCAAGTTCGATGGAATAGATGCGTTCAACATAGTCACCAAATTTTGAATTATTTAGTGAGAGAACATCATCTATATAGCGGAAAGTAAAGATAAAGGATACTGTTAACTCTTTTCTTTCTTCCTAAGAAGTTCTTGCATGAAGTCACCCTCATAAGAATAAAGGAACAAGTCGGCAAGAAGAGGAGCACAGTTGGTTCCCATGGGAATGCCGATAGTTTGTCGAAAACTCGTCCTCAAAACGTAATAAATATGTTGTCAATCAAGAAATCAAGCATCTTGATAATGTCAGATTCAGAGAACTTTTGTTTGAATCAGAGTGATTTTTACAAAGCAGAAATTTATCCTCCCTAACACAAGATACTTGTATTTATGTAGCAATTGTTTATTCTTTTTTATGAAACAAAGAAATACCATCTCTTTTAATTTGTCCTTTAGTTTGGAATGGGAATACTTGTGCAAAGTGTAGAAAAGTCAAATGTTTAATACTATTGCAAGATGAACGAGTCTTAGATTGCATGTACTCTAAAAGATCTTTGGAATTCTTTAGTATCCACATCTGATTCACGCCACCTCTGAAATAGGCAGTTTCACAATAACTTTAAAGCCCGGCTTTGATAGCTGATAGAGTTAATGTTAATAATTTAGAAAGATGTTTCGTGGAGCACTTGGAAGATCCAGCAATATACCGTTGTTTGTAAAGACACTTATGTAATTTAGGTATCCAATACAGTGATATAAGATCCAGTTCTTCATCTTTGGTTGAAGTTCCAAAGGAACAGACCTATGATTATCCAGGATTTCCTCTTTAGTAAGTGTTATGGGGTATATGTTGGGTTTCCAAGTGAATTGTCAATACACTATCATTTATCAAGCAGTTTAAGTAATGTGATTTACACACAAAACGATGTTGTTTGGGGCTTCATCTGCGGGGACAACAACATATTTGTCATGGAGGTAGGACAAGTGTTTTGCAACATTTTGGTCTTTAAAAGATTGATGAAGCATGGGTATTGATAGACCTATTCAATTTCTTAATTCTGATTTGTATCAACGACCTCACAGCCTTAACCATGTTAACTTCAGAAAGAGTATCGGCGTCTTCTTACCCATTGCCTGGCATAATCCTCGACTGAATCAATCAGTACTTTGAAGTTGTGTTTTCAATTGATGGACTTAGGCTCACGATATTTGTGTATTTTGGATAACACATTTCACAGGGAAGTGGTATTGACAATGTTGAGGCCACCGGTAATAACGTGGCCAGTCGGATTATATATGAATGGGGACCTAGCACAGGTGCATTCAGGAGGTTTAGATTCTAAGTCGTTAATACTGAGATCCTACATCACGTGTTTGTAATTGAAAATTTTAGTTGCAATTTTTTGGTATTGTTATGTTAATGTTTAATTTTTGTCGGGTTATCTACACATTGGGAAGAAGGTTTTGATTCATTCAAACAACAGAAAATCAGAGATGAGCCATTTTAAAGGAGAATAAATTTGAATATTCATCCTTGTTGCCAGGATAGAACATACATTTTTTGGCAGTTAAGCTGCCATATGCTAGCACCCTAGATTTATCTTTTCTAAACGAAGACTGAAATAGGTGCCATTGTTGTTATCTAGCTGGCTAATAGGTTATTTATAACTAATTGGACAGTTTTTCATACTTTAAATTCTGGAATACAAAAATTATGACCAGAATAAGCTTAATTGATCGTCGAACAACGTAAAACAATTGAGTTGCACACAGGAAATAGTGCTCCGTAGAAATTCGTACATTTTTATTTTCCCGTGTGCTTTTGGTAAAATGTCAAAAACAATTGTATGAAATATTTAATCGCCGAAAATCTCTAAATACAAGTCGTTTACATTTCCCAAATGGCAAAAGGCGTAGGAATATTGTTTGGCGAAAACACGGAATTACAAGTCTAAGTTGGTGGTAATTTTAACTTAGAAGACGAAACGTACCTTTTAAATTTTGAGGATTCTGTTGATAGAAAGGTAATTATTGTTAATCATGATATTAATTCTTTTGTTTGAGATGATTGTGATTATTTAATTGTTGCATGCACATTTGAATTCCTTCCTTTTATATTATTCTGTTTATCACATAACTGATCTTGTCAAATAATGTTGTTGTTATTTATGAATATGAACCGGAAATCAAGACGGTCTCACTAATTAGCGACAAGACGAATTGTAGAGACAAGAAGCGACAGGAAGAAAAAAGTTGGCGACAGGAAAAAAATAGGGACAAGAAAGTTTATATCCTATTAAAATAATAAATTTATAGAAAAGTCAATTAATTACAGTTGACTATTTTTGTTTTATAAAGTTTAAAATTATGTTATATTTAGTAGCACTACGTACTTCTCGACGCTTCTTGTCGCTTCTTGTTTCTAATTAGTGAGACCTTTTAAGATGTCAAACTTGCCGAGAATTTAAGTAGAAAGTGATATGGATTTTTGACTCAGAAAGATCGTTGATCATAGTTAGGCACATGAAAATGTAGAAAACCCGTTTATATATTACTGTTTACAGGTACAGATGTCTGAAAAATGTATACAATCAGTGGAAATCAATAAAAAGCAAATGTGAATTTGGAAATATATGCGGACAGAAGAATTCGGTCTACATCATCATGATCATGACAGAAAGCCACTGTCAGACTATCAGGCACTTCCATGGAAGATCCACTATCAATGTATATTTAGGAGCTCAAAATATACGCTGATAGTGGATTTTCCCATGCATAGAAACAAGTGCCTGTGGTCCGTTTTTCAAGTTGACATTTCAATGTTTATGATATTTTTTCTGAAACCAGAACGTTTTATTTCCGGGCCTATAAAAATCTTCATTTATTACTCATTTAAAAGAAAATATATCTTTCAAGCAGTGTAAAGTCCAAGAATGTTTGACCAACCGTTTATCACCTGTCATTTTATTCCAAACTTGGTATGGAGTGACATCTTGGACGGGAGATGGGGTCATTTACATTAACTAAAGGCAGGTCAATGAGACTTCACCTTTGAACCCTGTTATAGTAATCCTTTGTCTGATTTGTGTCATAACTTTTGTACTGTAGAACTTAAATTGACCAAACTCTCGACCAAACTCAGTGTTTTCCCAGGGAAGCAAGTAAACTCATACTATTGCAAACTTGTACGGTACTACCAGGTCAACTCGTACCACTAAAAGTCAACTCATACCAACATTAACTACTTAATTTTGAAATTCACAATATAATTATATTGTGAATTCCAAAATTAAGTAGTTAATGTCTGATAGACCTATCAGAGACCATGTGTCAAATTACAACAGAGGCAGACTCGCTGCATTGAAGACCTATTGGTGACCTTCTGTTGTTGTCTGTTCTGTGGTCGGGTTGTTGTCTCTTTGACACATTCCCCATTTCCATTCTCAATTTTAGAACATAATATATTAAATGACATGTATGTATTACTTGAATTGAATAAAAGAAACATGATTTTTATCTCTCAAACTGCACATCTTTTGTCAAAAATTAAACTTTGATCTGACAAAATTTTCGTGGACAAAACTCGTGTAAATATATTTTATCATGATTGTATGTCTAAATAAACAATATAAATATTTGTATTTGTTTTTATTTCAGCTAGATTCCATGACAGCTATGAAACTCTAGACCATTCTGATGTTTTGAATATATCTATACATGTATATCTACAGATATGACCAAAGTACATGAAGATTTTACCAGGTCTCATCGTATGACGACTAGTCAGACAAATTTTGGTTCAGGTGGATGACAGGAATTATTACAAAATTGCCAGGGTTACAACACATGAATTTTATTTGTCATGGAGTTTGCCATAACGATCTAGCTATTTTTAGAGGCTGTCTAATGATACTTATGTAAGAAACTAAGAATATAAAAATATTAAAAAAGAAAGACAAAATATTTGTATAAAATTTGACGTAAATGTAATAGATTGGACACTTAAAAGTACAATAATGTAAAAGAAAATTAAAAGATAAATATGTTGCATCATTACTAGCCCAACAACACCAGCATTTTGTGTAATATGATCCATGCATGATAAACAATAAAATTACACCACCTCAGATTTTCCCCAGTATTATTAACTTGATCAGTTTGTGTACTGAGTGACACCTGCTGATCTAACTAGAAATACTAATGTGGCATATAAAACTCTTTAGTACATAGTGGAATTAAAACTATTCACCACTGTGGAACACCGCAATTCCGATGACATTGTTCCTGCATAAGTTAAATTCATCATCAGTGTATTGAGAAGTCGACAGAAGTTAGCGTCTATATGCATGATATGTCACCGTACAGCCTGCAGCAATGAGCAAAACCCATACCGCATAGTATAAAACTATTATTGGACTTGAAATGACAAATGTAAATCAATTCCAACAAGAAAACCAGCGGCATAATTTATGTACAAATCAATAATGAAACCAATATGATATACAGCAACAAATGACAACTACTGAATGACTTGGGACAAGCACACACATAATCTGGCAGGGTTAAACATGTTTACTGGCGCCAAACCTTCCCTAACCTGGGACAGTGTACATATTTCTTCTCAGACATTCAATCATCGAAAGGATACATATTTTAAGTAATTTAAAAATACTAGTAAATGGTAAAAGTTTTAACACAAATGGAATATTGTTAGATAAAAGTGTGGAAGATAGTGGAAATCAGTGCAGCACATGTACAAAAAGTCTGATACATGAGATATATCAAGCTGTGATAAACAATTAAAGCAACACTGCCAGTGTTCATCATTATACTTTTGCCTTGGTTTTTGATTAACTGCCTATAGCGCTTACAGTGCTTTGATTATAAAGAATATATTAGGTCCAGAAAATCCAGGGATGATACCAAACTGGTATGAATCTTTATGCAACAAAGTTGTGGATTGGTTATTGGTTTTACCTGTCTGTCAATCAATTTGTTGTTGCTATGCTTGCGCATGAGTATTCTTTAAATGGAGATCTGAAAACTTCATAGATGAGCGACCATTTTATTGGAGGACATGTACAAAATGTTTTATCAGTCCCTGTATAGCTTCTTTATTTTACTTTGCATAGGGTTTAAAGTTGTTGACCCATCCGTCCGTGTGTCCGTCGGTCCGTTCAGTCTGTAAGTCCGTCAGATCTGTTCACAACTCCTCTAATACCAAACAACAGAATGTCATAAAACTTTGTAGATAATAAGGACATACTATGTAGCAGCAACTCTCTATCAAGGAAATCATGTTAGGAAATACAAGTCCTAGAATATCATATAAACTGGTAGATATATACTCCGTATGCGGGCGCTGCTGGAATGTTGCTACATAGAAATGGAAAGTTCACAATTGGGAAGCTGAAATCATCTCTTTTGTAGTAAAGTTTTGCTTTCAACCGACCCTTATTGTCAATTTCTAAATGTAAGTCTAGATATGAGACAGACTTAACTGTATCTGGTGTATCCTTTATCTCAAGTTCGATGGGGTAGATGCGCTCAACATAGTCCCCAAATTTTGAATTATTTAGTGAGATAAAATCATCTATATAGAAGAAAGTAAAGTTAAAGGATACTGCCTAAGAAGTTCCTGTATGAAGTCAGGTTTTATGAATAAAGGAACAAGTCGACAAGAAGATGAGCACAGTTGGTTCCCATGGGAAAGCCGATAGTTTGTTGAAAAATAAATCCTCCGAACGTAACAAATATGTTGTCAATCAAGAAATCGTGTCAGTTTAAGAGAATTATTATCTGGTTAGATTTGTTTAGCCCATTGACAATATGGGTGTGTGTGCTCACACAGGTTTTTAAATTTTGAATTGTATTAATTAAGGTTTGAACTCGTCAAATCCTGGATGAGTTTGATAATCAGGAAAGTCTGAAATGAGGAACCATTTTTGATGTTTGAGTTTGTAAAAATGTTGCACGTAAACAATGTTGGGGTGTTGGGTATGTGAAAATGCTCACTAAATGAAAAAAAGCAGTTTTCTTGATTACCTACAGGAAAGCTCAAACATTTAAAAGACACGGAAGTATACAAAAGTGTGTTTTTTCTCTTCATTTTTATCCTTATTCAGTCATTGAAATATTTGTTTTATTAGATTAGATGTTGGACAAAAATAATAAGACATCGATCTAACAATACAAGTTTACAAAGTGAAACAAATGTTTAAAATGCAATCAGGATTTTATTCCTCTAATTCCTCTTCTGCATTGTCTTATTACCCAGTCAATATATTGATTTGTTTTCGCTCTTTTTAACTTTACTTTGTGAACATTGTCTTTTATTTTCATTGTAGAGGGTGGTAAAGGGTTATTTTCGTGCAACGTTTTCGGCCTTTTATTTCTCATGTTTTGACGTTTTATTTCTCGTTTTCTCGTGTTTGGTCTGTTGTGCGTGCTTCGTGTTTCCCTTATTTATTTTCCGTGTTTCGTGTCGGTACTCTTAATTTCTCGTGCTTATCCCGCATTGAATGAAAAGTAAACCGGGACTAATTCAAAGTCAGCCCGGATATTGTTTTAAATTATGTATTAATCAACTGGTTCCCAGGACATTAATTGCTCTCTTCATTTATAGCCTATAAGTATTTAAATAACAGTATCAATAAGTTGAAATGGAGAAAATTCAAAACAGATTGTTGAATGCAATATATACTTCTATAATAATGCTAAAAGGTGACCGCAGGGTCTTCATGTCCATTAATAATGACTGCATGATCTCCAAGAACGGCCGAGTAATAACTTTTAGTACCTTTTTCCTTAATATTTACGATTTCATTTCTCGTGCTTCGTTTTTCCTGATTTTTATTTTCCATGCAACGGTTTTGCGATTTTATTTCACGTTCTTCCGTGTTCAAACCCCCTTTACCACCCTCATTGTAGGGCAGTCTGGATTTTATGCCTTTTCTATAGTCTCTGTTGTTATATTAAATGGTAAGTTATTTTCTGAGGACTAAGGGAGCTACCATTTGATTTTTATGCCATTATGGGGGTGGGGCTAAGATGAAACATTTTGTCCTGCCGTTTTATTTTTCCCTCTATTCGGTCCTGCCTTTTTTTAAAGTTTATTCTGACTTTTTTACATAAATTGTCATCCTGCCTTTTTTTGCAAATAATCTCATCCTGCCTTTTTTTACTCAAAACTCCTGTCCTGCCTATTTTTTCAAATTTCATCCTAGCCCCCACCCCCATAAAAATCAAATGGTAGCTCCCTAATATGATGATAAATGAAAGAGAGGCTGAAGATACAAAATGGATATTCAAACTTATTATAAATCGATAAAACTGACAATGCCATGGCAAAAATGAAAAAGACAAAAGGCAAACAACAGTATACAAAACGCAACATAGAAAACAAGACGGAGCAACACAGTCCACATCAGAAAAGTGGGTGAATTCATGTGCTCGGAAGGGTTAGCTGATCCTGCTTCACATGTGGCACCCTTCTGGTTGCTCATGTAAGGACAAACCTGGTGGTGATAAGCCCAATTCAGTGATGCCACATTAGAGGAAGAGGACAGGATTGTCGTTATGACAATTGGAACATATCTTTTGTCATCTGTGAAACAGATATTCAATAACGCCAATAGGTTAATAGTTTCCTTGTAAGCAACAATCCTCCATCAAGGAAATCATAATAGAAAGTGTAGTTTATTCAGCATATTTGAGGTGAAATATTTTGATAACAGATTCACTGTAGGAGTTAGTTTTGTGGACACTGCTTAGAAGATGGCAACACCGGCTGATAGGAAAATTTAGAACTTTTGTACTGTAGCGGACCTGTAATGCACGTCGAAAGGCAGCCATTTTGATTTGATGAAAAAAACATTATAGAAAATCAACAGTTAAACGATTAAAAATGAACAAATACATTTGAACTTACTTTTAGATTGATTTTATTTAATTTCCAAGCAACACCAATACAAATGTCCATTTTGATCTCCGGCGTTGTTCAAAATACAAATGACGTTGCAATTTTAATTGTGACGTCAATCACGCAGCCCATGTTTTATTGTAATTAGAACATGGCTTTGTTTCAAAAGCAAAAAGAACGTCATATTAGAATGAAATTTAAAAAAAAATCATATCTAATGGATAGGAATATTTGTTAAGGGCATTTGGAAAATTGCAATCGTTTTCACAGTAAGTTGTATTATTGAAAATAAAGGTACTTGTATATCATAAAATTTAATTTGTGTTGATCTGGTTGTTTCCTGCCCCTACTGACTCTTATTTGATGGAAAATGTGTCTTTAGTTGTCTTTTTAAATTATCGATCTGTTTACATATTGGCTTGTCTTGGTCCTTGTTCTTTTTTGAAAATCTTTCAAAAATGTTTGTACCAAGTCAGGAATATGGCAGTTGTTTTCAATTGTTCCGTTTGATTTTGTCAGTTTTATGGACTTCCCTTTTTAGTTTGAAGTATTTTGTTATACTTTGTACTATAAGTTTTTTAACAGCCTGTTTGTCAGTATTTACCACCTCTTTGTTTGGATTAGTCTGTGTATTACACACATGCAAGCCAGCTTGAGAGGACAGGTCAGTTTAGATTCTTTATCAAAAGAGTTTTCAATGATCATTAGATATATACAGAAACTTTGATTAAGTTGACTCAAAGTTGAAATTATGTACAACTTAAAGACATCATGCTATTTTAACAAATATTCAGGCAATCCAGTTGATGAAGTATGTATTGGGTACCAGAGATATTAGGTTGGCAATTAAAATGGCTAACAGTCATGCGTAGTATAATATCATAGATGTTCAATATGAATAAACGTAGAAAATTATACAGGTACAGTTGGTGAATTTCTCAATTGTACATTAAAACAGAATAGCATTTTAAATGTCTCTCTCGGTTGCATATATTTTATCTGTCCAGGTGCAAAACTCAACAACAAAAACTTAAGGGTACTTCAAACTTTTTCATAAATATCCTACAAGAAATATACTCCTGCAAAATAACTGGTCAGCACTGATCCAAAATCCTGCTGGTATAAACCTTTGATATAATTTTATAATAATATGTTTCTTGTAAAACAATCACTGTATATATCATAGATTTGTGATAGAGTGATCTGCCAGTATATCTATGATGAAAATAGATGTTAATGATTCTAATTTGAATGAATCAAGATGGCTTTTACACTTGATGATTACATTGTTTATTTTTGCTGATTATTTGGTTGTTTTTATAACAAAATTAAATAACATCCTAAACTTTCTCCCAAAAGATATAAAATTGAGGAAATAATTGAGTAAAATGTAAATAAACTAAAACTCCTGAAAAATATTGCAATACAAGATGTCAATTAATGTCATACACAGGCCTTATAACCCTAGTACTATTGATTGATTTATTGGTGTTTAATGCCACTTTCAACACTATTGTGCTATTTTGTGGCAGTCAGTGTTTTATTGGTAGTGGAAGCCAGAGTGCCTGGATAAAACAACAACCTTCGATAGGAAAACTGGCAATCCTAGTCAATTAAGATTTAAATAGTTGAACGCACATGTGCTGGATTTGATCTCACAACCTCAGTGTTGACAGGCTACTGATACATTAGTACAACTACTCAAGACCACTCAGCCATCAAGGCCCCCATCCCTGGTTCTTCATTAATTGACAACTTGTAATGTGATAGTTTGTGACATATTACTTGTTATATGATTTTTGTTATTTCCTGTCATATCATGTCATGCCACAGCACTGATGATACTTATCCTGTGATATATAACAAAGAAGCAAACTTCAGATAAATGCACAGAGTACACAGGAAAATATTTAAGCTGTAATGAACATTTCATTTTTGCCTGCTTATTATATTTTTTCTGCTATATATGTAACTGAATGATATTACCTTGAAATGCTTTCCAGATAATTTATGTCTGCATGCTGAATTTGAATTGTCAATTCTGATTTCCAATACAATATAAGATATGCTCATTACAGTTTTATTAGCATACTGTCCACTGAACCTCCTGTACAAAGTTTTGGTTGCCTACTAGCCTGGAATGCATAAGGTCTTGGGTTTAATGACTTTAATCCCTGTCTTGGTCAAAGACTGCTCATCTCTAGAGTCAGATTAATGTGTCTATGCATGGGATATGTCTTTTATGGAATGTCACTTCTGAGCTAGGAAGATAAAAATGCAACTCAGCATGTCAGTCTAGCAATAAGAACTGTGTATTCGTCTCTCATTGAGATGTTATTGTCCTGAATATGCATTTAATATTTGCAACTGGGTGTTAAGAAGCAATCAATCAATCAAAATGTTATGTCCAGCAGCAAATACCTCTTGCACATTAGATATTATTTGATATGTTTATAGCTTCTTTATGGCCTTGGTATTAAAACTTCATAAAAGATATTTGAGTCTATCAACTCGACTGAAAATATGATTTCTTTCTTTTTGTTGATCTTGATAATCACCGAACTTTCAGTAATATTAGGCTGTATTAGACTTTGTGCAAGTGAAACCTGCATTACATATTGGACTTGTTATCAATAAATGAAAGCTTGAATACTTAAGTGCCAGTCTTTGTAAGAATCAGGCAATTTTGAAAAAATAAAAAACATGGCGAAAAAACCCACATACCTAACCATCCTATTTTGAATTTACCTCATCCTGAGTTAGAATGGTATGTCTTACATTTCTGATTGGCTGGTAATTCGAGAAATCTCTAGATAACTTTTGGTTAGAATGATAGCAAATTACGGAGTTAGCTCCCCTTAATTGTTAATTTCTAGTGCATTTCAACCAAATTATATCTTGAATTACCAGAACAGGAAAAGGAAACAAATATTATATTCGTGCACCATTATACATTTTGAACATAAATTAATGTAAACTTGAGTGGGTTTTTTTTGTCATGTTTTCACCACTGCCTGATTCTTAGGCAGATTGGCACTTACATAATCTGACTACTTAGAACCTGCAGTAAAAGTAACAAACAAAAACATAAAATATAACTATCAAATAAGAAGATGTGGTTTGATTGGCAATGAAGCAACTATCCATGAAAGACCAAACGGCTTAGATACTAGTTTTCTTGCAAGTGGTTTATTCTATTACTGTTTCACAGAGCCGTTTTGAAAAAAATCTCAAGTTTTGAAATCAAAATTGCATTGGTGGAACTTTGCTAAAAGCAACATGATTGTGATGGAATATTAGATTTCATACTCTCAAGAAGTAATAGAAAGAAGAGTAAAATAGAAATGAACCGAAATGTTGTTTTTATAACAAAATGTCAAAGATTAATAGAAAACAAAACATTAATGGTCTGTATGATCATATAAAGAATATACACATAATTAAAGAATGTTCTTTAATAAATATATCATTTATTTATCAGATTAATAAATATATACTTATATACTATAAATATCCAATAATATTCCACAAATGTGCAATATCAATTCCTGCATATAGGTTTTATTATATTCTGAAATACAGTTTGCAAAAAAGTTCCTACTTCTCACAGATTAACTGGAGTAAAAATCTCAAAATTCCAATCCTATGCAGCTGGGAAAAAAAATCTATGAATCAAACAGTAATCCAGCAACATCTAACTACAGTCCATATTTATACCTGGATAATACTACACTATTATTTTTTTCTTCACAACTTTAAGCTTCAATACGTTGTATTATTATACAAATGTTCACAAATATACATGTACATGTATAGATACTGGGAAAGATTTTTTAGTCAAAATACAGCAATATTAATCCTCACACATAAATGTATTCTTGTTAAAATCTTCATAATCACCAAATTAAAACACTTTAGTCTTCATGTTAAACACGTAAAATCATCCTATTATCGAATCGTGTCGTTTGTATTCAAAGACATAAATTTATGCCGGTATATCTTGAATTGTGTAACTGTTAAGCCCATGTTGTTTTCGAACTTAATATCTCATCTACCTGCAAAAAAAAGGCCAAAATTATTACTATCAAGTAAAACTGAAACAAAACATAACATTAAAGACGCATTATTAGAATCAGTAGAATTTAACGGAACAAAAACAATTATTAGAAAATACCTGGACAAACGACTGCTATTAATAGATACGGGAAAATCACTACATAGATTATTAAAAACATGTACACCTTTCCCGAACCGGTGTCCAATTTTAAAGGTACATAAAACACGCTTAAAAGAGAATGTTTTCATTATATTTATAGTTAACATAAGCATGTTAAATACAATGTTCTTCTTAATGTATATATGTATATTTTAAACTATGCATGCTATTGTTCCTGTATATGTTTGTCAATGTATTCAGTATTGTACATCAATTTGAAGAGCCAAATCCTCACAATTATGTATAGTCTCTTTTACATGTGTACTACTCATATTAAGAATGGTTGGCTACATCATATTAAAAAAAAAGGTTCAGAAAAAAATAAAATACAGTAGACATAGTAGAAAAGGTTTAGGTTTCATATCACTTGCTTTAAGCTACAAAGATTATAAGATTTATGAATAAAACTTTACACATCTGTTCCTTAAATTGTCAAGGACTAGGTCAAAAAGAAAAAAGAAATAGACTTTACACATGGTTGAAATATCAAAGAACAGACATACTTTTATTCAAGAAACCCATTTTGTTGTAGAAATAGAAAATAAAGTAAATAATGAATATGCTGCAGATATTTTTCATAGTTTTGGCACCACTCAATCAAAAGGTGTAGCTATATTTATTAAAAACACTAAATTCAAAGATAATTAATACTTATACTGATCAAGAAGGTCGCATAATTTTAGTAAATGTTGAAATAAACAATAATATATTCTCTTTAATTAATTTATATGCACCAAATGAGAAGAAAAGAGAAATGTCTTCTTTAAAATGTAAATAAAATAATTGAAGAGCACAGTCTTGGAATTTTAGTAGTAGGCGGAGATATGAATGAAACATTGAGTAGAGCAGATAGAAAGAGTAATAAAAAATAGAGAACAAAAATTACAAATAGTTTGAAAACTTTAATAAAACAAATAAATTAGAGGATATATGGAGACAACTACATCCAAAACTATATCAATATACATGGAAACGTAAAAATAAAGATGATGAGGCAAGTAGAATAGATTATTTTCTGACTGCTAAGGAATTGAGAACTATGATAAAGTCTACAGATATTAGACCAGCCCTGATTTCTAGTACAGACCATCAGGCAATTTCACTGAAAATTAACATTTCTAATGATAATAAGGGTAAAGGGTTCTTTAAAATAAACAATAGTGTACTTACTGATAAATCTTATAAAGAAAAATAGAAAATGTAATTGACTACTTTATACTCAAAAGCAATAACACCGAAAACCTGTCACAATTATGGGATTTGTTTAAAATTGAGGTAAGAGAATTAACAATACAGTTTTGTAAAAATAAAGCTAAGCAAAGAAAAATGAAATCCAAGATTTAGAAAAAACTCCAAACATTACAGGAAAAAACGATAACAAAAAATAAGTGAAGTGGAAAAGAATGAAATCAATTTATTAGAAAGTAAGATAGAATCTCTTTACAGTTATAAAGCAAAAGGTGCACAGATACGTTCTAGAATAAAATGGATAGAAAAGGTGAAAAGAACACTAAATTTTTCTAGGATTAGAGAAAAGTAGACAAACAAGAAAAATATAACAAGTTTAAAGAATGAGAAAGGGAGATAATTACAAAACAATCAGAAATACTAAATTTTGAAAAGAAATATTATGAAAAACTTTACACTAGCACTGAACCTGATAAAATTTTATAAAAAATATATAAAGATACAAATATTAAACAATCATTGAATAAAGAGGAAAGCAATTCTCTAAACGGACTTCTCACAACAGAAGAATGTACTAAATCAATCTTTCAAATGAAATTAAATAAATCCCCTGGCCTAGATGGACTTTCAGTAGAGTTTTACAGAGAATTTTGGCACAAGTTAAAGAACTATGCAATTCAAAGCTTCAATTATTGCTACAAAGAAGGGATGTTATCTGAATCACAAAAAATAGGCCTTATTTCTCTAATATTTAAAAAAGGAGACCCCACTGAATTAGGTAACTACAGACCAATAACACTATTGAATGTTGATGTTAAAATTATTGCATATTCATTAGCCCAAAGATTAAAACCTCTAATGTCAAAAATTATCCACAGTGACCAAAATGGATACATCAAAAACCGTTATATAGGTTTTAATATACGTCAGATACAAGACATTATTGATCATGCAGAAAAGTTAAAAATAGATGGAGCTATACTTTTTTTAGATTTCTCCAAAGCCTTTGATTCCCTAGAGTGGGAATTCATGTATCAATCACTAAGAAAATTTGGTATTGAAAATTCTATGTTAAGATGGGTTAAAACCTTGTATGCAGATATTAAGGCATGTATTTCAAATAATGGATGGATTTCAAGCCCACTAAAAATTTTTAGAGGAATTCGTCAAGGATGTCCTTTAAGCGCCATTTTATTTGTTTTGCAGTCGAAATATTAGCCTGTAGAATAAGAACTGACAATAATCTTAAAGGTATAAACATAAAGTTAGATGGGAAAACACACAGCCTTATAATAAGCCAGTTAGCTGATGACACTACATTGTTTCTCAGCTCTAAAGATGAAATTACTCAATCACTTAATATAATTGAAGTATTTGGTTCGTTATCAGGACTAATTTTAAATCGAACTAAAACTGAAGGATTAGCTTGTAAATTAAAACATATTTCCAACAATTTTGAAAATATAAACTGGAGTAAAGAGACTGTTAAAAGCTTAGGCATTTACTTTGGACATAATAAATCTCAATGTATGAATTTAAATATAGAAAACAACTTCAAAAATCTGAAAAATTCTTAATTCATGGAAGAAAAGAAAGTTAACAATGATGGGAAAAGTAGCAGTTGTAAAATCTCTAGTTATACCCAATATTACATATTTAGCTTCAGTTTCTAACATTGACAAAGATTCATTGTATAAGTTTAAAAAATGATTTATGACTTCATTTGGGACTATAAACAAGAAAAATTAAAAGAAATACAATCAATATGAAAAAACTGAAGGAGGTCTTGGAATGATAGATATTGACAAGTTTATTGATGCAATAAAAATTAAATGGGTGAAAAGATTATTGAGGGTGAACAGTCAAATTGGAAAATTATTCCAACATTTTACTTAAATCAGTATGGATCAAACTTTCTAATATTCCACATGAATCTGGATAATTTAAAATCCATTAATTACCAAAAGAACAAAATCCCTTATTTCTACTTTGAAATACTTAAAACATGGGTAAGATATGGCGGCGGACAAACAAGCAAACCAGAAAACTTTAGAACCATTAGACAACAAATAATATGGGGTAATAAATATATAAAGTTAAACGGGCACAGTTTAGTTTTTAATCATTGGATAAAAGACAATATAATCTATGTTAATGACATTATTGATGAGAAAGGTAGAATATCAAAAGAAAAATCCTTAATAAGTTAAAATGTAAAAGAAATTGGATTGCTGAAATAATACAAATAAGAAAGAGTATACCAAATCACTGGAAATATATATTACAAAAGGAAGACTCAACAAAACTATTGTTAGTGCAAAAACTACTCTCCTTAAAGCAAGGCGCAATTATATATGATTTACAAAAATAATAATAAAGATATCTATAAAATTCTATCAAATGTTATTAAAGATATACCTATAGGGTTTACAAGATGGTGGAAAGAACTAAATATAGATAAAACTCAACAAAATATTAAATACATTAAATTTTATTTTTAATTATTTAGAAGACAATAAATTAAAAATGATTCGATGGAAGTTATTACATTATATATTACCTGTAGGTACACATCTTTTCACTTGAAAATTAAGAACACCAATGTGTGTTCACTATGTGGGGTACCAGATACTTATCAACACAATTTCATGGATTGTACTTATTTTAAAGTTTTTGGAATAAGATTTGTATTCTTTAAATAAACTTCAAATTGATAAACATATAATTACTTTAAAACATTTGGTGGTGTGATATAAAATAGGAGATGACTCATTAAATGATATTAATTATCTCTTGACAGTTATCTTATTCACTCTTCACAAATGCAATTGCATTTCAAATAATAAGACAAATCAAGTTAATGTGTATGAAATATTTAAACAAGAATATAAATACAGATATTTTCTAATGCAGTATAGAAATAAAACAATAAGTCAGATGCTAAAAATATTCAAAAATATATGTAATTGAGATGTAAAGGTCATTGAACTAGACTTGATATTATTGTTGTTTGTTTTGTACTTTTCTATGTTAAAACCACAAAACAAGACACTTTATTTATTATACTTTGAGGCTAAAATGAACATATTTCAGTACTGTTTTGTTTCACACTAAGTATCCTCAATTAATCTTGTATATGTTGGTATCAAAACACATGTTGGTATCTTTTAATTTTCTACTTAGAATAATCAATATATTTATTTTGTGTATCAAATCACAAGTTGATATCTTTGCAACCCTATAGTAAATTTCCTAATATTTTCAAAACACCTTAATTCTATATAAATTTGTTTTGTGGCAAAAGTACTAATGAAAAGTATATACTTACCAAACTAGTTTAATTCTAATCCAATAATTTGTAACTACTACAAACACGTGCTTTTCTGGCACTAGTTTTCGGACAATGAATAGCAAACAGGTAACTAATCCTGTATAAAAGGTCAAGTACAAAATAACTGTGTCAATGATTGATTATAAATATAGGAAAATGAATACAATCTCGGAAAACAAACTAATGTTCCGTAAACATGTGATTGATACCAAATGGAATTCTTTATTCTGCATGTGAAAGAATGTTTATGTTAACACTTTAATAATTAAAAAAAGAAGAAACGAATGTAATAAATTGTAAAACTAACACACGTATTTGTTTACTGAACTTTTATTCCTGGGAGTTCAGTAACTCATCACAGGGTATCCAGACTAACGCTGTAATCTGGATAAAATGTATGACAGCAGTTGTTTAATAAAGTTTTGTTTAATTGTAAAAAAAAAAAAAAAAAAAGCAACATTGATTTCAATATCTATCAAATGTTTGATTATTCTAGGTTAATCAAAATGATCTTATTACTTGGAAGAATAAATAGCTGCACCAAGAGCACATGATAAGCCCTTATTCGGCATATTGAAATTGTTGCAAAAATAAAATGGGATATTTAATTATTAGGCATTTAATCAGAAGCAAATAAAATGGCTCTGAAGAAAAACCTGCATGAGGACACCCTTAGGCGTATAAATATTGACTCAATTATGACTGTTAAAAGTCTCATAACTCTGAAATGACAAACCAGGAAATTGGTATACCATTATTCATCACATCATCAACGGGTGTATGATAAAAATAACAGTTGTATGAGTGAAATAAATAAATAAAACAAAGACAGATTTATATAATATGTTTATCACAGATTTCACATAAAAACAAAAATAAAATAGACATCTGATAAAATTTAAATAAACTATCACATTTATCTAAGGCATAATTGTCATAATCACTATCATTATTGTAAGGGACGGAATATTAAGAATAGTTACAAAATATGAACTTTTCTGGCCATATCAATAAGAATATGGCATTCACTTCCATCAAGTACTTGTTCTGAAAATAAAGGTAAAAGAGATGTTTTGAGGCAAGGTATTTTTAACAATGACATCTTGTGTGAAGCAAATTTATAATTATGATAAAAGAAAAAAGAAAAAGTCTCTAAAGTTCAGTGGATAAAGAAGATACAAAATTGTCTCATTCATTCTTAAGTTTTATAGACAACAAGTTTTACAGAAAATCTGCTCCTTTTCACTGAATTATATCTCTACATTCAACTTTCACACTATCACAGATATAACATATTAAAAGGTAACATAAGAAACATATAAACCCATACATTCACTTTTTCTTTATACCCTTCCAATGCAGAAAAGTTTATCTTTTTTATCTTTGATTGGGTACAATTTAAGTTATCTCCCTTATTTCTGAGGATAGGATATAATCTAAGACAAGGGACAGGTACATATCAGTTACAAAACCCATGCTTAGTTGGTAATATTCTATCTTTTGGTCCAAATGACCAGGGGGATAGCTTAAATTGTCATAGTTAAGAAAAAAATTCACTGTTTCTCTTCCCCTCAAAAAGAATAAACAAAAAGTAAATTTATATTTTTGTTTTGTTTACCAAGCACTCAACTCGCATTCATCTTCCATACTATCCCCATCCATTCACACAAAAAGTAGATAAAAGGCATAGCATTTGCATAAACAAGATTTTCACAATATCCATTTAAATTTCTCCCTTAAGGTGTTCTTTTCTAATTAAAAACTCCAAAACTTTCTGTTCTATTCTTGAAACATTGTAAAAATACATCACTCCAATTTAAGACAGATAACTCTGGTACATAAAAAAGCACAAGTTTGTGAATTTTCAGTAAATGATGTGTTCCCTTTAAGAACCAACTGGTTCAGCTTCCTCCATTCTAGCTTGTGTCAGGAATGTTTCATCTTTAGAATCTTCAGGCCTACAAAACATAGAGAAAAATAATCAACACAAATATTAATCTAATAATGCAAAGGTTAAAAAGTCTGTAAATTATAATGATTCTGGCAAAGTTTTTATAAACAAGAGTACACACGCTGAAATGTCTTGCCTTCTTTACTAATCATTGATATTAATATGTTGATAGTTCTCAATATAAAGCTTTGCTACAACTATCACATAAACTTAACATGATCCAAGAAAATGAGGTCAAGGTCCTATAAACCAAATAAGAAATACATGTACACCTTACAATCATTCAATACACTAAATATAGTTGACCTATTGCTTATAGTTTCTAAGTTACAGACTTAACCAAGAAAACTAAACACTGACTAATGAACCATGAAAATGAGGTCAAGGTCAGATGAACCATGCCAGGCAGACATGTACAGCTTGCAATCCTTCCATAAAACAAATATAGCTGACCTATTGCTTATAGTAATAGAAAACAGACCAAAACACAAAACTTAACACTGAGCTATGAACTGTGAAAATGAGGTCAAGGTCAAATAAATCCGGCCAGGCTGACATGTACATCATAAAATATTTCCATACAACAAATAAAGTTGACCTATTGCATATAGTATTAGAAAAAAAGACCAAAACTCAAAAATTTAACATTGACCACTGAACCATGAAAATGAGGTCAAGGTCAGAAGACACCTGCCAGCTAGACATGTACACCTTACAATCATTCCATACACCAAATATAGTAGACCTATTGCATACAGTATAAGAAAAACAGACCAAAACACAAAACTTAACTATAACCACTGAACCATGAAAATGAGGTCAAGGTCAGATGACACCTGCCAGTTGGACATGTACACCTTACAGTCCTTCCATACACCGAATATGCTAGACCTATTGCTTCTAGTATCTGAGATATGGACTTGACCACCAAAACTTAACCTTGTTCACTGATCCATGAAATGAGGTCGAGGTCAAGTGAAAACTGTCTGACGGGCATGAGGACCTTGCAAGGTACGCACATACCAAATATAGTTATCCTATTACTCATTATAAGAGAGAAATTAACATTACAAAAAATCTTAACTTTTTTTTCAAGTAGTCACTGAACCATGAAAATGAGGTCATGGACAATGGACATGTGATAGACGGAAACTTCATAACATAAGGCATCTATATACAAAGGTCTTCCACCTTCTGAAATACAAAGCTTTTAGGAAGTTAGCTAATGCCGCCGCCGCTGCCGGATCACTATCCCTAAAGTCGCAGGCTCAACAAAAACTTTATGATTAACATCTCAGAACTGTAGTTGCTTACGTCCATGTTATTTTATCGAAGTTGCTTTTGAATTACTTTTACAACTGACATAAACCTAGACAGACAAAATCATTAAATAAGTAGAAAAATCATCAAGTAGAAGGCTTTTTATCAGTATTGTGTATTCCTCTATATCCCTATCAAGATAATCATAACATACATTTGTCCCCCAGTGATACTGAGTTGTTGGTTTCTATCTATAGAAGGCAGAGGTGGTGGCTTGGGAAGATTTGGTGGTTTGGCACTCCCATTCATCCTGGCAAACAGATATCGCAGCACTTTCTCTTTCTGCTCCCATGTTAAATCACTGACATCTACTTTTCCACCAATATCATACCTGTAGAGGGATAAAAGGTTAAAATAAGTTTAAAGGATATAGTGACTGTTTGACCTAAAATGTATGTGTTTAAAGCTACCTTATGTTGTAAGCTGTTCTTTTAATCCCCTCAAAACAACTGAAAATGTGTACATGTACTGTTTTGATAACTTAATGCTTCTAGAAATAAACTGTTTAAAACTAGTATAATTAATACTAATAGATAATCAATATTTTCACCCAAGGTTATTTGCACTTCCATGCAAACAAAAAGTCCTCAAAATAAAATATAAATGAATTGAATACCAAGGCTTCCAGAATTTAAAATGACTAAAACACTTCTTCAATATTAGGCTCTCCATTTTTCAATTATTGGTAATAAAAGTAATGAATATTAGAAAATTTATTTTGAGAACAGACTGTACTAGAATAGAGAATAAAAGCAATGCAAACTACGACATTTAGCTAACAATATATTATAAGTTGAATAAATTAATAGAAATCATGAGGTGATCTGCTTCCTTTCAAATATATACTCAATGACTTTTCACCTTGTTTTTCCCCTCCCCTCCCAAACTTTGTCCGTTGAATTCTTTCCCATTGTTGACTTTCCTTAATCAGTAAACAAAAACACAATAAGATAAACTTACTTGACTTTTTTCCTGATAATGAGTGATGAAGAGAAGCACAAAGTAGAAAAAAGTTTAAAGATAATTTACTACAGATATCGTGCAATTATTTCTACATATGAAGACAATTTACTACAGATATCGTGCAATTGTTTCTACAGATATTGTGCTATTATTTCTACATATGCAGATAATTTACTACAGATATCATGCTTTTCTTTCTATACATTAAGTCAAAAGTCTTCCATCTTTCATTAACTTTATTTTTCCATTTAAAAGGACCAAAACTTCAATACTTATATATGCATATAAATATGTTTTTTTGTCACTTTCTGTACATTACAAAATCAAAAGCAGTTTTTTGTAGATACTTTTTTTAACTGGGAAAACTAAGAGTTTACACAAAAAAATTTACATAAACAGAATATCAAACTAAAATACTTGATTTCCACCAAATATCACACAATTTTACAAAAATATGATGGCTTGAATGATATTTTAAATTCATTGATTAAAACAACAAAAGAATCTAAAAAGTTTCTTGACTAAAACATTTTAATGCAAATTTTATGAATATTGGAGATAAAACTACAGCACACCTTTCTTTCGTTGGAAGACTTTTGACTTGTCACCAGTGGAGAAATCTAATATATCATTTTAAATTTTATTTAATTATTAAATATTTTAAACAATATTTCTAATCATTTGAATTAACATCTTTTTGTATTCAAATAAAAAATGGTATATTTAATTGTTAACATGCACTTTTAATATATAAAATAATCTATATATGCGATAAAAGTTTTGAACTGTAAAGCAGCTTTTGTTTTCAAAAATTTTGTACTGCTGAATTCTAATGCACTTTGTATCCTAGATTGTTATTGGACAGTAATTTTATGAGGAGTAACTTGAACACAAAAGTCCATGATTTACCTGTTGGAATGTATTGCCCAAATGCAGACCACATTTCTTCTTATTGTTTTAACAGACAAAATTCGACCTTCACAGTGAAATCACCGTGACAATATCATATTTGAATACAGCTCAATGTCAATTCATTCATTTTTGCCAACTGACATCAGCAAGATTTCTTATATAACACAGTTGTTCCTTTATATATCACAACCATTATGTCAATTAAGATGATAAATATAATTAAAATGTGTGCCAATGCATAAAACTTATAATAAAAATATTTTTCTTCCAACTTTCTAATGCTAACAAATATGCAGATTTAAGGAATTAGAGCCAAAAATACATCTAGCAAAAAGGAGTTGTTTACATTTTTCAAAGTGATGTTCCCAAATTTATCAAACAATTTCAAACATTAAAGATTGTCTGCAGTGTAAGAAATTTGCAGCCCTAAAATAACCTGTGTATAATAATGTGAAATATACCAGAAATTCTTTCGTCATGTGTTTACAAAATCAACCATATCCATGCAGAATTATAAATATATAACCATCAAACAACAAATCTATACATACACTATATTTCTGTATACAAATAAATAAAATAAAATAGATAATTGTAAATTATACTAAAGAGTCTGTAAGGTAAGACTTTTATAAAAAAATAATGATAGAAACAAAAATCTGAGTTGCTTTGCTTAAACCAGACAAAAAATAAACAAATACTGACATTTTTTACTTGGGGTAGTAAACAGTAAAATCCAAAATATGATAACACTTACCAATATTGAAAATAACAATTTTTTACAGTCAAATCATGATAGAACATTACTGTAAGTTCAGAAATTTTTAGATGTTTTGTTACATTGAAAATTGCAACAGGGTAGGTTTCAAAAATGAAAAAAAACCTTGCATTTTAACTTTTGACAGCGTTACTGATGAAGGTAAATCCAGAAAGCACTTTAGACACACAAAATTTATGAAGTGTAGTTTTCATTTACAGCATATGCTTTCGTATAACATTATTTTCACAAAGAGTTTCCTTAAAGATGTTAGCACAAAACAAGATTGTATATCAATCTTGATTTCATTGCCAAAACTAGGACTTTAAACTTTTAGGCTTTTGCAATGTCGTTGTCTTTTTGTTGATAAATATATTGAATAACAGACATGCTAAAAAGGCCTAATATTAGGCATAAAAGCATTTATAAGATTTTAAAACCACATTAGTTATTAGAAAAACCTGCTGAAATCATGTATTTGTTAGTAAACTGAAGATTATGTCAATATGTAGAACTGCATGTCATATATACCAAGATGATATATGCAATATATATATATATAAGTGAAAGGTTCAATACAAAAGAAAGTGCAGAGTATACTGTATGGCTACTTTGCCTATTAAATTTTAGCAGCATAATTAATTCAGTATCTACTTATATACAATAATTATACTAAAATAAGATGTTATCTAAGGTACTTACATTTTTTCAGCAGCCTGTAAATCTGAGTACACATTATTGGTACTCTGATCTGACTTATTGAATGTCCGAATCCTTGGATAATCTCCCTTGCCACTGTAAGCATTTAACATTTTCTGTTGGTAAGCCTTCTGGGCATCTTGTCTGTATTGGGCTCTAAAATAATTCATATTGAAAATTAATATTGGGTGTAAATTATAAAAGTGTAGATTTTCAGTACATTTTCAATTTGAAATGACCATAACTTCATGGTTGACAACCTTATTAAACCTAAAACTTTAACTTGAGAATGTACTGATTTCACACTATCACATTTCCATGATCAGTGAACTGTTAAATCAGGGTCAAAGTGTAATTTGGCATAAAATTTTATAAGTTCACATATAAAGGAACATATGAAGTAAGTTTCAAGTTGATGTGATCACAACTTCATGATAAACTACCTAAAACCAAAAGCTTTAGCATGATACGGGATAGACGAACAGACCAGAAAACATGATGCACCCTACTGTAATAGGATAGCATTGAAAATTACTTCCCACTAAAAGGCAAAGTTTACTAAATTACTTTATATTGCGAATGCCAGAAAATTACAATATTTCAGTTAAGTAATAATTACATTCTCATTAAAAAAATGAAAACAACACGTTTAATAATTTCATGCGTCCGAAGCGCTTTTCTGGATTAACCTTCATCAAGAACGCTCAAAGCCAAACATTTGAAATCCGAGGGATGTATAAGTACCGAAACAGTTGAAGAGCTATATGACAAAAATACCTAAAACAAATAGCCAAATTCATTTAAGGTCAACTTTGCCTGAGAGAGTTGAAACTTTAGTTTCTTTATAATTTCAAAATTTATAAACGGACAATTTTAGAAAGGTTTGTTATAAATCATGTCAGTACCGAAGCACTGACTACTAAGCTGATGATACCCTCGGGGACTGATAGTCCACCAGCAGAGGTATCGACCCAGTGATGTAAAAAAAATGAAAACAACACACAAATCCATATCAATATAAAGAAAATTACACTGTGATCCACTGTGAAAAAGAACATAATTTATAAAATTTTTGTGAATTTACAATGATATATGTGAATTTTTTTAAAGTGATCTTAATTCCATGCAACTGTCATTATCTTGAAAAAGTTGGTAAATAAAAATAAGACAATACTTCCATACTTACTTCCACAGATATAAAAATGCTAATTTAAAAAAATTGAACAAACTATATTTTATTTATTTTATTATTAATTGATATTAATATCATTGTTAAAATGCCATCTTTTGAATGACATCTAAAAACAATGATAACTTGGGTGTACATGGTATATATGACCTAATTTGAGATGGAGTTATCTCCCTTGGCCACAATGTTGGAGGCAAGACTGATTGATATTTGTATTTGAATAGCCAAATTGAAATATGTAGTACAAGCAAGTCTAACTAGAGATCCTTTCCATATTTTAGTGATGAATTATACAAGCCTTAAACAAAAAAGAATTGTTCAGAAGACTACTTTTTCAAAATCTAACTGTTATTGTATTTAAATATATTGAATTTGATTAATTCATAAAGAACATGGCTAGAAAGAGTAATAACACATAAGAAAACATCAAAACTATTCATAGGGTTTTATTTTCTTAACAGATCAATTAAAAAATTAATTCCAAACGATGTAACAATAACCTTCCAATTTAAATGAGACAATTAATCATACGTTTTCTCTTTATCTGACAAAAATCTTAACCTTTAACCTGTAGTTTAAGCAAAAATGTCAAAGACACTGGATCATGACTGAGGGTGTGGGGCTGAATACTTTCACTTCAATGAAATATACAGATGTTAATTTTTGCAACTGTATACCAAATACCTCAGGCTTATGATAAGATGATTGCTTAACGTCCAGCGGCAAATTAATATGCATATTCAGGACGAGAACATGTTAATGTAATATGAATAATAACCCTGCTTTGTACTAGACCGACACGCTGAGCCAGATTTTAACGTGCTAGTTCACAAGGTAACAGTCTGCAGGAAGACATGTCACCTTACCCAGACACATTATTCTGACTCCGAGCCGACCAGTCTTTGCTCTTACTCCTTAATGCCGCGTGCTTAGAAGAGAAGCAGCTAATACCAATTTTAAAGTCTTTGGTTTGACCCGGCCAGGGTTCGAACCCACGACCTCCCGCACTCGAGGCAAACACGCTACCACGAGACCACCGACGCGGTTACTTATGATAAGAGGTACTTGTTTAATCACAAATGATGAACATGTAAAAATTTTGAAATAATCTATATGGAAACAAAATGCAAATGTTAATATAACTGCTTACAAGATTTTGATTTCTCACAAATGATTCTTTTAAATTGACCTATACAATCACAAACTTTGACAATTTTTACTAAGAAAGCCATTGACAATGTTATTGATACTGGATATAAATAAGGTTACTTATGACTTAAATCAGAGATATAGTTACTTACTGATTAGCATTTATTTCCATTCGTACTTGTTCTAGTGACTCTAAGAAGAACCGTTCTAACTCTGTCCTCTGATCCAGAATATTTTTGGCTAATCGTTTCACTTTGTTCATTTCTTTATTTTTCAGTTCAATCACACGTTGTAATTTAGCTATTTCTATTTTTGAAGCTTCGTTTTCTATTCTTGATCTGGTTATTAGGTCTTTCCTTGTTGTGTCAAACTCTCTAGACATGTGACTCAGTGATTTCTCTAATAACTCTACTTTTTCTTTTAACTAAAATGAAAATATGTTCTGTATTATATTTCGAAATGTTGCCTGTAGTAAAGTCTAAAACATTTTATGTAATTCTTTTTAATAGATTAAATTTCTCTACTAGTATATGCAAAAATGGATTAAATAAATTGTATAAATGTAGAAATACAAGTAAAAATTTGTTTGATTAAAAGTCTAAAGAATTGAAAATTGAGGGAAAAGCTGTCCGTTTCAGGGGAGACAATATGTAGCAGATAACTTGGGAGCTTTGGTTCCTCAAATTTAAACACTAAAAAAAAGAGGAAAATGATTAACCATGGTTTTGATGAATCACAATATTTTATCTGTGTTTAATTTTCAGTATTTCTATCCCATTTTTCAATTCTGTAATGATTTGGATTCGCTGGTAATTTTAATGTACTATTGTCAGTCAACCAATCAAATTTTGCGCTTTAAATACATGTGGTTTCTTTTACAAAATGATGCCACTTTTCTTTTATTTGACTGTTCTAGACCATTGCTATAATACATTGTACATTTACAGTCAGGATGGTGTAATTTTGTCTCATAGTGTATCAGATTTTAATGCTTTGGTGACATGTCTGTAAACAATGTAATGTTGCTATAGGTCTTACAAATTAAGAAATTTAACAAACTAAAAAAACCTGTTAGATTCCCATATTTTCTAATAGACTATCAAAATGAAACTTCAATTACATCTAACTTAATGATTGTGATCCTCATCAAGTCATACTCCACATTTAATATATAGTAAAACATTGCATTAATTTCTGGATATTTTTAAATAATCTAATTTTTGATATAACACGTCTTCTGATTGGCTGAAAGTTTTTGTCTATCAGCTCATAAACATAATTTTTGTCATGTGACCGTGCGGCATCAACGATTTTTCATGATTTACTCCTTAAAAATGGAATTTAGAAATTATTACCTCTCTGATCTGTTCCTTTTGTTGTTTAACTTGAGTAACTTTCTCTTGAATCATCATATCATTTAATTCTTTATCTCCTTTCAAACTTTCATTTTCTTCATCTAATCTGGCTACTTTCTTCTTTAATACTTCTCCCTCTTTCATATGATAGTTAAGGGCCTCTGATAATCTTACGTTCTCCTTATACACTGATTTTGTTGTTTCATCTAAATTACTATAAAAATCAGATACATACAGAATTAACAATCATATCTATTGGTTACAGAAACATTCTTCCTGATTCTACTTGGTTTTATTTGATATGGTTTTAAACCACTTTTTAAAAATCTGTAAAGGTTTCATTGCAGTAAATTTCATGGACAGATAAAACCAGAGTGGCCAGGGTAAACCACAAATATTCTTTTGCGAACTTGACTAACTCCTCAACAAATATGGAGATTGAATACACCAGTATGTCCCTAGTTAGCCCCATAGTTGATATAGATTGTAGTTTTCAGGCAAATCATTTCAGTATTTTGTACTTTTTTTATAAAAATAAGATGTGGCATGATTGCAAATGAGACAACTCTCCATCATAGACCAAATGACGTAGACTTCTTTTGCTTGTTATAGTGAGTAATTTGTTTATTCATTTTGTATTACCCTTCAAATGTGTTCTTCAATGCACAGATGAAGCTTTATTATTTTGTCTTTAGCAAATAATTAAATATATATATGAATATTACATCAGTCTAATTGCACACTTGTATTTGTGTAGTTAAATGGCTGAATGCAGGAAAAAACAATCTCTGTAAATATACATACGCTATAGCTTCTGTGTGTGCTCTTTCTGCTAGCTCAGCTATCTTTTGATTGGCTTCTTGTTGTAACCTCATCTGAAAAGTAAAACAAGTTGGAGTTCAAAAAATTTCTCGGAAGAATTTTTCCCTCCCATCTATAGGTAAATTCATTGACTTTGTTGTCCTATCAGATTATCAGGTTAAACATAAAAAAGACTGACCATAAATTCATGAGGGTCTGGATGGGTGTTTTTATTGTTGTTTTTTGTGTGTGTGGGAGGGGGGTCTTCATTTCTGTATTCTATAATGTTTTGACATTTTTTGTATTCTTTATTTTTTAAACTATTATTGTCTTATTTTTCTATCTAAGCACCCTAATATTCTCTTTTCTTTATATCTTAGCACCCTATTGTTCTCTATTCCCGATTTTTTGGCACATAATTCTCTATTCTTCAAACCCCATTCAAACTCTCATGCATATGGGAGAAACCTATTCTCCTTCTGTTTGCTAGTGAGGTATAATTTTTCTCAAATCTCAAAAGTTAAATTTTAGATTTCCTCTTGAGTGAAGTAATATCATAATAACAGATAGAAAATCCATACTACTGGCCTCAAATAATAAAAATTAATGAGCTGGATTTATTGTTGGTGTTTAATGCCACTTTCAGTACTTTTATCTATATTAGCTAGATATTCAGACATACCTTTTCTTCAAAGAATTTCTGTTCCATCCTAGCCAGTGTGCCTTTGTGGTCTCTGTTGGCATTGTGCATATCATTTTTAATCTAAAAAAATATTAGATCTAATCAAAACATGATCATTATACACTTTATTTAAAAAAAATTATTTAAAACTCTAAAGACATAGATTAGACTTTGATACAGATTAAGATGTAGACAGACACAGGTTTCAGTAGTAAATCAAAGGTATCTCCTATACTCAAATAAATTGACACTTAATTTGGAAAACTTAATATGACAACAGCTACAGACAGTCAGACACTTGCATTTTACTTTAATTTTTTGTTCTTCTCTCCATGTAAACAATCAGTAATATATTTTCAATATTTTTAATTGCATGGATAAAATTTATTATGGTATTGTAAAAACTAAATTTCGGGTATTATCATGTGTTCTAAAATCACAAACTTTATATATAAATGTATTTAATTATGTTAAATACTTAATGGATAAATATGAAATATGACTGCTATTGGAGACCTTCAGCACATTTAAACTTTAAAAATATTCGCAGTTTTGAGATTTCAATTAAAAACTTACATTGTCTAATTCCCTCATCATAGATGTTTTCTGTTTCTGGAAATCAGTCACCATTTTAAGTTCACTCCTCATTACATGCACTTCCTGTGTTCGTTCTTCCAGTTTTTCCTCCAGCTCGTTTATCTGTTTACTAAAACCTTCCACAATGTTTTCTTTCTCTTTTCTGTGTTCTTTTTTAACCTCACGAATGGACTGTTGCATTTTCTCCATCTGAAATATGTTATTCAACACAATATTATATTTTACATAGAACACATAATAAAAAATAAACTCAACTATATCTTTTAAAGACTTTTAAATTTGGGCACATTGAAGTCACAACCTAGAATGGCATGTTTAACACCTAGGATATATTTTTAAACAATAAATTTTCAACAGAATACCAAATTTATAACAATAAAGCCATGAAAAAAATATGCACCAATGACTATGATTATCAACAACTGTTTTTTTTTTATTTGAAATTTTTTTTTTTAAGCAAATGACAAAAAAATATAAAATCTAAAAATTAATATCCAATGAATCATTAGGTCTCAAGAAATAACTTGTTTTCATGCATTTTTTCATGGCTAATAAGGCAAAATTAAAATTACATTCACTGACCAGATCAGAGTTGACACAGAATTTGTACAAAAAACTGACCTGGTTATTCTTTTTCTCTTCATTTTGTTGCAGCAGTGTAAATATCTCAATAGATTCCTGTTCATTTTGTACCATAGAACTTTGAAGCTGATCATTCTCTAACATAAGTTTCTTAGCATGTTCCCTGAAAAATAATCAAGCAAACTCACTGAAAAGAAAAACGCTCTTGGAATCTTCAACCATACAAGCATTTGAGGATCTCTGTTGAATACTTTGGATTAACTTATATTGATAGCTAACTATTTTTTCTAGGTATAGGCAAATCTAGATTTAAATTATTCAACAAAATGCAATTTCCAATAGTCTTTTATGCAGAATTTCATTAAGTTATGAAATCAAGTAACCACAAATTATCTTTCTTTTCCTCTATTTATGTTACACAAGGCATTTGCAAGGTGATTTGTTTAATTTCTGAGTGAATCACCCACAATCACCAGTGTTCGCAGTGAAAACCATCATAAAAAGTCATTATTTTACAGAATCACACTGTGTGTACTGAAGATCTTTTTTTAAAATTTAAGTTGCAACTGATACTGGGATGATTTTGGTTGTTCTGTTTATGCTGTCAATTTTTTATTTTTCAAATGTTAAATTTTCTGACTTTTTAAACATTTTGCATTATGTGTGCACGATGGTTATTCCAGAAACATCTGTCATGTTGATGGAGATCAGTATCATACTTATCTTCAGATGTGTTTTTAAGAAATGCCTTGGCATTTCTGATGTAGGAAAAAAAATGCACTGCTGATGCGAAAAAATTATCTGTGTTTATTGGTGTACCTTCTTGCATGGCATAATATAGCAGCCTCACTCACTGCCTGTATACATTTAATATTACAAAGTACTTGTATTTTGATTTTGCAGTCCAAGTGTTATGTCTAATTTTGCTTTCCATACTCTTTATTATTACCTGTATTCTGATTTTGCAGTCTCTGCTATGTCTAATTTTGCTTCCCATACTTTAGAGTTTGCTACAGCTAACTTAGCTACTGATTCTTGCTTTTTTGCTCCCTTCTTCCCTTTTTTTCTGCAAATAAATGATTAACAATAATAATACAAATAAATAGGTACATGTAAAGTTCATGGATCAGAACAGTCAATTTAAGAGTTGAGATCATTGTATATAATGTCCTACTCTTTTAAATAAATCATCATTACTCTGGATTTTCCTTTCCATTCCAGATTTCGGATTTATGAAGTAAAATTGAATATAATGGAAATTATATTACTTTTGACAGTAACAATCATGACAATAGATAACAAATAAAAAGTCTTGCATATTTTCTAAATTCTTCCATCAAATATTACCAAGTTCACATGATTGTACTTCCATTTTCTCTACATATTCAGTATTAATTCTGAGAGAATCTGATTAGATTGTATTAACAAAGATGACCCCAGTGTGTGACATACAACAACAACAATACTTTATTTTAAGAGGGTAACACAATCAGCTCTATAACTAATCTTCCCTGAAGACCTTATTATAGAAAAGCAAAAACAAAAAATTGTTGAAAAACAAAATTGCAAACATATATATGTTAGACTCAGATCAACGTCCAGTCCCTTATCGATGTATGTTCCTCTAATCAATGTCCAGTGTGACGTCACATTCTCAAATCAGTGTCCTATATTTTTACCCTCTAATCGACATCCAATGTGACGTTATGTATTACCAAAACGACATCCGTGATCGGAGTCTCCTAACATCGATGTCCAATATAATTCAATTGTTTATTTTAGTTTGATCTTTGTTTATATTATCTGTATAGTTTTGTCTTGGTGTACAGCTGCTTAAAGAAACTAATTGTGTTCTTATATTTTTATCAAAATAAAAGGACAAACTTCAGAAATTGATTATGAGACAACCACTGACATCATACGTGTATTGTGACATGTACATGCACATTTTGAATATTTTGGGGAAAGGAGTCCTCTCGATCTACGTTGTCGTATTCCTTTCATATTCATATATATGTGGATATATGACAAGGAGACAACAACCCAACAACAAAGATAATTGAGTGACATCTAGAGGACAATATACACTGCTTAAACAATAAACAGAATAAAAAAGTACAGCCAATTGTTGAAAAATATTATCATTTGGACTCTGTAAGATTTAAAATCTTATGTATTTTTCAACAACTTTTTGAGTTTTAGGATAAACCCACCAAATAATAATGTTGTGATGTCATTGCGGCAAGTCCGTAGAAAGGATGTCGATTAGAGAAGCCAAAAATTGGACGTCGATTTGATAACAAGAAGAAAGACATCTATTAGAGGGCATATCATGAATTGGCCGTCGATTTGGAATCTTATTTTATTATGACATCCGATTTGGACATTGATTTGAGGAACGGACGTCGATTAGAGACCGGACGTCGATCTGAATCTTATATATATATACACAATTTTTATTACTTAATATAAAAATAAGGAGAGTTGGTATGATTGCCAATAAGACAACTATCCACCAAAGTTCAAATGAAGTGGATGTAAGCAATTATAGGCAACCATACGACCTTCAACAATGAGAAAAACCCATACTGTATAGTCGGCTATAAAAGGTCACCAATTGGTCTTCAACAAAGCGAGAAAATCCTGTACCCGGAGGCGGGCTTCAGCTGGCCCCTAAACAAAAATGTGTACTAGTTCAGTGAAAATGGACGTCACACTTAAACTCCGAAACATATTATAAATGAACTAAAATTAAGCATGTCATACCTGTACATCATTTTGTAGATAATTTAATGTAGATTTACGACATCACAAGTTTCAGAATGATATACAACCATAGAATCGAAATATAACGAAAATTCGCAACAGAGTGTCATTTCTCAAAAAAATCAAGTTTGTACGTACCTTGTGTTATATATTAAAAGGAATATAGGTAATTTTTCAAAGATATGTGCCTAGTTATCTGCTTATATGTTTCATTTGTCCATTCATTTTATGTTATGTGTGACAACCAAATGAACAAACCTACAAAAATACTAGATTTTACTGTATAATACATTTTGGAAGGCATAATAATGAGATCAGTATGATATTACAGCTGACCTACTTTCATTTTTTTATGCATTCAGTCCGGTTTAGAAAATAATAAGTGTAGCTATATACCCCTTGCCCTTCTTCCCCTTTCCTTTCTTTCCCTTCTTTGGCATTATGATGATGTATATTCCGTAGCTTATTGAAAGGAATGCAGTTTTTGATTAAATCCCAATTTCCAAATGGACTACATGATCGCCGCCATATTGTTGACAATGTTATGGTAACAGTGTAATCTCGGTTAACGAGATAAATAAATACTTAAAACAAATATGTTCTGGTGTTTTGTACGAATATTTTATAAGATATTGATTGAAATAAATATATTAAGATAAACAAATTTTTTTTATTATTTCAATGAAAAGGGATTTCTGGTACTCCGCCAATAAGTTCAGTAAGGTACCAGACAAGAAGACGACGTGTTTGTCAACAACACGGATATGGACGCTTTGTTTATGAAAACTAGCTCCAGTTCATAAATATTTGGGTAATGGGATATTTTTTTATGGTAAGATGTAGGTTAAAAACAAATTCCAATATCTGATCTAATTGAATCGAAGCGCCTTTCAACTGTTCGGGTCCGTTTGCTCCCAAACACATACACCTTATCACTATTCCCGCTGACCCGAGATTCAGTCCCGCTTGAACTTTGACGTCATACAACAATCACTTTTCCATTGTGGCGTCAGATATTTTGTATTGTGACGTCAAAATTTTACTGGAACCTGTGTGATGTCCAGTAATGGCGGACAAATAGCGATAAGGTGTATTCGCACCCTACACTTTCGCACCCCACACGTCGCCCCTTGGGTTTGTTGGCACCAAACACGTCGCCCCCTGCCCTGGGTTAGTTTAAACAATATTTATTCAGATAAATCATCACACAACGATATAATACAATTGAAATTAATATTTTGGATTCAGAAACAAGCAAATTTGCTTTTACAAATCTGTCTCGTATTACACAAATAATACACTTATTGAACAATACATAAATATAAATACTGGCATGCTCTGTAATAAATATATATATATGAAAAAGGTGAAAAATACAATAGAGAAAAAAATAAACATAAATTTTTGTAATGTATACAGTGGTAAATGCTTGGGTTCTTATTGAATGATGAAGCAGTAACATCAAGGGTAAAAACGTTTGCTTTTGATAATGTATGTCCACACCAAACTAAATAAATGACTATTTTGCTCATCTGAGAGTACCGTTGATACAAACCCCCTGGGTTTGTTTGCACCTTATTTTTTTATTGAAATACAGCTTTGCTGTAAAGTGAAATAAAAGTAGCTAGTTTGGTAGGAGTAAAAACAATGAACATATTAAATAGAAAAGACCAGAAAACATGAAAGATAATTGTTTTTAACAGCTTGTGCCCTTTGATCTTGTGGGTGTTTGAGCAAGAACAGGGTTTCCGCTGGCGGTCGCCATTTTCGCATTTTGGGAAAAAATAAAAATAGTGGCGATTAAAATTCGTTATTGGCGAAAGAAATATAACTGTTTGACTGCGTCCATCTTGTTTACTTTTTTTCGTGTTTCTCTGACTTTTTCCCTGATCAGACAATACTGGGAATCACCTTGAACTCGTTCGACAATAATCATCTGATTGCATTTTATAGCCATCGGCAACAATGGATTATAATTAATAAATGTGTTGATTGTATTGTTTCGTGAAATGGTGTGGTTAAATGGCTTCACATGTCCCTTAAAGGATATTTTACAACTTTGATTGAAATAATTGTTTTGAAGTGGGTACTTTACAATCCTTTTAGCGACACACATTTTACGTCTCCTCTTTTCTTTTAACGGTGGTCTGGAAAAAATCTGTTGTTATGACAAAATGTTCAAAAGTAAGAAAATCTCTGACTTTAAATTTTATCTTATAACTTTTGAGAGTAATATTTCTTTTGAAATTGGTAATTTACAATCGTTTAGCAACGCATGTGTTTGATGCATAATTTTATGTCCAAACTTTTTAATGATGGTCCGAAAAGAAATCTATTGTTAAGAAAAATATTCAAAAGTAGGAAAATCTCTGATTTTATCATTCAACTAAACGGAAGTATCTAATAAACTATTATAGATGAATCCGTGCTCCCTTGCAGAAGTCAACATGATGATTTCATGATCTTATTCTATATTGCAATTTTACAGTATCTTTTAAAAACTAAATGTTTGTTATTATTGAGTGTTTATTTATGACAATGAGCATGATGAGATTAAAAGATATATATTTAGAATTATAAAAGACATAGTTAGTTTTCTCGCTTGAATTGTTTCACACTTGTCGTTTCGGGCCTTTTATAGCTGACTGTGTGGTATGGGTTTTGCTGATTGCTGAAGGCGGTACGGTGACCTATAGTTTGGTAACTTCTATGTCATTTGGTCTCTTGTGAAGAGTTATCCCATTGGCAATCATACAAAATCTTCTTATTTTCATATACTAGTCATGCTAGTAGCAATGTGGCAAACTAATTTTTTTTTGTTAGAGAAGGAAATTTTAAACGAAAAATATGTTTTTGTTTGTTGGCGAAAAAAAATTGAAAGTGGCAAAAAATATATTGTTTTGGCGAAAGAGGTGGCGAAAATGAAAATTGACCCAGGGGAAACCCTGGGCAAGAATGATATACGACAAGGTCAAATATGGTGAAGGGTTGGATGTTGGGACCTTCATTGTGCTTTGTAGCCCAGTTTTTGTTTTATCATGTTTATTCATTGTTGTCGTAGCAATGTCATTGTGATAGTTTTATAGCCATTTGGTATCTTTGCCTTTCTTTTATAGGTCTTTACATGTCTTAGACATGTTAGAGACGAATGATTAGGCCTTTGATCATCATGACAATATTCATTATTCATTTCGTCAAAATAATTCACAAAATCAAAACTGGTTTACGTTATTAGAATCTCACTTTATTTTTAAACAATAAATAACATCTTTATTTTATAGCAATACACTAACTAAAGCATGATTAAAAAAATTATTCAAAACATAACCTTTAAAAAGGGTGCTAACGTGTGGGTGTGAACATGAAAGGGAGCAAACATGAATGGGAGTGAACATGATTTTGGGCGAATGGACCCTGATTCATAAAAAGTAATTATTAATCTTGGACGATGACATGGATGAGGATACCTAAATCCAAATAATTATGACGTCTTGAAAGGCTATATTAATTTTTTGGCAGCAAAAAAAACAAAGAACCCATATCACATTTTCTAAAAATATATTGCACTATATTTCGATTCCCTGATTGTCTATCCCACTGATACATGTTATGTTGAAATTAGTTGCGGAACTGTGCTGGTCAAGGACCAGTTACCGTCAGTTACCTTTTACAGTCTCTAGGCATTTTTTGTAATAACTGATGTGTTGCATGAATTTTGGCATACTGCTATAATCATGATAATCTGCAGACACATATTTTTGCCTCATAGTAAAAACTTTGTTTTGTTTTATCCCATTAAGGTAATGAAATTCTGTGTTTTTTCGCTTTTATAACATGTGGGAAGATACGTGTGCAGGGACATGACATCATTACTTTATGGTGTTCCCGATTTTCGAAAACTTACTGTTTTCGAATACATGATAAATATCAAAGCTTGCTTAAGAACACAAATTTCTTTCATAAGAATAAGGACAGATTTATAAATTTGAAAATAATATATTTTCCTCCAATTCAATGTAGTATATTTTGTTGATCTCAAGTGACATAATTTATGACCAGTTCAAACTTGGCGAAGGGAAGAAAAGATTTAGAATATACAGACGTAATGAATATGTACACATGTACTTGGTTAATTTAGCAAGGAACCTTCTCGTCTTACTACAGAAAAGCATTACATATCACATTAATACTCATAAAAAGTGGAAATATCATCTAGCATGTCTAGTGAGTCGATTCTTAAATGAAGGTAACTGGTTCTTGTAACCATAAAATTTCACGGCATAATTGGCACATTAGTATAATTTTCGTCGTTTATAAGATGATTTTAAGATTGAGAGCGTGGTGTTTACCCTAACTTTTGGTAACGCTTTTTATGGTAAAAGAACATTTTCTACAGCAGGTGTTCCTGTAAAAAAATATATGAGAAAAGCTACGAATTTTTGACGGTAACTGGTACTGCCTAACTGGACCAGTAGCTCTTATGGTTCTTATGATATTCTTTGACAAATTTCTGGACCTTAGAGCTATGGATTATTCCTACATTAAAACATTCGGAATTGCGACCCAGGTTCAGGTCACACTTATTTCCAAACAGTTCTTGGTTAAGGCCCATTTGTAGCTTGTCAATATAGATATAAACATGAGGAGATGTGGTATGATTGTCAATGAGACAACTGTACATCAGAGGTAAAATAAGTGGTAGTATGGAATTTAAGGCCACTGTTCAGCCTTTAACGAGAAAAACCCATACTGTATAGTCGTTTCAGTAGAATTACAACTGCAATGTACAGGTGTAATACCACCATTGTTTTTCCCTATTAGCTAGTCTTTGTTAAATTTACACTTTTCAAAAAATTATGCAGAATTTATCTTTGTTTCAAATAAAGAAATACTTGGCATGAGTCAAGTTTTATCCTGTCCAGTACTACAGACAAAATTTCACATAACATTTCATTGCATTTGAGATAATAACCATCACTGGAAGTTAACCAATCAAATTTTCACCCTTTTTAGCTCACCGGGGACCGAAGGGCCCCATGTGAGCTTATGCCATCACCGGCGTCCGCTGCCGTCTGTCGTCTCTGTCGTTGTCGCCGTCTGTCGTCATCTGTCGTCAAAAATCTTCTCCTCTGAAACTACTGGGCCAAATGCCTTCAAACTTTAACTAAATGTTCCTTAGGGTATCTAGTTTATAAATTGTATCTGAAGTTTTGATCCATCGACAAACATAGGGTCAAATGCAGTTTTTGGCTTATATCTCAAAAACTGAATCTTTTAGAGCAAATGTAACATGGGGTAAAATTGTTTAATTGGTCAAGATCTATATATCGCCCTGAAATTTCAGACTAATCGAACATATATATAAACTTTAAGCAGCAATAATGTTCAGCAAAGTAAGATCTACAAAAAAGTTAATATGACCATAATTGTCAATTGACCCCTTAAGGAGTTATTGCCCTTTAAAGACAATTTTACACAATTTGTTCATCAAGTTTGCTAACATTTAAAAATCTTCTCCTCTGAAACTACTGGGCCAATTACCTTTAAACTTTAACTAAATGTTCCTTAGGGTATCTTGTTTATAAATTGTATCCAAAGTTTGTATCCATTGACAAACATGGCTGCCATGGCTAAAAATAGAACATAGGGTCAAATGCAGTTTTTGGCTTATATCTCAAAAACTAAATCTTTTAGAGCAAATGTGACATGGGGTAAAATTGTTTAATTGGTCAAGATCTATCGGCCCTGAAATTATCAGATTTAATCGAACAACCCATGGTTGGGTTGCTGCCACCGAATTGGTAGTTTTAACAAAATTTTGCAGTTTTTGTTATTATTTTGAATATTACTATAGATATATGTAAACTGTAAGCAGCAATAATGTTCAGCAAAGTAAGATCTACAAAAAAGTTAATATGACCAAAATTGTCAATTGACCCCTTAAGGAGTTATTGCCCTTTAAAGACAATTTTACACAATTTGTTCATCAAGTTTGCTAACATTTAAAAATCTTCTCCTCTGAAATACAGGTGAGCGATTCAGGCTCTTGAGAGCCTCTTGTTTCCTGTGCACAAGCTTTAGTAACCATGTAACCTCAAGTTTCCCAAATATACTATAGAAACACCAAAAAGAAAAAAGAATGGTCCTTTGAAACACACAAGATATATGTTTATGACTCAGAAATTATTTACTGCAATGAAATGTAGGATTAATTTCCTACAACTGTCAAATTCAAGGGAATATTTTTTTTTCGACCCTTTTTCGTATGCAACAGGATGAGACGTACTATGATTTGGTGGTATTACACCTACAGTACAACTACAATACATAGTAGAATTGCAATGATCATTACAACTACAGTACAACTACAATATACAGTAGAATTACAATATATACATTGTAGAACAATATATACCAATATGCTGTACAACTACAATATATATACAGTAAAACTAAAATGTAAAGTACAATTACAATATACAGAATAACTGCAGTTTATACATTTAGTACAACTACAATATACAGTACAACTACAACATACAGTACAGTAGACTCCGGCAAATCGAATACCCAAATGAAAATGTCAGCAAAAAATATCCTATTACCCGATATGTTCAATTAGACGATAAATGTATATTCATTGAATATTCTGCAAAAATGAGTTGATCTAATCCTGAGATGTTACTAGCCCTGACCACTGCTATATATATATATATTGATGCAGAAATGCCTTAAGAATGAAGCCCTGTATATTTAACTGAAAATTTAAAGAAATGCCAGAAAAATAAACCAATATTGTTTGAGGAATACCATGAATACGTCTTGCAAAAATTACAAGTTCCAAAAGCCAAAACAGAGCTGTATAAGAAATCTTTATATATTAATGATCTATTTTATGAAAAAATCAACCTCAAGTACAATCTCATTCAAAAAGATTTGAAAAATTACTTGTTGGAATATAAAGAAGCTGTGTAATTTTATATGCATAATAATTTTCTCACTTACTTAAACTTTAAACATGTTAAATATTGTTAAAGTACATTGTATAATATGAATGATGCCAATACTATATGAAGTCATAATTTTTACCTATTTTGAAAATTGTGTATTTCATAACAGTTTCTTATTTGATTTTTCTTATATGTGTGTGTTAGTTTGATTATTTTGTAAATTGTTTGTTTGTTATATTTCAATGCATTTCATGAGGGCCTCAGGGAAGATTAGTGTTATAGCTAACTTTGTAACCCTCTTTAAATAAAGAATTATTATTATTATTATGTTTTCTGGTCTGTGCGTCCGTTCGTTGGTTCGTCCCTTCGTCCGTCCATCTGTTCGTTTGTCCGTCTGTCCCGTGTCAGGTTTAAGGTTTTTTGGTCAAGGTAGTTTTTGATGAAGTTGAAGTCCAATCAACTTGAAACTTAGTACACATGTTCCCTATGATATGATCTTTCTAATTTTAATGCCAAATTAGAGTTTTGACCCCAATTTCACAGTCCACTGAACATAGGAAATGATAGTGCGAGTGGGGCATACGGGTACTATGGACACATTCTTGTTTAATCATATATTTATTGAAATAAATCAAATGTCCTGAAATATTTATGTGAATAAATATCTACCATATAAAAATAAGGAGATGGGGTATGATTGCCAATGAGACAACTATCCACCAAAGTTCAAATGAAGTGGATGAAATCAATAATAGGCAACCGTACGGCCTTCAACAATGAGAAAAACCCATACCGTATGGTCGGCTATTAAAGGCCCCGACATGAAAAATATGAAACAATTCAATTGAGAAAACTAACAGCCTAATTTATTACAAAATAATTTACGAAAAACAAATATGACAGACATGAACCAACAACAACCACTGAACTATCCATGGTTTGTGTCTTTATTTGTTTTATAAACGAAGTAATATCCATATTTACATTTGCATTCACAGGTAAGATAATTTGGCTATGAATAGATTACAGCATGTTCTGTGTACAGTCTCTAAACTGATATTGTATTTGTTATATATTTTAATTCTTTAAATAATCAAATTTATCATGTTTATTTGAATATCAATGAAGATAATCATGATTGATAAAATATTATTGCTTCAAGTTTAAGTTTTCTGAAGAGTGTTAATGTTTAGGTCATGGTTCTAAAGGCTTCTTCACATTATGTAAACAAAAGAAAATGGCGTTCATGACATGTGGTCATGCACATGTTACATAATTATATCTGACATAAGTCAGATTTCTCTTTTCAAAAGGGATTTATATGTATATTGCAATAAGTTTTTCAGAAGGAGGTACATTCAGTTTAAATTATATTTCTGATTCTGTGAGCACTTAGAGTTTTATCAAAATTCTCCCAATGTACTGCTCTTCAGTCTTGTATATTTAATTTTAAGGACATCTATTTCACATTACAAAGGAAGAAAATGAATAAAGACAGCAATTTATTCAGAAATAGTTCCTTTTATTAAGTAAAACAAAATTTTCTTGTCTGCAAGATTGTAATTGCGTAACTTCCGGGTCCATTTCCTGTCAGAAAAAAATTGAAAATATTCGATTGTGCATGGTTTTGACAAAATTTTCCTGAATATTCTTATATCCGATATTCAATTACACAATAAAATTAACATTAAACGAAATAGGGAAGGGTTTGGTGTTTTGAAATAATATTACAATAGCCGCTATATTTGTTTAGCCGATATCCGATTAGGTGGAGTCTACAGTACAACTAAAATATACAGTACAATAACAATATACAGTACAACTACAATATACAGTACAACTACAACATAGTACAACTACAATATACAGTACAACTACAATATACAGTACAATAACAATATACAGTACAACTACAATATACAGTACAATAACAATATACAGTACAACTACAATATACAGTACAACTACAACATAGTACAACTACAATATACAGTACAACTACAACATAGTACAACTACAATATACAGTACAATAACAATATACAGTACAACTACAATATACAGTACAACTACAATATACAGTACAACTACAACATAGTACAACTACAATATACAGTACAATAACAATATACAGTACAACTACAACATAGTACAACTACAATATACAGTACAATAACAATATACAGTACAATTAATTACAGAACAACTGCAATACACAATACAACTACAATATAAATACAACTGCAATATACAGTACAACTACAATATACAGTACAAAGTGCAACTACAATATACATACTCTGATCTGTAATCAGAAAATTAGCTTTCCATGGTATTTTTTTCAAGGTAATGGGTATAATTCTTAAAAATCAATATCCATATTCATCAAACACAAAAGGTATAACAGAAATAGTAAGAAATACAGCATTGTACAACCGACCACACAAACCACCAGCCACTTGACTTGACATGAGATTATTGACACTTGGGTCCTTGTACATTATCGTAAATTTATGTGTTTCGAAGTCACACAAATTAATTAACTTCTGTATCACATAAATATTATTATTACAAACATGTTACTGATATAAGGATATACAGCCCTTAACCAAAGTCTTACCCTAGTAAAGGCTGTATTTAAAGGTTTAAGGCTTGAAAAAATATAAAAAGATGGAAGTGAATATATATTCATCGCAGAAATTTTGGATTTATATAACTCTTACTATGTTTGTAAAATAATAAATGATTTAATTGAGAAAACTCAATTTTCAATGAATTTTCTTACAGAGATCTGATCATTGAACAGTTGGTACTTGTTATTGTTTTGGTTCTACAAATATATAAAGACATAAATGGACAAAGAAAACGCAGACAACATGAAAAAATCAGCATCAATGACACTACTTAGCCATTCCCCATCTACGTCATCATTTTTAAATCGGACAAAATCATGGAGCATGTACGAGGTACGAGGGAGAATGATCGCAGCTGTAGCTTTAGTTTGTTTGATTCTGTTAGTTGTGTACATTGTTCCATCAACTAATGGCTATTCAGATGTAGAAACTGTAGAATTTGTAGCAAGACGACCTGTTAGGATGCCAAAACTACCTTCACAGGATATTGATAACAAACATGTAATGGCAACAAGCTCAGAAATTTATGCCGTTGTGTTAGATGCTGGTAGTACAGGGTCAAGAGTTCATGTGTTCCACTTTAAGCGTACCAATGGTAAGTAAGAGTGTTGTCAGGGATCTACTCTGTATTAAAGATCATGTTGCTAAGCACGAAATATACAGAACAACTGCAATATACAATACAACTACAATATAAATACAACTGCAATATACAGTACAACTACAATATACAGTACAACTACAATATACAGTACAAGGTGCAACTACAATATACATACTCTGATCTGTAATCAGAAAATTAGCTTTCCATGGTATTTTTTTCAAGGTAATGGGTATAATTCTTAAAAATCAATATCCATATTCATCAAACACAAAAGGTATAACAGAAATCGTAAGAAATACAGCATTGTACAACCGACCACACAAACCACCAGCCACTTGACTTGACATAAGATTATTGACACTTGGGTCCTTGTACATTATCGTAAATTTATGTGTTTTGAAATCACACAAATTAATTAACTTCTGTATCACGTAAATATTATTATTACAAACATATTACTGATATAAGGATATACAGCCCTTAACCAAAGTCTTACCCTAGTAAATAGATATAGGAAGATGTGGTGTGAGTGCCAATGAGACAACTCTCCATCCAAATAACAATTTATAAAAGTAAACCATAATAGGTCAATGTATGGCCTTCAACACGGAGCCTTGGCTCACACGAACAACAAGCTATAAAGGGCCCCAAAAGTACTAGTGTAAAACCATTCAAACGGTAAAACCAACGGTCTAGTATATATAAAAACGAAACGAGAAACACGTATAAATTACATAAACAAACGACAACTACTGTACATCAGATTCCTGACTTAGGACAGGTGCAAACATAAAGGCTGTATTTAAAGGTTTAAGGCTTGAAAAATATAAAAGATGGAAGTGAATATATATTCATCGCAGAAATTTAGGATTAATATAACTCTTACTACATTTGTAAAATAATAAATGATTTAAGGTGGTACCCAACACCTTGACTTATATTAATTTGTCTCGTTTAATTTTCATAAAATTTTTACAAAATGTTTACTTTGACCCTTTGACAAAAATATAAAATTTCAAAAATTTGAACCAACCACTTTATCAGAAAAATTTCGTTGGTTATATAGCAGTTTGACAAACACTAATTTTGATCATTGAGAAGCTTCATATTTCCTTAACAAAACAACGTGATTAAAACGTTTAGCTGATTTTTACAGAGTTATCTCCTGTAGTGTTAGGTACCACCTTAATTGAGAAAACTCAATTTTCAATGAATTTTCTTACAGAGATCTGATCATTGAACAGTTGGTACTTGTTATTGTTTTGGTTCTACAAATATTTACAGACATAGATGGACAAAGAAAACGCAGACAACATGAAAAATCAGCATCAATGACACTACTTAGCCATTCCCCATCTACGCCATCATTTTAAATCGGACAAAATCATGGAGTATGTACGAGTACGAGGAGAATGATCGCAGCTGTAGCTTTAGTTTGTTTGATTCTGTTAGTTGTGTACATTGTACCATCAGCTAATGGCTATTCAGATGTAGAAACTGTAGAATTTGTAGCAAGAAGACCTGTTAGGATGCCAAAACTACCTTCACAGGATCTTGATAACAAACATTTAATGGCAACAAGCTCAGAAATTTATGCCGTTGTGTTAGATGCTGGTAGTACAGGGTCAAGAGTTCATGTGTTCCACTTTAAGCGTACCAATGGTAAGTAAAGAGTGTTGTCAGGGATCTACTCTGTATTAAAAATTCATTGTTGCTAAGCACAATGTATATGTTATTGCAACTACAATCTTTTTTTCTTGAGAAGAAAATATTCTGTACAAGTCTCCCAGTGATAAATAAAAAATTGGGGAATTATCTGGAAATCTTCATGATCATTCTATAACTTGAGCAACATGTAGAGCAGGATCTGCTTACCCTTCCAGAGCACCTGAGATCACCCCCAGTTTTTGGCGGGGTTCATGTTGCTTAGTCTTTAGTTTTCTATGTTGTGTTTTGTTTATTGTTGTTTGTCTGTTGATCTTTTTCTTTTTTAGCCGTGGCGTTGTCAGTTTATTTTTGACTTAAGTGTTTGAATGTCCCTTTAGTATCTTTTGCCACTCTTTGACAAATATATTTTCCTTTAAATGTATGGATGGTTATATTTGTCTCAGATTGTACCATAATTGTTTTGTGACAAGTATAGAATAGCCTATATGAAGTTATTTTGCTATCTATTCAACAAGATTTTATGCAAATTCAATGAATCAGATTTCTTTACTTTGTAGATTGCTGTGGAAATGTAGTAAGAGTCAATGAATTTTTTATAACCGTGATAACAAGCTTGACCAAAATTTGACATATATTGTAAAAGTCTGTAAACCCTCAATTTGATACAAAAAATGGTCAATAGAATATGGTTTTCACTAAGTTAAGTGATGGAATCCTTGACTCATCATTTGTTCAGGCATCATGGATCATTTCATTAGTTGGAACAATGAAAGTTTCTGCTCATTTTGTTTTGAATAGAAGACTTATAAATAATAATTAATTTAGGCAGTGAAATTTTCTCTCGCAAAACTATAGACCTGCCATAGTGAAAAATATTGAGTCCCTGGAATATAAAGAAACCCTTAGTTAGAACCTTAATAAAATGCAACATATCAAGAGTTATTTACATGATTAAGTTATCAGTACCTAAAGTTTGAGATGTGTTTCCAATGGTCTCTCTATTTTACAGGTCCATTAAAACTAGTGAGAGAAGTATTTGAGCAAGTTAAACCTGGTTTATCTAGCTATGCTGATGATCCTAAGAAGGTATGTTTAGCAGAAATTATCATTATATGTCTTGAATACAGTTTAAAAGATTTTGTGTAGAAAAAGCTTGATATCAAAAATTCATTGGAGTTTTGAAAGTAATTGTTCCCGCACAACACTTGGAAGAGTTAGTGAATCAGCACAATCAACTATTTTCACAAGAGTTGTGCCGGTTAAAAATAGAAATTATATGGAAACTTACATTTTAAGCGATCTTATGAATATATTTCTTATAGAATATTTATGGAAAAGATTTAAAGAACCAAAACCTTTTTTGTTAGGTATTGCTCTTGGGCACATAAAATATGTGACACAATTCAATCGAGAAAACTAACCGCCTTCTTTATAACAAAAATAATTTACTAAAAAAAAAATATGACTCCCAATCAAGTTTTTTTTTCTTAAATCATCTTTGAAACAAACTGTTGAATTTAATAGGTTAGTTATATATCACAATACATTTGCACTTTTCAAACCTAACAAAGATGACAGATTGCTGACAATGGTGAATAAACACATGTCACATATTTTCATCTGTTTCATAAAGGAAAAAATCTATTAATTTTGAATAATCTTTTATTTGGTAATAATAAACTATTTACAAGTAAAAATTATCTATTGATTTATTGCTTCAAATTTATTGTAAAAATGTGGATTAGAGCAATGTAATGCAGCACTTATCTCTCCCACAAAGAAAATCATAGTTATATGATATAAAGTAAAATAATGAAATTATGGATTTATTATACAATAACTTTAACTGTTTAATTTAGTAAACTCATTTATCAGTTTATGACATCTAAAATGTATTTATTAAGTAGTAAAACAGATGCACACCAAGTATTCAGATTAATTTATTTTACTATTTAATATGAATTTCTCATTATCTTTGATCTTAATTAAAAAATATAATATCTTTTGTTGAGTACGAAATAGCACAATAGTGTTGAAAGTGGTGTTAAACACCAATCAATCATCAATCAAGCTGCGCCCTGCAGAGCATTTTAGTATGCATTGCCGATGATAGTTGGAGGTATAATGTTTTCTGATATGTACATCTATTCTTTTGTCTGTTTGTAGTCATCCTGTATCAGGATATAAAGTGTCTGGTTAAAGTCATTTACCATGCATCAGGATATAAAGTGTCTGGTTAAAGTCATTTACCATGCATCTTGAAAGTTAGTACACATGTTCATTATTGTGAACTTTTAAAGATTTATGTCAAATTGTTTCTATTAATGTTCTGTAGGGTGCAGAAAGTATACGACAATTACTGAATATTGCTTTAGCCGAAGTACCAAGTGAATTACAGCCCAGGACACCTGTATCATTGTTAGCCACAGCTGGTCTGAGGTTATTACGAGAGGGAGTAGCAGATACTTTACTGAAAGAGGTAAGCAAGCAAACTTAGAGGTTATAATGAGAGGCAATGGTAGATACTTCACTGAAAGAGGTAAGCCAGCAAATATTGAGGTTATAACAAGAGGGCATAGCATATAATTTACTGAAATAGGTACCAGTAAGCCTGCAAACTTTGAGGTTATTAGTAAAGGGCATAGTAGATACATTACTGAATGAGGTAAGCCAGTGAATTTTGAGGTTATTACTAGAGGGCATACTTTATTAAATGCAACTATTTTTCCTATTGTCGTGATAGTGAAAGAATAATGAACTTAAGTTTTGAATGTTAATCTTAACCATCTCTATGGATATTGAAAGTAGTAATTTACACAAATATATTATGCTCAGGACGCCTTTTGTGAAAATTTCAACTTTTTTCAAATGGTATTTAAAAAAAAAAAATCTATCATCATTGATTCATGACATGTCTGTTAAACATAAGATAACCCCACCTATCTATTTTATCGAATAATATTAATGATATACTTGTAGGTACGAAATTTGATAAAAGAGTACCCTTTCTTATTGGATGAAGAAGAAGATGTTGATATAATGGAAGGGGCAGATGAAGGTAATGATACACCTATATTAATAATATGTTGTTTCAGCATCAACAACTCAACAAATTTTTGTACACTGACTAATTTAATATAACAGTATCATTGACAGCAAATTTTTAAACGCTTCGGTGGTCTCATGGTAGCGTGTTTACCTCGAATTTGGGAGGTCGTTGCAGGGTCCGACACTTACGGTTGTCCGATTGCCCAGGGCAAGTTAATGCCGTATTCGGACAAGTAAAAACATCATCTTGGTTGTCCGATCGGGCAAGTGAAAAAAAAGGTGTTATATGATTAAAATTTCACAAAATCAATAGTGTCTGTTGTTTTGTCCATAGATTACTCAGTGATAACTGCACGGTCGAGTAAAGTGATCTTAACTCCCCTTCAATGCTTATATTTCGTCATTTGTTCGCACTGAATTCCCCATTTTACCAAAAATAGATCACATTTAAAAATATTGGCAAATCAGGCGGCCACGGCGTTGCTTCGTCATTATCATTATCAATCGGGACACCACTCGGGCGTTTCCGACGCCCTTGTTATTCCCACCGACCAATGGAAAGCGGAGGTCTATTTTCGTTGTTCTAACTTTAGAATTTGACATCGGATGTGTATTTCCCTAAGATCATGAAGATGGAAAAACGTAAAAGCTTGAAAGAAAAAATGAAATTAAACTTTAACAAATTTGTCAGTTGTTGTCAGTTTATCAAGAAGGGTTTTTTGAAATGGCATTTCTTAGATAAATTATTATGAAATAAGTATCTCTATGTAAATGATCCAATTCCCATATATCAGGGGCTGCTCTGGCTCCCAAAAAGTTGGAGCCAGAAAAATCGCCAGCTCCTATATTTTGTCGCCAGTTTTGAAAACTTTAGAACCAGCTAGAGTCTTTATTTAGTCTACCAAAATTTCAACAATGTTCAATTTAAATTTCTTATGCACTCAGCCTGCACTTTACATAATTTAACATGTAATACTAAGTAAGTTATTGCATAGGGTTTATATACATACAACAAAACAACATGTGTATTTTATCTGGGACTATTATACTAATAGTATTATAGTATTAGTATAATAGTCCCAGATTTTATCATGTTTATTTTCTTATGTCAGTATTTCATATGTAAAAGAATATAAATTAGCTTATGGTCTGTATATTCTACAAAATAGAGAAAATGTCTTTAAATTAAATTATAAAGTATAGAAAAAATGGATAATTGAATGAAGAAAATAAAATGAGAGGTGTTTAAATTTACAGAATAGTGAAAATTTGTATTAAAAAACAAGAATGCAGAAAAAGATGACAAAAGGCATCCTACCCATACTGTTACTAAGACCCTCTTTAACTCTTCCCATAACTCAAATGACCTAAACATGTAAATTCTAAAGCCAGAAGTATGTAGCCATATCTAAGACATGTCTTAAGTAGGTATCTCAATGCTAGGAAAAAGTAAAATTGAGTTATCTTTCTTTATTCGGGTGTGCTCCTTCTTTGGAGGATTATAAACAGTACGTAGAACAAGTCACAAGGTGAACAATGGCGGTTGGTTTTGTTATTTTCGTATCATAACTGAGGGCAGTCAATGACAAATTCGTCTGAATTTGCTATTTTTTCAACGGGAAATAAGTAAAACGATATTTTTTAACAAGTTGATTATGGTTTTCGATTTCCTGTCAGTTACGCTTTCTTCATACAACTACGGTAAACATTGCAAATTGTGGAGTCGTACGGTATGACCATTTCTTCAAAGACAAAATGCCGACTGACCAATTCTATTTGAATTAATTAATGTTGATGATCATTAATGACCCATCCAATAAATGGATTATCTGTATCAACAGATTATGGCACCTGTTGATTAGCTTGGGGTTGTAAACAAAGTCATAAACTTGTCGCCAAGTAAAAATTTTTACAACTTATTTTTTTTAACTTTTACCAATTAAAATGAAGATCGATATTGTCAAGAAATGAAAATTTTTACATAGGAAAATGTTGGTGCCAGAAATATCGCCAGCAGCCGTAATTTGTCGCCAGATGAAATAAAAAATCGCAAATTGCGACATTGGCGACGCACAGCGCGGTCCCTGTATATTTGTCGATGTAGCATGTAAAAGTTTGGGCATGTAGATTTCACTTTCGGACAAGTAAAAGTAACAGGGCACTTTCCCAACTGGACAAGTTGGTATAAAAGTTAATGTCGAACCCTGCGTTGGTTTGAACCACAGCCAGGTGAAACAAAAGAATTTAAAATTGGTAATTGCTGCATCTTCGCTAAAAATGTGGCATTAAGAAGTAAGAACAAAGACAGGTTGGTTCTGAGTAAGATTGATGTGTCTAGGTAGGGTGAGCTGTCTGTTACCTTGTGAACTAGCACGTTAAAATTTTGGCTCAGCGTGTCTCATACAAAGCCAGGTTAAAATTAAGGTATTATATACCAAATACAGATTTGTTAGATTGTATGCAGATATAGTAAGGAATGAAAATGTATCAATTAATACTCAATGGAAAAAAGCAATTTTGTTTTTTGTTTTTTGTTTATGACTTAAAGTTGGAAGTAGACACCTATTTCATTTTAATATTATTAATGGTACCAATTTTTCTGCACCAGATGTGCATTTGGACAATAAATGTCTCCAGTGATGCTCGAGGCTAAAGTATTTAAAAATCTTCAGCGTATTTTTAAAAATGAAGAGCTTTTAAACCAAAAAGGACAAAAGTATAGTCAAAGATGGGCAAGGAATCAGAGCTTTGCATGAGGGAGATATATTCCTTGATTTAAAATAATTTCCAAAATTTTGCAACAGCAAATTTTAACAGCACAATGTCCATATTTTCATTCAAAGTACTGGCTACTGGGCTGGTGATACCCTTGAGGACTAACAGTCCACCAGCAGAGGTATCCACCCAGTGGTAGTAATTAAGTTGCAATCACCTTTATACCAAGTAATATTGATGACTATGTAATCCAACCACACCTGTTAGAAGTAATGGTATATGTATTTGATTTTAAAAGAAAGTAATAAATTTGTTTTGTTTTGTTGCAGGAATGTTCAGCTGGTTGACAATTAGTTTTATGACAGGTAAGATAGGTATTCCAGTAATGTAAATTATGATCTAGGTTTTACATAGGGAAATAAAATGTAGAGAATGGGTAAACATGGGGAAAAATCTCATGAAATACAAGAAAATATACAATATAAGTGATATATCAGAAAGGACAGTGCTTTTATTGCTGTTCTTTATCTAAACAGGTTCCATAAGGTCTAAGTATTAAAACAAAGATAACCCAAAAGATTAGGATTATCACAACTAACGTGATGGAACCCAAATTGCACCTATTTTGACGGTTTTTTCACCTACATTTATTTATGATCCAGACAAAAGTTTCCATTCTGGGTTTATTTTGTAGACGTATCCCTATTTACTATATAGTTCCACCAATTTAATTTTGAATCCATATTGAATCAAAGAAAAATGGGTTTGAACCGACCTCCAAAGGATCCATTATTCTGTAATGAGGAGTACCCAAATTGCAACCATGCTTAAATTCACATCCTAAAAAATAGTATAACAGATGTTTTGTTTTATTTCTTCAAATATTTAGAACAATTTGACATTAGTCCATGCTAACTATTAATTTTTTAAGAAATGGGTGCTTGTAACATATTTTATTTGCTCATTTTTAAAAGATGACTTTTTGTGGACGTCTCATGACGATGTTTCAATAGATTTTACTTTTTCCAGTGATTACTTCATCTGTTGATATATACTGTGAAATTTTTGACCATATGTACATATGATTAGCTATGTTAAAAGACGTGCATGATGTCAAATCATAAAAATACAATTGTTTTGTCTCTAAAAAAAACTTGTAAGATTTCTGCTGCTTTTTTTGCTAAATAGGTGCAATTTGGGTACCCTGACGTTACAAGCAAAAACTACAGAACATCATCAAGATTGACAGACTGTATACCTCAGGAAACCATTAAATATCAGCATTAAAACAAGTTTTTTTCCTTTATTATTTATTATTGGCATAATTTGACACTATGAATTATCAAAAAACTCATCAAACAATATGCTTCTGAAGGGAGCATAAATGGTATAAGGGTAAATTTTGGTTATACCACTAATGTAGTCTAAGACCTTCAACAACATAGCGGTCGATAAAACCCTTTTCAGTTTCATTGTTCCTTTCCAGGATTTTTCTCGAATTTTGTCATTAATACATGTATACCTAATTCTTTTTAGGAGATTTTCTATCAGGGAGGAATAATGTGGCAGCTTTAGACTTGGGAGGTGGATCTTCACAGATAACATTTATACCTAATCAGCAGGTAGTCAATTTTTCGTCGTCCGAAGACACATTGGTTTTCGCACTCTAACTTTAGTTTAAGTGAATGGATTTCTATGAAATTTTACCATAAGGTTCAATACCACAAAAGGAAGGTTGGGATTGATTTTGGGGGTTATGGTACCAACAGTTTAGGAATTAGGGTTCAAAAAGGGGCCAAAAATAAGCATTTTTGTAACTTCCAGACATAACTTGTGTGTTAGTGTATGGATCTCTCTGAAATTGTACTGCAAGGTACCATACCACAAAGGGAAGGCTGTGATTAATTTTGGGGGTAATTGCCTCCAAATTTTAGGAATTAGGGGCCAAAAAAGGGGCAAAAAACAAGCATTTTTCTAGTTTCATGACAATAACTTGTGTGTAAGTGTATGGATCTTTCTGAAATTGTACTACAAGGTTCCATATCATAAAGGGAAAGCTGGAATTGAGTTTGGGGGTAATTGCCCAAAACGTTTAGGAATAAGGGGCCAAAAAGGGCCAAAAATAAGCATTTTTCTAGTTTCCAGACAATAACTTGTGTTCAAGTGTATGGATCTCTCTGAAATTGTACTGCAAGGTACCATACCACAAAGGGAAGGCTGGGATTGATTTTGGGGTAATTGCCTCAAAATTTTAGGAATTAGGGGCCAAAAAGGGGCAAAAAAACAAGCATTTTTCTAGTTTCAGGACAATTACTTGTGTGTAAGTGTATGGATCTTTATGAAATTGTACTACAAGGTTCCATATCACAAAGGGAAAGCTGGGTTTGAGTTTGGGGGTAATTGCCCTAAACGTTTAGGAATTTGGGGCCAAAAGGGGGCCTAATAACAAGCATTTTTCTAGTTTCCAGACAATAACTTGTGTTCAAGTGTACGGATCTCTCTGACCACAAAGGGAAGGTTGGGATTGAATTTGGGGGTGATGAATCATAAGGGGGTTCAAAAAATTTGAGGGGAGATTTTTTTTTCATTTTTTTTCTTTAAAATTTTCCATTTTAAATTGGTTATTTCTGATTTATATTTAAAAGCAAATAATAATGATATGGTTTGAAAAGGTAAATTAAAAATTTTTAAGTTCTTAGACCACATTCATTCTGTGTCAGAAACCTATGCTGTGTCAAATATTTAATCACAATCCAAATTCAGTTCTGTATCAAGCTTGAATGTTGTGTCCATACTTGCCCCAACTGTTCAGGGTTCGACCCAGTGGAGCATTTTATTATGTGTTACCCTTGACTGTCCATCTTTCCATCCTTCTGTCTTTCTGTCCGTCTGTCCCATTTAGTTTATTTGAAGCTTGAACGGGGGCATTCGTGTCCTCAGACACATTCTTCTTTAAAAGATTTTCTCGTAACAATTTTTGGCAGATGAAGTTAGAAAAATTTAAATAAAGATAAGAGAGATGAGGTAATGAGACAGCAACCCATCAACACACAAAAAAAAAATACATCTTAGGAAAAAGACCGAAGTTTTGTATGTTAATATTTTTACATTTGAAAATAAGGTTTCTACATTCAGGTTTGAAAAATCATCAAGAGTTTCCAATTGTTGTACATAATAGCCCAAGTGAGAAAAGAAACAATTCTTTTGATTAACAAACACCAATGAAAACGTCAGCAGGACAATCCTAGAATAACCGAAGGATGAAAGATGTGTTTAGCTGTCAAAACATAGTACATTGACAAGACATCTGTCTGTCTCAAGTCAGGAGCCTGCAGTTCAGTTGTTATCCTTGGTTCATGTCTGTCATATTTGTTTTTCATAAATTGTTTCATTATAAATTAGGCTGTTAGTTTTCTTAATTGAATTGTTTCATATTTTTCATGTCTTGCCTTTTATAGCCGACTATATGGTATGGGTTTTTCTCATTGTTGAAGGCCGTACGGTTGCCTGTAATAGCTTACATCCACTTTATTTGAACTTGGGTGGATAGTTGTCTTATTGACAATCAAACCACATCTCCTTAATTTTATATTAAGGCTTTATAATCAATTAAGGCATGTGTTTCTTTTCCAAACTTCATATTTACTAGAATGGTTCAAAGGCACCTTCTACTTTTTGCTTGGTATATAAAAATTAATTTTGGCCCTTAGAAGCAGTGATTATTCAAAATTATCAACCCTGAAGGGTAATTTCCTTAAAAAGCTTGGATATTAACTTCTAAAAAACTAACGAATATTAGTTTTATATATTAGGAGTATCAATCTGTATTTTTCTTTCAGGAAACATTGAACACAGTGCCAAAAGACTTCATTAAATCAATGGAACTGTTTAAGAAGAAATTAAATTTGTACACTCACAGGTAATTCATATAATGTTCATGTATAATTACTTCTATTGTTGTCTCATGGTGGAGGTGCTTGCCTAGAGTATGGTAGGTTGTGAGTTAAATCCCTTGTTGGTTAACCCAAATATGTTGAAAATTGATAATTTCTGATTTACTGCTAACCATGCAGCAGTTAGGAGTAAGAGCAACTACTGGTTAGCTCAAAGTCAGAATAATGTGTCTGGGCAAGGTGACATAACTACCTTTGGAATGTACAATGCAAGCTATTATATTTGAAATTTTTAACTCTGTTTGTATTTGACCTTGCTAGGGACATATATGTCCCTTGTCTGCAGACAGCATTAAGGACATATATTTGAATGTGTCACTCTTTAGATAATGACAAACAAATGTTTCCAAACAAACTTAATAGATATAAGAAGATGTGGTATGAGTGCCAATGCGACAACTCTCCATCCAAGTCAAAATTTATAAAAGTAAACCATTATAGGTCAAAGTACGGTCTTCAACACGGAGCCTTGGCTCACACCGAACAGTAAGCTATGAAGGGCCCCAAAATTACTAGTGTAAAACCATTCAAACGGGAAAACCAACGGTCTAATCTATATAAAAACCAGAAACGAGAAACACTTATGAACCACATCAACAAACGACAACTACTGAACATCAGATTCCTGACTTAGGACAGGTGCAAACAAATGCAGCGGGTTTAAACATTTTAATGGTACCAAACCTTCACCCTTTTTCTGAAACAATAGTGTAACATCACAACATAGAAAGACACACTATAAAATATCAACTGAAATAGCTTAACTCAATCAAAGTACATATTAACACCATTGAACATACACTGAACAAATAAATTTGACCTATGACACAATGCAAATACAAAATAAATAAACTAAGGAAAGAATAATAAAAGTAACATGTTATATCGGTATGAAATGTTAAACAATTTAAGAAAACAATATGCTTGAACAAAAATATCAGCCATTTGCAATAACTTAAAACACAGGTAAATAAAAATAATTTTGTTGTTAGGTATACGTGTACAGTTACAATAGAGCAAGGAAATATTTTACAAAATAAATAATTTTGATGTTCATAGTATGAAGTGGAAATTTATATTAGTACCAAACACTTATCAAAGCTTGTATATAGACCAGATTATAACCCTGAATAACATTAAATAACAAAAAGCATTACAATTAGTATCAACAGGTCAAATAAACAAGAAAGTACGATTTGAGAGTACTGCAGTTACTGACAGCTAGTTAAAAGCCAAAACAATTAATAATAAAAATCATGCATCAGAGACTAAAATCAACTAAAACACATCCCAGGATTTAGTATTTTAACGTCATGGACAGTCAAAGAAGACATGACTTGTGCAATGCCAAAAATAAATGTATCGACAGACAGTAGGATAGTTAGGAGTTTAACCTTTTATAGATCAAAATGAATGTGGGTGTGTCTTTAAACATCCCGCTTGAAAAGAATACAAATTTAGTTATGTTTTAATTTGCTGATGACAAAATCGATATTAGTACCAATGTAAACTATATTCAAAGATCTAATTACAACATTGGTAAGATAACCTGAACTAATAAGTTTATTTAAAGGTTCGATGAGTTTACACAGATCACATAGTGATTTCCGCGCTTTAAGTACAATATTACCGTAAAATCTAGGATGTGAAATACCGCTTTTAATCAGTTTTCTACAGGTACAGCCAAATTTACTAATCAAATCTTTGTATCTATGAAAGAACTTAGCAAAGTTTTACGTAATTATGGTACTGTAAACCGAAATTTTCGCGGCAGTTTTATTTTCGCTATTTTCGGTAAGAGTTGAAACGCGAAAATAAAACGATCGCGAAAATTTCAAGGAAACTCTATTCATAAGATGAAGACCATTCATGTACGATATGTATAGGACCACTGTATAACACCAAGTTTAAATAAGATAGATCTATTCCTCAAATCATAACTATATTTCTAAATGAAAACCAATGATAGAAATCTTGACTTTACTCAAGTTAATCTTTAAAACATGGAAGACATCCCAAGCAAGCGGACAATACGGATATTGTTTTGTAAACAACCTCGCTACAGATATGTAAATGACACCTGTCAATCAGTTTTAAAATTATTACCTCATTGTATCTGCTACACAGAGTAATCAGATTAAAAGTTCGATTAATTAGCATTAATCTTGACAGCATTTAATTCATTCTTAATTAGGTCTTCTTTACTGTTTATTGTGTATGTGTTGTTACATGCAAACATGACACAACTTTTAATCTCCTTTAACATTAATGAACCGAAAACAAAAGATTTCTGATTGATTTTATCACTTGATTTACGATACATATAAAGTAGACTTGCTACATGTCTCTTCCTAATTTTCTTTCAATTTTACCCTTTAATAATTTTACGGCTATAACTAATATATTTCAATTATACGGACACCTGCCTTTCTCCGAGAGCAATCAGTATACTGGCAGTTTTCGTAAAAATATAAATTAGTAAGAAAGAAAGAAAATTAAGGAAATTGTAGCAAGTCTACATGTAAAGCTATTCACTTTCTAAAGTATTTACGAAAATATCTATATGGGCCACTGGGATATCGCGAATTCAAAACTGCGCGAAATTAGATTGTGTCAATAAATCGCGAAATAAAGACGGCGCGAAAATTTCCGGTTTACAGTAACAAAATCTGTTTACAGACTTCTCATCTTCTTGAATGCTAATTGAAACATATTTTTTATGATTCTTTGTTTTCAAAAGGATATTGGTATACATTGACCTGACATCAGAAAATGCAGTTTGACATAGTTTTCTGAAATTCTTCACACAACATAAAAGATAAATAATATTTGCTCCTGGAATTTATGCAGAGAGAGCATACAATAAGCAATCAATCTATTTATTCATTTTTTATCACGTGCAAAATGTGATTTCAGCAGATATTTGTTGTCTTAAACTTCAAATGGGCCAGTCTTGTTATTGTTTTGTTAAGTCATCAATGAGAAATACTTTTATAAAGTTTAAAAACATTTGAACATGGAATGTATAGAATTGAAAATTACTTTGTTAAACCTTGGTGTAGAACATAAGACTTTATTTTATGTTTGTTTTTTACAGTTACCTAGGATACGGTTTGATGTCAACCAGATTTAAATTGTTAGGAGGAAATAAAAAAGGTACAGTGTGTTTTGAACTTTTTTTTTTAACAGCCATTATTCTAAAAAGATTTTTGTACTTTGAGAAAAAATAAGAATGTATTATGATAATAGAATTGATTAATTTTTAATGTCAGGTTCATGATTAAATAAAGGAGAAGGTCCAGTAAGGGCTTATTTTGGCTCCAAATTTGAAGTACATCTGATAAAGATTTTTGACACAAGTGTCTTCTTCAGTTAATTCAATTAGTTTATGTAAAAGATTTGAACTGATTTGCTCATTAAAGACGCCTAAATTCAAGCTTAAATATGAAAAATCTATTAACTATGCCACAAAACGTCACTTTTCAAATGGTTTTTGTCAAAAATGAAAGTTGCTGCATTTGTGTTCAGTCTCAACCTTTATATATGTTAGGTATCATCAAATACAACATATATTTAAATATTAAGATTGAACACAAGTGCAGCCACTTCCATTTTAGATAAAACCATCTAAAACTAAGCACAAATGCTAAAATTGTGAAGATTTCATTAATTTTGCATGAATTAATGATGTTAGCACCTGATGCATGTGCATTGTATTGTCAAAAACAGCCAATATTTATGTAACAAAAGTATTCAACTTTCCAATAAATAGCTAAAAGTTTACATTTTTGACAAATTCTTGAAATGCTATATTAAACTGTTTCAACATCTATTGAGAAGCCAGATTAACCAAATTATCTTACATCTTATATTTGTTAAGAATTAAATTAAGTGTCTGCATTATACTTTCAGAAAAACAACAAAAACTACAGAGTGTTTGTTTACCAGCAAATATTAGATCTCTTTGGACTTTTGGAGGTGTTCCCTATAATGTCAGGTAAATTTAGACTTTAGGTGGGTTTCCTATAATGTCAGGTAAATTGAGACTTTTAGTGGTGTTCCTATAATGTCAGGTAAATTTAGACTTTTGGTGGTGTTCCTATAATAGACTCTTGGTGGTGTTCCAATAATGTCAGGCAAATATAAACTTTTGGTGTTATAAATCATGTCTGTACTGAAACACTAACTGCTGAGCTGATGATACCACAGAGGGAATTGCAGTCTACCAGCAGCAGTATCAACCCAGTGTGAGGAAATAAAATCAACCCATTAATATTAAAAAAGTAGCATAAAAAAGTTCTGAAAGTACAAATCTATTTAAAAAAGGGAGATCTCAGAATTCTTTTTGTAGTTGTTATCATTTCTATCTACTTTTGTTGAGAATCTGAATCACTCTTTTAACAGTTGATGAAACCTTTTGCTTTTTTATTTTAGTGGAGAATATCAAAGTTCATTTTACAGTTTATAACCATTTTGTTATTTTATATTTCAGTGGAGAATCTCAAAGTTCATTTAACAGTTGTTACAGTGTAGTAAAAGATTTTGTAGGACAAAAGATTCAGGCAGTATATGAATTACAAAACATGAGATCTATGTTTTCTCTTATTTCTATGATGCAGCTGTAGATTCACAACTAATAGGTATGTATGGGGAAATCCCACATTTATTTATAACATCTACTGGGAGATGCTATGAATAGATAGAAGAATTAACACATGTATTACTTGTTTTGTCAGTGGTTTTGAAATGCAAAATTAACATGACAGAAAGAAAGATATTTAATGAATTCTAGGATTTAATTGTTTGCATGAAAATCAGTCAAATTTTAAAGTTTTATTTTGGGATTTGGTAATCACAGAAGTTACAAAATGAGTCTCAGATCAAAATATTGTGTCCTGAGACTCCCATCATTTCTTATATTTGCAATTTAAAAAAAAAAAATCCATGTTTTAAAATGTTTTAATCCTATAAAAGAGGTTAAGGATACTTTGTATTCACTATTATTTGTAGGATAACAATTTTCGTGGATTATTGTGGGAACAGGTGAATAACAAATTGAAATGTTCAACAAATAACATATTTTCTATGCACTTGTATGCAGACTTTTGCAAAACCATGAATTCAAATATCCAGGTTTTCCGAATCCACGAAAACTGGTACTTACAAAAATAAACGAATGCATAGTATGCGAAATAACAATGGGGTTATAAAGTGAGTGATTGTATGAAATTAAGAATCAGCTATTAAATCATGTGTCACAATGGCCCCTGATGGTCATTAATGATAAGAGTAGTCCTCTAACAATTTGCTCCATTTCCAAAATTGCTTCAATAAACCCAGTATAGTTCTACAGGTCTAAGAAGCAGATGATCACCATTATATAAGAGTTTGGTGTTAAAATACAGTCAAAACTGTATATAAATGTCACCCTCTGGATCAGAGAAAAGATAAAAGAGGTGCCCCTTGAAATGAGGTTTAAAATGAATAGGTATTACTACAGCGGTACAAGGAAGAGTGTGACCTTCCATGACAGGTTTTCACTTAATAGAGGTGACCTTTTATCAGGTTCTACTGTAAATGTCAAATGGTATGGTAGGTGTTGCTATATATTGTTATTCTGTTGATGACTGGTTTACAAAATAGATTTCTGACTAGAAGTGAAAAAAAAAAGGAAAAATTATTTGAATTCTGAAAAAGAAGACATTATCTATTTCTACGTTTTGACAGCTGCTGCAGATGAAAAGGGTAAAGGTATATTGTTAGTTTTAAAAATACATATATTTATTGTAAAAGGTTTTGGAAATATTATATAGGTCTTTGAGTAATTATGTGAAATAGTTCAAGCATGTGCTTGGGTTTTGTTATCATTAATGGGAAATGCATGTTATGGACACTTAATAACACATGATTATTTGTTATTTGTACAATTTTCACCTCTCCCTCCTTTTTGTTTTGATTTTTTAAGAGTGCAAAAATGACAAATTGAATTTAGTTTTAATTTTCACCCCATAGCCATACTTGCCAACCTCTGACAATGAGAAATCATGTCATGACATGACATGACATGTCAAAAAGCCTGTGAAAACGCGTGACGTAGATGCGGACTTTTTAATATGAACAATGTTCATAATTTCACATTATATGCAAATTTGTTAATATAAAAAACAATATTCTACTATAAACTTTTATTGTATTCAACAGTGGTCTGTTTTGCTGCTTTTAAAGCAACACTACTAGGCAAATATTCAAAATTACTGCCAGTTTGGTTAAATTTACTTGATAACAAGGCACACAATATATCATTGTCGAGTTCTGATCAGAATTCAGTATAAATTTCTTTATAATTGAAATTGATCTCTCACAGTCAGAATTGATATTTGGCTGAACTAAAATAGCTTCATGAAGCTTTGAAAGCGTGTCATAATGTTTTTTTGCCATCTAAAATGTCATCTATGGTCTCTGCCATTGCTCCCAACAAACTATACAATATATGTTGCTATTGCCTGGTCAAAACTGGGTAGTTCATCAGAAGACAGCTAATACTATGAGAACTGATCCAACAGTTCCGTGATATTTCCATCCGCTATGGCCTGTGGAAATCTGTTGGCTACATTTGAAACTGAAAAAGAAAAATATTTTATAATTGTTAAATGCTTAATCAAATAGCTATGTATTTTAGTTCTCCTCTCATATGTATTGTTATGATTGCAACACAGAGTGCACAATGCGTTACTCATCCTCAATCATTTAAACTCGAACTCCCAAATATAATTTATAAATCTTGGTACGTACACATCGTTTTCGCTTAGAAATCGGCTCTTTAGGCGACGGTACAGGTTCTGAAAGCTACCTCTTTCTGTGAACATTTCCCCGAAGTGAATTTGAAAGAAAGGAAGTCCAAAAATCGTAAAAACTAATCACAAACTACTTACCTTAAGAGCTTTTGCTGTTCGTCCATATAGAAAAATAAACAATGGCCACCAAACAATTACTTCGAAATTTTCGGTATTTATCGTGTAATAATGAAAAAAACCCGAGAATCGCGATATCACTAACGACCAAAACACCAAAACAACGAAAAAGCGTGTAATTGCGTGTAAAGTGGTGAAAAGCGTGTACACGCCATGTGATAAAATCCTCGCGTGTAAACCGTTGAAAAGGCGTGTATTACACACGAATATCATGTCAGTTGGCAACTATGCCCATAGCTATTGTTTATTTAGGTTAGAGATCCTTATTTGCATGGGAGAAAGGAAAAGGTCCCGTAAGGGCTAATTCTGGCCTAAAATTCAAAATACATTTGATGAAAGATTTTTGACATTTTTTAAACACTTGCGTGTCTACTTCAGTCGATTCAATTAGTAAATGTAAAAGATTTGAACTGATTTGGTCATTAAAGACGCTCAAATTTAAGCTTAAATATGAAAAACTACCAAATATGCCACAAAACGTCACTTTTCAGATGGTTTTCGTCAAAAATGGAAGTGGCCCCATTTGTGTTCAGTCTCAACCTTTATATATGTTATGTATTATCATCAAATACAACATATATATAAATATTAAGACTGAACACAAGTGCGGCCACTTCCATTTTAGACAAAAAACGTCTAAAAATTAGCGCAAATGGTAAAATTATGAAGACTTAAGTAATTTTGCATGAATTAATATTGCTAGTACCTGATGCATGTGCATTTCATTGCCAAAACAACCCATATTTGTGTTACAGAAGTATTTTACCTTCCAATTAATAGCTAAAAGTTTATATTTTTAAGAAAATTTTAAAATGCTATATTTTGGGGCCAAAAAGGAGTCTTACCGGGCCTACTCCTTTATAGACAAATACACATGGATATAATTGTTAGCTTAAAGTGATATAAATATAGAATTGAAATTTCATGGTTTTTTAACAGTTTTGTAACTTTACAAGATTTATAAAATATTTAACACAGTCTAGATGAACTATAGGCAAACCTCCCCAAACTCATTTTAATCGAAAAAATTATCAATTTTTTGATTGAAGATCCTTTCACTATCACTATTCCAGTCCAATAAGAAGATATGGTATGATTGCTAATGGGACAACTCTCCACTAGAGACCAAATGACGTAGAAGTTAACAACTATAGGTCAAATTACATCCTTCAACTATGAGAAAAACCCATAACTCATAGTAAGCTGTAAGAGGTCTCGAAACGACAAATGTAAAACAATTCAAATAGGAAAACTAACAGCCTGATTTATGTACAAAACAATAATCAAAAAACAAATAAGATATACATGAACAAACGACAACCATTGAGTACATTAATTTACCTTTGATAGCAATTTAAAAGTTTTTCTTTTATCTATTGCAGATTCAGATTTAGGAGGAAAATTAGTTGTCAAAGATTTTCTGAGGGCAGCTAAAAAAGGTATAAGCTAAGTAACATACAAGTATAGGGAGTTGTTCACATAATTACAAGATATGGGGTTATTTTTGCTTTTGATTTTTTTTCCCACTATTTTGAAGAGGCAGTTTATTCTTTGACGTGTTCATTTTTCACATTTCCCAGACTACTACATTACATTTAAATGAACACTGAAATATTTGCATAAGGTAAATTTTGCAATAAAATTCCTACTGCGCGATAACGAAAATTTCCCGTTATACTTTATCTCCTTGACATGTCCAATTTAGTGGTATTTTATGAACAAAATAAACACATCAATAATGTAACAATACCAGATGATTTAAAGTTTGACATACATAATAACTGTTACAAAAATTTATCTACTAAGTATATGGAATGGTGTATTGTCGTACATGTCCTTTGAAAAATTACTACGTATATTGATCAATTGCCTGACATATTCCAATTGGCTTTAGACCCTGACCTCACTTGAGGCTGGTAACTTATTCTAAACTATTTGATAATTCACCCAATCAGATATTAACTAATCAATCATGCTTTCCAACTGGATTATAGGAATGTCCATGCCTTCATTCAAGACTCAAATACATATAAAATACGCCTCTGTTGGTCAGTTTCTAACTCATGTTGCGTAAGGTGAAAAACAGTTGCATGTTAAAATATCAAGCCTTGATTTCAAGTGAGAAGTAATGTTATCATGAACATACATTATAAGGGTTTTTGGATTAAAAAAATGGGGAAGACCTGTTCTGTTTGAGAAATTTGGAGCTGCCTCAGTATACAAGCATATTAACACATTTTAAAAATAAATTGACATGTGTCTGAACCAAATTGCCTCAGGACATACAATTTTGTTTAACATTGATAGGTGTATGGTTTACATATGTTAAATTATTAAAATATATTTGTATTAGTCATGATATATGAGCTGAGGTCTTTAGGGTTTGCAGGTTGAAAGGTCAGAATGTACCAAGGGGCAATCTGAAAACATTAATCAGGAAAAGACGGAGAACACTATATGGCTTAAAGAAAAAACACAAAACACGACACAAGAGAAAATAGATTGATCGCCATGAAAATATAATGTAAATAATTTTCTTATTGTAGCCTTTGATAATCCAAGTTCAAAGAAACCATTTCTTGGGTTAGATTTACTATACATGTATTCATTACTACACGATGGCTACAGATTGAGGTCAAAAACAAAAGTAACTGTAAGTACACATTAATAAAGGTGTTTAGAGGTAGGGTGAGTGATAGGGTTGTTTGGATATACTGGGATTGAACCAGTGTCATATGGTGTTTTGAGCCCAAAAAGGGAATCTGGGGTCAACTTTCCATACAGACTGGAAAAGTAAAAATACCAATATTTTCTTATATCTTCTTATATTCCCTTGATGGTGCCTTTCTTGCTTGTAATTCTATTCGTTATCAATTTTGTTTTACTCTGTTGTGTGATTAGATGTTTATCAACTGTTTATATCAACTACTGGTAGATGTTTATTAGAAGTTTACCACCCAGACACATGAAAAAATGAAGACTTTTAATAAACATCTACCATTAATTGATATGAACAGTTGATAAACATCTAATCACACAACAGAGTAAAACAGGTAGTCCCAGGTTAGGAGGAGGGTTTGGCGCCAGCAAACTAGTTTAACCACACCACATCTATATGTGCCTGTCCCAAGTCAGGAGCCTGTAGTTCAGTGGTGCTTGTTGGTTCATGCCATTAGCATTCTCAATTGAATTGTTTCATATTTTTCATGTTGGGGTCTTTTATATCCGACTATATGGTATGGGTTTTATACCACATCTTCTTATTTTATATTCCTGGTTATGAGAGGATGATTTTTGTAATTTACAAAATTTATTTTTTATAGGTGATAAAGAAAATAGAACATGTAGAAGTTAGCTGGGGTCTTGGTGCTGCATTTGAACTTTTATCAGACTCCGGCATAATTAGCTGATAGTGATCTCAGTTTATAGATAACAATAGAACTTGTAAAAGTTTAGCTGGAGACAGTACTGCATTTCATTTTTATCTGAATCAACTGATAGCGATACAATTGAAGACTGCATAAGTCATAAAAAGCAATAATTTTAATGTCTATTTCAAATTTGAGTTCAGTGATCTCTTTAATATTTATAGTCTTTGTTGTATGATTGGCTAAGATATTTGCCACATGGTGCTGTAACAAGGTTTCATATCGTATGAAAAATAGTAACCATTTGAAGCATTTGCCATACTGTATTAAAGCAACATGTAAATCTATTTACTATTCATAATGGTGATTTTTTATAAAAATGCTATATTTATTTTTTTTTTAATTTAAACTGTGAATATAAGAATCAAATGCATGTCTTGTAATTTATAAGTGGTAAAAAGCAAGTGATGTTGCACATTTCTAAACAAAATAATTGTTCTCCCCTTTTTCATGTTGCAGCCAAATAAAGGAAACTGCTGTTTTCATTTAAATCCTGCTGCAATTCAATTTATATAAAGAATGTATAACACTAAACCTTCACCAGATTATTTGTCAGCATGAAAGGAACCTATTCTAGTATTGATGACAAGAAAATAAAACCTTAATCAGCAAACAAAGGTCCAGCAATAAAAAGGGACTTGTGCTTTGTTTATAAAAATGTATTGATATAGGACTTTAAACTATGCATAAACACTGGGTACATCTCAGTACATTTGTATATTAAATGATATTATACATTCCAAATATTTGCTCAGCTTTTGGTTTATATGTAAATAGAGCTTTTTATTTGTAAACTAAGTTTTGTATTTAACACAATCCATTTTGAATTAATGACAATTTAAAATATTATTATTAGTTTTATTTTTTGGTTAAATTCATGATAATTTATAACCAAAACCATACATGTATAAACCAGTTTTTCTTGCAAATGGACTGTTAAAATTGAAATGTCATATTAACTTATTCAAGCATTGAAATCAATTCTGTCCAGGGGAAACAACTTGTTTCAGGTAACTCTACCCAAGATTTACCAGAGTTAAGCCTCCAACATTGTGCAAGACAATGGGTTAACTTGTGCACTGTTTAGGTTGTAAAATGAATTAAATGTGAAAAGATTTGTTTATATTCATACCTTCATCAAATAGTTATTCTAATGCAACATTGTTTGTAATGTTCATTTTGATTGGATAATGTCACCAATTTTGATGGCATCAATTCACAATTGCACTGTATAGATTGTAATATGAATTTAATGTGAAAAGATTGGTTTATATTCATACCTACATCAAATAGTAACTTATAAATTGTTTTGAACACATCAAAATGCATGATTCTATTTTTGTTGAACCAAAACATTCAGTGATTTTTTGTGGGAATAGATCTAATGAAATATATGAGTAAATATTGTTTGTGTGTGAATGGTATATGATTCTGTGAGTGAATATTTGGCCTCATTGCCTTATTTGTGTTAACTGTTAATTATGATGTTATTGTTAAAATTATGAAATCCACTGTTAATCCAAAGCTGAATTGATTGTTGTTGAAATTATGTATATACTTGACATTTATCTTTTAATCATAAATTTCAAGGACATAATACATTATGTATATTGCTTTTTATATAATTAAAAAAAATTAAGGTGGTACATAACACTACAGGAGATAACTCTGTAAAATTAGCTGAACATTTTAATCACATTCTATTGTTAAGGAAAT